>JAUJYZ010000415.1:0-385000 GCA_033675265.1 Actinostola sp. cb2023
CCGCAAAAGTGCTTAGCATAATACTCAGCTCCATGAAGATGCAGCTACTCCTACGTTGGGTCGTCCGGGTCGATGGGCAGACCAGACTCCCAGTGGAATACAGGAGGGCCTAACGCGGCCATAGCACTTCCTCCAGCAATTCAGATGGAGAATAGACATTGATAGAGAGGGCATTGTCCAACCCCCCGGTCCCACGACGGGCCACGACGCCGCGACCGGACTGTTATATATGTGACAAGATTCTGATTAGTTTCGAAGAAAGACCAACTAGCAACCTCGACTCTGTACGCGACCACTGCCCCATTACCGGAAAATACCGTGGCGCTGACTTCACAACGCCTGCAACATGAAGCTGCGAATCGACCCGAAAAAAGGCCCCGATTCCTGTAGTGCTTCCACAATCCTTCGAGGGGTTACAACGAACATCTCATCATGCGCCGTCTCAAAGGTGAGCGGGCGCCTGTCGTGGCATTCCCAACAACACGGAGGAAAATCACATACATTTCCTTCTCACTCATAGGCCAGCTTCCGTTTCATGGGACAGCGCTCATTTACTGGCTGGCCTCTCTATCCACGGCTGGTGTCCACCAACCCACCCGAGGTCTTCCAGATCTCTGCCAAGTACGAGCCGGACGTAGAGAAGCTCAAGTGCTCTTGCGCAAGGGAGTCTACCCCTACGGAGTACATGGATTCCTGGGAGCGATTCGTCGGATCCCCGCCTTCACGCCCAAGGAGGCATTCTACAGCAAGCTTTCGGGACGAACAACATCAGCGATCCGATCCCGACTAACGCCCCCATGCGCAAAAGGTCTGGAAGGTCTTCGGCTGCAAACCATGGGAGGACTACCACGACCTCTACAACCGCACAGACGTTGCTCCTCTTGGCGGATGTGTTCGAGGCCCTTTCGGAAAAACATGTCTAGAGGTGTACAGGCTCGATCCTGCCAAACTACTACACGAGCCCTGGCCTCTTCTTGGGATGCCCTGCTTCGGAAGACTGGGATAGAGCTGGAAAACTGCTCAACGACTCAGACGAATATGCACCTCTTTCATCGAGAAGGATTCCCAGACTTCGATGCGACATATCCATGGTGTCCTTACGAGCGCCACGCCAAAAGGCAACAACCCCATGGTCGAAGGCTTCGATTCCTCCAAGCCGGCCACCTACATCCATATATCGAGGGGCGAACAATCTGTACGGGTGGGCCATGTTTCTCTTTTCTCAGCCGCTAGACACCGTCAGCGGCTTTTCAATGGGCGGAAGAGAGCTCGCTCGCGTCGTTGCAGAGCAACATCTTAGGAGCAACCCATAGACAGTCCCGAGGGCTACATCTTAGAAGGGACCTGGAATATCCGGCGAAGCTGCACAAGGTCCATAATGCCTATCCATTGGCCCCGGAGCGCATGGTGGTACCCCAGGAGTGGATGTCGGATTACCAACACGGCCTTCTCGGGCGCCAGGGCGGCGAATGTCAGAGGTACCGAAAGCTGTTCCCCAACCTCCGCAACAAAGAGCGCTACTGCTGTCTAGAGAAACCTAGAAAAAAAAAGAAAAAAAAAAAAAAAAAAAAAAACTACAGCTTTACACCCAGCTGGGCATGCGCATCACCAAGATCCATAGAGACAACCCTCTGATACACCCAAAAACCCCTGGATGGAGCCTTTACATCCGCCTTAACCATCGAACTGCCGCAAAAAGACCGCCAGCTCGTTTTTGAGAAGGGACCTCTATAAGCTGATAAACAAACAGTGTCTTGGGCAAGACGATGGAGCGAACTTCCGCAACCACGTCGAGTCCAGCTCGTGCGCGGAGACGAGGGGACCAGGCTTCGCACGCATGCTCGCCAAACCGTCCCGTCTCCAGAGCCAACATCTTCGACGACGACACTCGTAGCCGTCCAAATTGCACAAGCCCCGCCTGGTGCTCAACAAGCCGGTCTTTGTTGCATGTGACATCCTAGCATTCTCTCCAAACACCTGATGTACGTACTTCTACATACAACCAGCTCAAGGTCGCAGTACGGAGAGCGTGCCAGTCCTCCTCTACAACCGACACAGACTCCCGTTTCCCGCTTCGAGATCCAAACGGGACGATGTGTACCAGGACATGGCGGAGCGCGCAGAGCTCTTACACGATACCTCTGATTATCCCCAGGACCATCCTCTGTACACTTCTCTACGTAAGAAAGTGCCAGGGAAGATGAAGGACGAGTGCAACGGACTCGCCCCATCGCGAGTATGTCGGTCTGCGCCCCCAAGATGTATTCTCCATTTCTGGAGGCCAGCGGGGCAAACATACGGACAAGCCAAAGGGCCCTCGATTCGCAAGGCCACTGTCAAGAAACCACATCCGACACCACGAGCCCAGTACCGAGAGTCTCTCTTCGCAAAGAAGACCTTCCGCCACGGAATGGAGTCCTGCGCTCAGTGGGCCATCACATCTATGGGCAGCATTTCAACAAGGTGTCCCTCTCTCCCGTCGACTCCCCAAGCCGCTGGATCGCAGCAAATGGAGTGGACACGCTGTGGCCTATGGGGGTATCAGGATGCAGATCTCATCCGAGCCCCGCATAAGCACGTCCTCCAGGATGGGATTCACACTCCCCCTAGAGAGTGACTCTCTGTATCGGGAGGGTACCGCGAGCAGCCCTTCGCGGACAAAGCCGCGGGCGGACTCTGGGGTGTCAGATTGGGCGGGTCGGCCTTCCCCACCGAGCGCCTATGAACTCTCGGCCAGATTGGGATCTGGGGCGCAGCCGACCCCGGAATTTTCCATTTAGACAAAGGCGATTTATATACCATATACATGCAATTATGTGTGCCAAAACCTACAACGCGTGTCCGTGGATCACCTATATAAACTCTCTGGAGATTGCGGGAGGGGAGGAACTCTGTATTCGAAAGTACTGTCGAATCCACGGACGTCAAAATGCGAACACACACTAGTCGGCCCTGAGAGCTCTTTTTGCCCAGACCCTGCAGCGGCCCCTGCGGCCGTTGGAACTCAATCCCAAACGATCTGTGTAAGACGTGTGTGTTTTGTTTTTTTACGGGCTATCCAGACACTCATCAACGCCAGAAATCGGGCCCGTGCGACTCTACGTAAGAATGTTGGTGGGCTGCAGAATTTCCACGCAGAAATCGAGCCCGCCGGCTCTACGGAAAGAGTGTTGGTGGAGCTGCAGAATTTAGAGCTGGCACCCCGTTAGAGAATGTGCACGCAGAACATGTAAACGAGGAAGATGCGGCGGCTGCGGAGCACCCGATGAGTCCTAGATACGGTGGTTGCGGAGCAACCGATGCGTGCTAGATGCGGTCGGTTGCGGAGCAACCGATTGCGTGCTAGATGCGTGCTAGATGAGTGCTAGCAGAGTGCTAGATAAGCGCTAGCAGAGTGCTAGATGCTGCTAGATGAGTGCTAGATGCGGTGGTTGCGGAGCAACCGATGCGTGCTAGATGAGTGCTAGCAGAGTGCTAGATGAGCGCTAAAGCAGAGTGCTAGATGCGTGCTAGATGCGTGCTAGCAGAAATGCTAGATGAGCTGCTAGATGAGTGCTAGATGCGGTGGTTGCGGAGCAACCGATGCGTGCTAGATGCTGCTAGATGCGGCTAGATGCGGCTAGATTGCTGCTCGATGCTGCTAGATGACCGCTAGCAGAGTGCTAGATGCGTAGCTAGATGCGGTGCTAGCAGAGTGCTAGCAGAGTGCTAGATGAGTGCTAAGATGAGTGCTAGATGCGGTGGTTGCGGAGCACCCGATGCGAGTGCTAACAATGAATTGAACTTTATGTTTCCGCCTGCTGTATAGTTTCAGAGAAACGAAAGATGAGTGGACATCGCCCATCGTCGTGGAGGAGGCTTGCAGCCGCTCCAGGTGGATCATCATAGGCGCTCGGTGGGGAAGGCCGAACCGCCCAATCTGACACCCCAGGTTGTCGCCCGCGGCTTGTGCGCCGAAGGGCTGCTCGCGTACCTCCCGATACAGAGATGTCACTCTCTAGGGGGGAGTGTGGATCCCATCCTGGAGGACGCGCTATGCGGCGGCTCGGATGAGATCTGCATCCTGCATCCTGTTACCCATAGGCCAGCGTGTCCCATTCCATTTTCTGCGATCCAGCGCTTGGAGTCGAAGGGAGAGAGGGAGGGGACACCTGTTTGAGATGCTGCCCATAGATGTGATGGCCCACTGAGCGCAGGACCTCCATTCCGTGGCGGAAGGTCTTCTTTCCGAAAGAGAGACTCTCGGTACTGCTCGTGGGCGGATTTGGTTCTGACAGTGGCCTTGCGAACGCCCTTGGCTTTCCGTATGTTGGCCCCGCTGGCCTCCCGAATAGAATACATCTTGGGGCGCAGACCGACATACTCGGCGATTGGGCGTCCGTTGCACTCGTCCTTCATCTGCCCTGGCACTTTCTTACGTAGAGAAGTGTACAGAGGTGGTCCTGGGGATAATCAGGAGGTATCGAGCGAGCAGTAAGGGAGTCTGTGTCGGTGTAGAGGAGCTGGCAACGCTCTCCGTACTGCACCTGGCTGTTGTGTAGTAGAAGTCGTACATCAGGTGTTTTGGAGAGATCTAGGATGACAATGCCAACAAAGACCGGCTTGTGTTTGGAGCTAAGGTCGTCGTCGAGAGGCGGGGCTTGTGCATTCCCCCGTATTTAACGAGGAATTTACAGATAAAGTTATGCTTTTTTCCATGCAATCTGGTCCTCCTGGGATCATTTTTGCGGCGGTACAAGTAACCTGCGTAGCGGCCCAAAGGGAAGGGGAACGGAGGAAGGGGGAGTGGAAGGGAAACGGGGAGGGGGATTGGCAAGGATATTAGTGTAAATATGCAAATATCATTAATTTACTATTTGTTCGAATTGTTCGTGCTATTGAATGCATTCTAGCATTAATGGTATGTAGCTTACAAACTAACAAAAGATGCTGATAACTATATACGTCTACAACACAAGCACTAACAATAGCACATTCATTGTTGGTAATGTGAAAGCATGCAGATAAATGTGAACCTCCTCATTATCTTGTTCATGTGCCCTGATAAGTAGGACGTCCTGGTACATAGGACATTTTCCACTTGTGCATACACTTTCTCCCTTGCACTGGCTTTAGCTAACTTAATTTCCAAGTCCAAATTTCTTCTTTTGAATTTTAGTTGTTTCTCCTGAAGTTTCAGGTACGCTTCCTCTTGCTCTAAGGACTGTTTCTGTTTAAAAGCAGTTATCTCAGCTTGTATCTCTGCAATCTTTACAGCTTCTCTGATTCTTGCTCGAGACATGGGACTGGAACATGAAGATGATTGGCTGGATTTACTCGATGTTCTTGAAACTTTGGAGGACTGACTAGATTTTCTTGATCACGTCCGAAGCCTTTGAAGAATGCGAAGATCGTCGTGATGTTTCTGACACTTGCGATATGCTATCTTCGGGATTTATTTCTATTTCTTGTGATTGTTTATCTGCTGCTAAATTCATCCATCCTCTCAGTGACATTGTACGTAAAACGTCCGATGTTTTCCATAACTTCAGCAAAATAACTATTGGACTCCATTATCTCTTCGTCGTCCTTGAGAGAAGAATTATAAAGCTGGTGTGCTTCTTTAAGACTTGTTAGACTCCCGGCCCGTAGCCAGGATTTTTTGTGGGGAGGTGCTCTCCAGGCCAAAGTGGACCAAACTATCAAACATACGCTACATTAGCGTACTTTACTACCAAAAACAAGATGGCGGACAGCTCTGGAGATTTCCGAACCTCCCCCCCCCCCCCTCCTCCCCCCGCTCCCGTGAAGAATATAAGGTTGGTTTGTCGCGCCTCCGAAATGCTATTTTCAGCGTTCTCCAAGAGCTGTTTGTGATTTACGCGTATTGCTAATTACTTCCTGCACTGTCTCGGCAAACCAATGCATATTGATATATGGACCTTTCCCCGACATATGTGGACCTTTTGGGGTCTGTTGGGGGGGTGCGAACGCACCCCGTGCACCCCCCTGGCTACGGGCCTGGACTCTTGCAGAAACGTTGCATTCTGAAACTAACTTCTTCGAGGTTGTTCACTTCGTCAGACAACAAGCTGGTGACATCATTACGTTTTCTTGTAACATCGGCAAGATAACCTCCTCTAGTTCTCTTCAAACTTTTTGATTTACCGCCGTCTTCTTCTTCATCACCTTTCCGACATCCATCGCTATCTTCAGTCGAGTCAAATTTCAAAAACGATGTGCATATTCAAATACTCGTTCGGTACGGTACAGTACGGTTTCTACAAAAGCAAGCAAACAGAACCACAGGCAGCCCAAGCTGTGATCTTGTGAATAATTGTAGAGAATGTATATGTAGAATTACAAAATAACGTACAATGGCACTTACGTTGTCAATAAAGGACTGAAAATTCACCACAGTGTTGATAGTGAAAAAAAATTAAAACGGCCTAAAACGCCAAACTAACACATCAGGGCAATAGAACAGTAAATTATCAACACTGTGGTGAATTGTCAGTCCTTTATTGACAACGTAAGTGCCATTGTACGTTATTTTGTAATTCTACATACATTCTCTACAATTATTCACAAGATCACAGCTTGGGCTGCCTGTGACAGAACAAACTCTAAATAACAAGAATTACAATACAATAAAGAAATAACCTGAATACTAACTTAAAATTTGGTGAAAGAACGAGAGCGACAATGGGCTGGTGTGTCACCTGTCACGTGACTTTTTAAAATTTCACCGAAGGCAAACGAAAACTGATATCATAGCTTGAAAGAGCATACTAAAATTAGTCAAAGTTGAAAATTTCAAAAGAATCAAGCAATAAGACAAAAGTTAAAGGCTTTCAAAGTTTGCCGCTTTGACAATTAAGGATCATTCTCGTACCCAGAGCACCCGGTCGGTCAGTGGTCTGGTAACAGCCATTTCTAGGCGCATTCTCCCGTCAGTGGCTCTGGTGAACAGCCATTTCTAGGCCGATGCTGATTGGTCCAAGTGTCCGCGCATGCGCGACTTTCATTTGAAACTGCTCAATCATGATTGGTCAATCAATCTATAACGATGCTCGGAGCTTTTTAGAAGAGAATCCTTTGCGCATAAAGTATAACACACAAAGCTGACTCTTTTTCTAACGGGCTCAGATGGATTTTCAAAATGGCGGACGGTCTGAATGGTGGTCATTGCTACTATTTTCTGCTAAGAAACTGTAATGATTTTACTGGTCACAAAGAAAAACACGCAAGTTTGGTTCTGTACTTGTTTTAGCTTTTCTTCTGTTGAGGCAAGTGATTAATTTACGCTAATTACCTCATTCATCCAGTCCATTCAACAATGGACTACGATGCCGTTGAGAAGGTACAAACTCGCGGGCCTACAAAATCAGTTGGCTCCGTTTCCTTTGCAAAATAAATAAGCTTAACGATCCATATGAAATGTCGTGTTTTTTTTGTGAATGTTAAAAGAAACTGGAAGTGATTGCACGAAAGGTGAATAGCGCTATCCACCGGATAAGTCTTATCCAACGGATACAATTGATGCAGTTATCCAATAAATTTTATCCGTTGGATAGGAATCTGTTGGATAGCGCTATTCACCTTTCGTGCAACCGGGGCCAGAACAAGATTAGTGGGATCTATTTTCTTCCCGGCCTTCCGGCTCAGTATTAAATGTGCACATAAAAGTACAATCACATTCACAACAAATCAGATGAAGCCGGGAGACAACAAACAAGATTGACTACACAAAAAAGGTTTAATAAACTAAACATTTTGTAGAGTGTGAATGTGTATTAATATAATAAATTATTTTCATATCATGTTGCTGTATTTGAGTGAATATATTCCCTGTGCAACACACAGCGAGGCAGACTGAAGTCCATTGAGAAATATCACTTGAGCTGTTTAGATTCTTATATTTGAGAGGGGAACTACATGTATCACTTGCTACTGCATGTTCATGATTTAAGTAATTTAATATGGGTTTATCTGATTAAATTTAATAAAGTATAAAAATATTAAACTTCACTGTAAATCAGTAATACACGCTTTGTATTGGCTTGGATGCTGTAACCACAGTAATGTAAGTTTGCCATCCAGATGAATTTTGTACCATGTGACCATTTGTTGCAAAAGTAAAGGTCCTATGATAGCAGCCTTTGTTCTCTAAGTTACATTCATGACTGATGACCCTCTCTAGCTTCCCCCACCCTGACTCTATCTAATTAATATCTGTAATATCTGTTCAAGACAGATCAGTAAAAAGTGGACCCTATCTAAGACTCGAGGAAAATTCTATACCCTATTTTAGACAGTTATTGACAACTTAGTACTACCGTAATTAGTAGTAATCCTGTACAGTAAGGCACTTTTTTTCCAAAAATTTAATACCCTATCTACTGTAAGACTCTAAAAACTGAAAATTACGATCCTTGTCAGAATTACAGACCCTATATTCAAGACAATTTAGGGTGAAATGTATACCCTATCTAAGCCCAAAAGCAATCCCCCCCCCCCCCCCCCTCTCCCCCCGGGAGCTTCCCCTCAAAATCTATTTTGGATCATGGTTTATACATTGGAAATAAATAGCATTATTGCTTATTGGTATGGTAGGATTTGCACTGATGTTTTTTGATTTACTAAAGAGTGAGTGTAGCCGTCAGAAAAAAACAATGTGTTCAATATTGTCTTGTGCCTATTCATTTAAGTGAAATACTTGTTTATCTTGGCTAGATTATTATAACCATGCAACCAAGAAAGGTTTTCTCAGTGAAGTTTCTTTGAAAATACAGGTTCTGGTTGCATGTAATATATTGTAGCTAAACTAAGCTTTCTTGCAATTTGAAACTACAATGTCCGAGTAGTCTGGAAAAATATGCATAAATTATGAAATCTACAACTTGCAGTCAAGGAACGGTGAAATATTGCGACACTAATCATCTTCAGCTGCGAATATAATATGAATCGAAAACGTTGCATTTCCTATTTTGTCAATAGATAAATGTTTAGTAGATGTGCATATCACATTTACTGTATCGATCTAGTTGCACGTGTAATCATATGCACGTGTAATTTAGCGCGCCTAGTTGGCCCATCAATTTCGCGCGAAAGTTGTCGGCTGATACATTTCACATAAAAATGGCCGAGTTCATAACTCCAACTAAAACATCAGATGGTCACATAAAACGCTGTAGGAACCCAAGTTCTCCTTCAACTGTAAATCAGCAGAGAGAACGTAAGAGAACAGTTTTTCGAGAAATACTACCAAAACCTACAACGTGTTCAAAAGAATCGACTCACGAAAAACCACGTATCCTCCCTAAATCAATAGCGCCGGAGATACATGTAGATCACATTGTTAACAACATTGGGAACAGAAATACAAAGGTAAATAGTATCAAATTAGTATTATATTCTGCAAAGAAGTCGCGCGAATATGCGGAAGAACGTGGAAAATATGAGACTATGTTGAGACTGTTGAAAAAGTTCGGCATTAAATAAAAAATATGCATTGCTTTGCAGAATTGTATAATAAATAAGTATAACCTATATGTATTTTGGATATCAGTTATGCACCTACAGTATCAATGTAAGTCCCGTGGGAGTGGGGGTATTCAGGCAAGGGGAGGGGGATTTGACAAAAACCATTGAAATAATTCAAATGCCAAAGGGTGGGATTACATATATTTGGTGCTGTCAATCAAATAGCTCATCTCTGATGAATCTTTTGGTCCACTGGCACATGTTTGGTATCAAATCCCCACCCCGTACCGAAATACCCCCTTCCCACGGGACATACATTTATAGGTGCATTGGTAAAAAAATATATAATAATAATGTTTTCTAGTTTACTAATTGAAACTAATCGGAGACACCTATCTACACTAATAATACCCACTAAAATCCACTTCCCCTTCCCATATCTCTACTGATTCTCATTCCCACCCTTGTCCCATTGTTCCCATTCCGAGTTTCTATATACACCACTAAAATACCCCTATTAAAATATCCATTAAAATATCCCTATATTCACCATTAAAATATTCCCTAAAAATAATTGTAATTATTAATATAATAATAATATATACATTTATAGTCAAATCTATTAAGAAGTCTCTCTTAATTCGTAATAATATAATATATAAATATATAATTGTTAATGTGTACACGCAATATTCAATTGTGCAATATCAGATGATTGAAGTACATTTTTCTATACATTTTAGCTTCAAGAGACTGCCAGATTGCCACTTCATCAAAAAGATCTACTGAAATTAAAAGCTGTCATTGAATCAAGTGGTAAAGCAGATGATATAGTAAAAGTAGTAAGGGATATAGCTCCTCTTTGGTGTGCAATCAAAAAACTATACCTTGAAGAAATTAATCAACAAAGTGTCAACCTCTGCAAGAAAGGAGATCAGACATCTGTTTTAAGAGCTGGCTCCAAATGCTATGAGAAAATTCAAAACTTCAAATGGGAAACTGTACTTGCAGAGCTTCTACAGAGAGCACCAGATATTTCTGATGTCTTGTTTGCTATTGCTGCTCCAAAACCTATTAAATCAAAGCAGCGAGCAGACAGTATTATCCCACCCTTATGTATGTCTTGGTCCATTCTTATGAATATCCACAATGCTGAACTAAGTTTAGTTCAAAAAACATTGACTTGTATTCTAGGAGTATCTGGATGCAACAAAGTGGTATGTAAATACTGTCCTTTCTATTAATTAATCAGGATTCTCCAGATATGACAGTACAGTGTAGGTCACTAATATAATGTCTATTGATCAATATTAGTCTTTACCAGTTATGTAATAATTGGAGCTTCTGCAGAACCCTGAATAATAGTTTGCTATCAAAATAAAATCCTTCAATAATTTTATTTCTAAACTCATGCTCTAAAAACATGTATTTTCTAATAAACAGTCTTTTCTAAATAGCTGAGCCATTAAATTCATTTAATTTAAATCTAATTTAATTTCAGAAACATAAAATGAAAGACACAATAATTATATAATTTCAACTTTGTTTTAGACAATGAAAAGACTGAATGCTCTAAAGTTGTGCCAAAGTCATCAGAACTGGCTTCGAACATTGGATAATATTGGGGATCATCTTGTCGACACCATCAAAGAGGAAATGAAAGAAGGCTCAAAACCAAGACTAACGTTTGATAATTTTGATTTTCGAGTTAATGCTGGTGAAATGCTTAAGGGTATAAGCAATGTAGACAGACACTGGATATGTCAATATCTCACTTTCGACAGGGTTGATACAGCAACCTTAGATAACACTCAACCATTGGGAGATCTTAAGGACTTAGACATTAAAGCATATTTACTGTCTGATGAAGAACAAGAACACATGAGAGATGAATATATAGTGTTGGTATCAAGGATTCTTACTAAAGTCATCCCATGGCTCACCTCTTTAGAAAAGACTGTTCCATGCCACATAGATCATGAGTTTAGTGAACAAATGAGCAAGAAATCTGTTGTAATTGCCCTTCCTGTTAAACCTTATGATCAAAAGAAGCACAGCGAAGTCATCCAGTATTTGGACACTGTTCAAACATTTGCAAAGGAAATAAGTAATGAAGGAGAGTCATTGTTGCAATTACCACTAGGAGGAGACCTTCTCGGGCGAGAAAGGGTAACTGGGGCAAAGAAATTAAGGCGTGGCTGTGATGAGCCTGAAGAGCGTTTTGACAATATAGTAGAGGTTGCAGAATATTGGCACGCCAAACAAAGTTTATTAAGTGTAAGAATTTAAATTGTAGTTTGGTGCATAATTAATTATTATTATTATTAATAATTATGCTAATTAACAAATCATATTCTTATGTAAATGTTGTTGTGATCTACAGCTTTGCTGGAAGCATCTGTACAACCAGTCATCTGGTCGTGAGCCTGGCACTCTCTATTACTTCAGAAATCTACATGGCAGAACAAATGTTAAGCCAAATGTAAAAAACAATTATGCAGCTGCAGAAGGGCTGTTATTACATTTGGCAAAAGCATACATATGTTGTGCATTTATGCACTATGCAGGAATGTGTGATCTAAAGGGAAGACCTACAAAAGTCAAGGAACCTGGCCAGAATGTTCTTCTCCAAGGATACAAGTATCTTCATGACATCATTGGCAAGTTTGTAGATGAGTACTGTCTCTTTGAACCAGACATAGACAAGCTTATGAGAAAGCAAAATGAGAAAGAACAGCAGCAGCAGCAGCAACAACAACAACAACCACCAGGAGCTATTCAGAAAGGTGACAGATTCAAATGGGAATAAAGTTTGATTTTATTCAATAAATATTATAACACTGTGTTAGTCACCCTCTTTAACTAGTCACCCTCTTTAAATAAAGTGTATTTATTAAAATTATTATTGACAAAAGCTAAATAGACTCCTAATATTATAAATTTTACAGGGTCAATTGTTTTCTTACTTAAAAGAAAAGATGATGGCAATTATGAGTTTGAAGCAATTGGGCATACTGTGAACTATGATGATACCAATATTCTTTGTCATGTGGTACAAGTTCTAAGAGCTGGTGCAACTCATTATGAAAGTCAACAATTAATTCAACCTGGAACCATAGTAAATTGGCCAAAACAATTGGTAGCCTACCCTCCGGATAAGAGTAAAGGTACCATTATTGTGTAATAAAAAAAATTTAATCAGATCAAAATTAAACAAAGTATACAAATTATATATTTACTGTATAATGATATTTTCAGAAATGACAAGATAATTTACTAACAGTCATATACTGTGATGTATATGCACATGTGTATTTTTAACTCTGACAATAATATTGTGACATATAAAGACTAGAACTTTCTTGTATATATATATAAGTGACAACATTAGTCTTAGCTCTTGATTTCCTATCCAATAGACTAGAACATATGCAAATTATGTTTCGTAGTGAGTTTATTAAATAAACACTAATACCGGTACTCACTATGAAACATAAATTGCATATGGTAAATTAATAATTAATAATATTGAAAGTTCTTCATCTTTTAATCAGAACCATCTGAAGAGCATAAACCTGCAGAAACTAAGGACCCTAAAGACGAAGATGACCACATGACCAACTATGCCCTGTGGGTGATGCAGTTTGGACTGTTGGTAATGCAAATGAATGACACAGAAAAGGAAGGGGATGGAGAAAGAGCTATGAGAAACAACAAACTTCTCCTACTGATGTTCAGAACTGGAAGACATGGGAAAAAATATGCCTTTGAAATGCTTAGAATGATAAGTAAAGTGAAGTGCCAGTTAACTGAACAGATGTCATTACGAAATATCCATGGCCGCTTTGTGAACTGGAAAGGTGGGAAAGGCAAAAACTGTGCCAATGACTTAAAGCAAGAACATCTAGTGAAATTCACAAAAAAACTTGTCAGAGGAATGGGAGCCCAAAAGACTGAACAAGCTATCAATCGAGCAACGAGTGCGGCAGGTGGACTTCAGTACATTACTGAAAACTTTGATGATATTACTGGTGTTCACCCAGGGTCAACAGCCCATACCTATAAGAATGCTGAAGAAGACATAAATGACATGGTGAACATCATTAACAACATCAAAGTTTTTCAGGAAGTCCCAGGGAGAACACATCCATCATTCCCTAACCTGCCAAAGAGTGTGCTAGACACATTAAATATTGTGAAAATGGAAAAGTGGATGAAAAGATGCAAAACCAAACTTGCAAAAAATCCAGATGTTCCTTGGGATGCCACCTCTGATGATGATGAATCTGAGGATGATGACAGTGATTTGGTTTTCTCCGAGGATAGCGATGATGATGATGAAGATTAAGAAGTTGAATAAACACAGCAAACACTGCCAAATATTCAGGAGGTTTCTTGGTGTGCAGAACACCAGATGAGATTAGACAATGAACACAAAGGACAAGAAGAATGAACTTGAACCAAAGCAATACCCTGCATACAAAGAAACCTAACCAAGAATACAATGCAGACTGCAACACCAAGAAACACCCAATATTCAGGTATCAAATGTGAAATTATTGAATAATTATTGTTACATGTATTCTTCATCTGATATAAAACATTTCCAAAAATAAGAGTCAAATTGATTAACAGATGTCAAACTACAGGATATTTATAATAAGCAACAATACATGTACAATGTCCAAGAAATACTAAATTTAAAAATTAACCTACTAGATTAATTTTTAAATAGCATTACATGTACACTTTATGTACATTATCATTATTATAGTAGCTGAGTTTAATTATTGAAACCCTTTAGGATTTTCCTGTAAATGGTTACAAGAAAAACAAGACAGTGTTAAATAAATAAACAAGAAATCCAGTGATTATTACTCAACATTCTACAGAATCCTGAGCCATATATCTGACAGTATTAGTAGAGGTAATCATATGGTTTTGAGTTCAATTTGGAAATAATTTGCATGAGTGTGTTTTTCAAAGAGTATCAAAATTGCACGAGCCCGTAGGGCGAGTGCAATTTGAGCTCTTTGAAAAACACACGAGTGCAAATTATTCCAAATTGAACGAGAAATCGTATGATTACCAATTAATAACATTCATGAAAAAAAAAGTAATTTGCACTGCAGTGCAATTAAAGGTAATTTGCACTGCAGTGCAAATTACTTTTCAACTGCACTGCTCTAAGCCAATCAGAATCAAGTATTTTTTTCATGTATATTATTAGCTTGGTTATTACTGTAAAAGACATTCAGCACCTTGTACATTGTAAGTTTTGACATTAACAAATGTCAAAATCATACAAATGATAGAGTTCCAATGACTTTACCTAAGTGTTTTACTTCTTCTTGTATCTATTTATAACCTCCCAGATCTGTGAAGCATGGCTGGTGCAAAAAATAGAAAGTTCTGCGTCAACATCTGTCAGAGAGTTCAGAACATCAAACTTCTCCACTACTTGGTCAATTAAAGCAAGACTGAAGCCTGTTGTTAAAGAAATGCCCAATGATGTAACACTAGGGATAAGGACATCCTTAGATCCAAAAGGTCAGATCTTACATGTAGTTGTTCCTTGGAAGGTAAGTGACCATTATCTCTTTCTGAGGTTGAGCATTGAGACTGAGTGTCTGAATCAGAATTACCATCTGATAATGATACAAGAAGATTGTCCAATTCTCTACTACAGACACAATCATCACGAGCAACACATAGCACAGTTATCACAGCATTTATGTGGTGGTTCACTTTCTGAAGACAGAGGGACTGCCTGAAAATGCCTTAAAATAACTACTCTTCTACAAGAGGTAGTGGTGACATATTCTCGCATTATGGGAGTTAGTGCCCGTCTGGCCTTACTTATATCACGACCATTATAATAACACATTGAGAGAGCATTTGTTCCATCTCGGCCAGCTCTACCAATCTCCTGGAAAAACTCTTCCATTGTGCATGGGACTCCGATGTGGATGACTCGTTCAACATCCTTACAATCTATGCCAACACCAAAGGCTACAGTTACAAAAATAACTCTTGCCTTGCACGTTCCTTTAACGAGGGTTTGAACAAGGGCATCTTTGTATTTCGTTGGATATTGTGCATGGTATTGTGCAAATAACCTGTTCTCAAAAGTAGAGGGAGCATTGCTAGGAAAGTATTGTTCGGGACCTAGCTCTGATGAAAAATAATCAAAAGACTCTCAACACACCTCCAAACTACCATACACTATAGTCCTTGGCATGTTTTCTTTTTTTTCTTTTAGTTCCTTAACAAGACCCAGGAGAGGTACACTCACTTTGTCTTCTCCAGTATGTGGCCTTTGTTGCACTGACAGAAAGAGGTTCGGACGATCAGGGTTTCGCTCTACAACTACAGCATTTCTCATTGCTAGTGAATCTTGTATCTCCTTTCTATATTCAGCATTCGCAGTCGCTGTTAATGCAAGTATTGGCACATCTGGGAAAAGGGACCCTAAGGCACTCAACTTTGAATAGGCTGGACGGAAGTGCTTCCTGTAGGGTGTAGTTATGTTAATGTAAATTAGAGTAAAATACACAAAATTGATTCATTATCTATAAATAGACGAGCTACATTATGTAAGATGGAATTCTAAATAAGCGGATAAACCATGGAGTTTTTTGGAAGCTGTGAATCACAATACCAGATAGTGAGCTTGCAAGAAATTCTAATTGCAAGAGAACAAGTTCGACTTACCACTGAACAACGAAGTGTGCTTCATCAACAACAATCGCCTTTACTCTATTTTGCATGTCGTCTTCTCTAAGAAATTTCCTGGCGGTTTTATCATCGATAAAGCTTTCGGCGTGGCCAAACAACAATTTAGATCCCTGGAAGTCATACACGGCTGTAGAATGGCGTTTAAAAACGGAGGCATGGTACTCTGAAGATAGCTTACAGATCTGATCTTCTATAATGGCATTTAAAGGGGAAATTACAAGAACACAAGATGTGTTTGTTCCATTCAGTTCATCGATCACAAATGGCAATAGCTGATAGATGATAGATTTACCGAATCCTGTCGGTAAAACGCAAATACAGTCCTTCTTCTCATAAGCTATCAAAGAAATAACTTCTCGTTGTTCGGGATGGAGGTCAAAAGAAATATTCAGTCGAGTTTTATAATTAGCTTTGTTCACAGCTTCCAAAATACTACATGGACCGTCCGCCATTTTGAAAATCCATCTGAGCCCGTTAGAAAAAGAGTCAGCTTTGTGTGTTATACTTTATGCGCAAAGGATTCTCTTCTAAAAAGCTCCGAGCATCGTTATAGATTGACCAATCATGATTGAGCAGTTTCAAATGAAAGTCGCGCATGCGCGGACACTTGGACCAATCAGCATCGGCCTAGAAATGGCTGTTACCAGAGCCACTGACGGGAGAAGGAACGACCGACCGAGGTGCTCTGGGTACGAGAATGATTAAGGATTTGTATGGGTTTTTCGCTTGGAGGGCAATACAAAAAAGGCAAAGTTTGAATGCCTGGAACTATTGCCTTATTTACTTACTTCTCTTCAAACTTTCCACTTTTACTAACTTTGGTATGCTCTTTCCAGTTATGGTATTTTCGTTTGCCTTCCCTGAACATTTAAAAAGTCACGTGACAGGTGACACAAGCTCATTATGATGACTGATATAGAACGATTAGAACTTGAACTGAAGAACTTGAACTGTATAGACCTTGAATTCTTGAACTGACGCTCGATCGAACTAACTTTACTAAACTTAACTGAATTTGCATAACGAAAACAAAAGGATCACGCGTACGAAATAAGTAGAATTCCCAAAAGAAAACTAAAGAAACAAAGACTACTCAAACTAAAGAAAAAACACGAAGACACGAAACTATGACGACAACAGGTATAGAAGACAGGTATAGAAGACAGGTATACAAGACAGGTATACAAGACAGGTATACAAGACAGGTATACAAGACAGGTATACAAGACAGGTATACAAGACAGGTATAGAAGACAGGTATACAAGACAGGTATACAAGACAGGTATACAAGACAGGTATACAAGACAGGTATAGAAGACAGGTATAGAAGACAGGTATAGAAGACAGGTATAGAAGACAGGTATAGAAGACAGGTATAGAAGACAGGTATAGAAGACAGGTATAGAAGACAGGTATAGAAGACAGGTATAGAAGACAGGTATAGAAGACAGGTATAGACAGACAGGTATACAAGACAGGTATAGAAGACAGGTATACAAGACAGGTATACAAGACAGGTATACAAGACAGGTATACAAGACAGGTATACAAGACAGGTATACAAGACAGGTATAGAAGACAGACAGAAGTATATAAGACAGGTATAGAAGACAGGTATACAAGACAGGTATAGAAGACAGGTATCAGATAGAAGACAGGTATACAAGACAGGTATATAGAGAAGACAGGTATACAAGACAGGTATAGAAGACAGGTATATAGAAGACAGGTATACAAGACAGGTATAGAAGACAGGTATACAAGACAGGTATAGAAGACAGGTATCAGATAGAAGACAGGTATACAAGACAGGTATACAAGACAGGTACAAGACAGGTATACAAGACAGGTATAGAAGACAGGTATCAGATAGAAGACAGGTATACAAGACAGTATAGAAGACAGGTATAGAAGACAGGTACACAAGACAGGTATAGAAGACAGGTATCAGATAGAAGACAGGTATACAAGACAGGTATACAAGACAGGTATACAAGAGGTATACAAGACAGGTATACAAGACAGGTATAGTACACAAGACAGGTATACAAGACAGTATAGAAGACAGGTATACAAGACAGGTATACAAGACAGGTATAGAAGACAGGTATAGAAGACAGGTATACAGGTACAAGACAGGTATAGAAGACAGGTAGACAGTATAGAAGACAGGTATCAGATAGAAGACAGGTATACAAGACAGGTATACAAGACAGGTATAGAAGAAGACAGGTATAGAAGACAGGTATACAAGACAGGTATACAAGACAGGTATACAAGACAGGTATACAAGACAGGGTATACAAGACAGGTATACAGGTAGAAGACAGGTACACAAGACAGGTATAGAAGACAGGTATATAGAAGACAGGTATACAAGACAGGTATAAGACAGGTACACAAGACAGGTATAGAAGACAGGTATCAGATAGAAGACAGGTATACAAGACAGGTATAGAAGACAGGTACACAAGAAGACAGGTATAGAAGACAGGTATACAAGACAGGTATACAAGACAGGTATACAAGACAGGTATAGAAGACAGGTATACAAGACAGGTATAGAAGACAGGTACACAAGACAGGTATATAGAAGACAGGTATACAAGACAGGTATAGAAGACAGGTACACAAGACAGGTATAGAAGACAGGTATATAGAAGACAGGTATACAAGACAGGTATAGAAGACAGGTATACAAGACAGGTATACAAGACAGGTATAGAAGACAGGTATAGAAGACAGGTATACAAGACAGGACAAGACAGTATAGAAGACAGGTATATAAGACAGGTATACAAGACAGGTACACAAGACAGGTATACAAGACAGGTATACAAGACAGGTATACAAGACAGGTATCAGATAGAAGACAGGTATACAAGACAGGTATAGAAGACAGGTATCAGATAGAAGACAGGTATACAAGACAGGTATAGAAGACAGGTACACAAGACAGGTATAGAAGACAGGTATCAGATAGAAGACAGGTATACAAGACAGGTATAGAAGACAGGTACACAAGACAGGTATAGAAGACAGGTATAGAAGACAGGTATACAAGATAGAAGATAGTATACAAGACAGGTATAGAAGACAGGTATCAGATAGAAGACAGGTATACAAGACAGGTATAGAAGACAGGTACACAAGACATATAGAAGACAGGTATCAGATAGAAGACAGGTATACAAGACAGGTATAGAAGACAGGTACACAAGACAGGTATAGAAGACAGGTATCAGATAGAAGACAGGTATACAAGACAGGTATAGAAGACAGGTACACAAGACAGGTATAGAAGACAGGTATCAGATAGAAGACAGGTATACAAGACAGGTATACAAGACAGGTATACAAGACAGGTATAGAAGACAGGTATACAAGACAGGTATAGAAGACAGGTATACAAGACAGGTATAGAAGACAGGTATCAGATAGAAGACAGGTATACAAGACAGGTATATAGAAGACAGGTACACAAGACAGGTATAGAAGACAGGTATCAGATAGAAGACAGGTATACAAGACAGGTATAGAAGACAGGTACACAAGACAGGTATAGAAGACAGGTATATAGAAGACAGGTATACAAGACAGGTATAGAAGACAGGTACACAAGACAGGTATAGAAGACAGGTATCAGATAGAAGACAGGTATACAAGACAGGTATAGAAGACAGGTACACAAGACAGGGTATACAAGACAGGTATAGAAGACAAGACAGGTATACAGGTATAAGACAGGTATCAGATAGAAGACAGGTATACAAGACAGGTATAGAAGACAGTATACAAGACAGGTATAGAAGACAGGTATCAGATAGAAGACAGGTATACAAGACAGGTATACAAGACAGGTATAGAAGACAGGTATACAAGACAGGTATACAAGACAGGTATAGAAGACAGGTATACAAGACAGGTATAGAAGACAGGTATCAGATAGAAGACAGGTATACAAGACAGGTATAGAAGACAGGTATCAGATAGAAGACAGGTATACAAGACAGGTATAGAAGACAGGTACACAAGACAGGTATAGAAGACAGGTATCAGATAGAAGACAGGTATACAAGACAGGTATAGAAGACAGGTATCAGATAGAAGACAGGTATACAAGACAGGTATAGAAGACAGGTACACAAGACAGGTATAGAAGACAGGTATCAGATAGAAGACAGGTATAGAAGACAGGTATAGAAGACAGGTACACAAGACAGGTATAGAAGACAGGTATCAGATAGAAGACAGGTATACAAGACAGGTATACAAGACAGGTATAGAAGACAGGTATCAGATAGAAGACAGGTATACAAGACAGGTATAGAAGACAGTATATATATATCAGATAGAAGACAGGTATATAGAGACAGGTATAGAAGACAGGTACACAAGACAGGTATAGACAGGTATACTGAGACAGTATAGAAGTAGACAGGAAGACAGGTATAGAAGACAGGTATACAAGACAGGTATAGAAGACAGGTATCAGATAGAAGACAGGTATACAAGACAGGTATAGAAGACAGGTATCAGATAGAAGACAGGTATACAAGACAGGTATAGAAGACAGGTATCAGATAGAAGACAGGTATAGAAGACAGGTACACAAGACAGGTATAGAACTGAGACAGGTATCAGATAGAAGACAGGTATACAAGACAGGTATAGAAGACAGGTATCAGATAGAAGACAGGTATACAAGACAGGTATAGAAGACAGGTATCAGATAGAAGACAGGTATCGAAGACAGGTATAGAAGACAGGTATAGAAGACAGGTATAGAAGACAGGTAGACAGATAGAAGACAGGTACACAAGACAGGTATAGAAGACAGGTATACAAGACAGGTATAGAAGACAGGTATCAGATAGAAGACAGGTATACAAGACAGGTATACAAGACAGGTATAGAAGACAGGTATACAAGACAGGTACACAAGACAGGTATACAAGACAGGTATACAAGACAGGTATAGAAGACAGGTATAGAAGACAGGTACACAAGACAGGTATAGAAGACAGGTATCAGATAGAAGACAGGTATACAAGACAGGTATATAAGACAGGTATAGAAGACAGGTATCAGATAGAAGACAGGTATACAAGACAGGTATAGAAGACAGGTACACAAGACAGGTATAGAAGACAGGTATCAGATAGAAGACAGGTATACAAGACAGGTATAGCAGGGGCGTAGCGTGCTTTTTTCCCAATGTACGCACATAGCAACGATCGCCGAAGGCGTGAGCATCTAGGGGGTTGAGGGGTCATGCCCCCCTGAAAATTTAGTGAATCAAGAGCCTTGGAAATACCATTGTCTTCGTTTTCCAGCGGACTTTCTCGCTACATAAATACATAGTAAAATGCATTTATCACTCAGCTTTTTTTGGGGATTGATGTATAGGTCATGTAAAGGATTTATGTAAAGGATGTCAGTAAAGGATTTATGTAAAGGTTATGTAAAGGATTTATGTAAACGGGTTACTGTATACCGCTACCGTTATATATATCGCTAATAGCGATATAACAACCCGAGGCGAAGCCAGTTTTTTGGTATTTATTTTGTTTGAGACTGCACTAACTACAATTATCATTATACATGCCTACAATGACCGACTGCAAGGGGAAATGTATTGGGGACACAATCTGACAAGCGGCGAAGGCGCGAGCTCGTAGGGGGATGCGGGGGCATGCTCCCCGAAAAATTTTGAGGTATAGGGTCTCCAAAATAGCATTTTCCTGCCTTCTGTGAGTAGTTTCCAGGAAGTTTAAACTGATTCAGCTGTTAAGATGTTGTCATAGATTTCATTTAGATATTCATTTATGAGCTCGGTTTTCTGGGTAAAAGTCATGACAACAAGCTTCTTGGAGGTTAAGTATAATGACTTATGCTGCTTTGTCTGAGCTCGGTTTTCTGGGTAAAAGTCATGACAACAAGCTGTATTGGAGTCAAAATGGCTATGAGACAACGCCCATATTCCGCTTTTATTATATAATTTCAATTAACTCGGCTGGGCTGCCTGTGGCAGACGCCGAGTCTTAAAATGCAACTAATCCATATTTGGATATAAAATAAGTTTTGGCCCAGAAAAGGTGTGGGCAAGATAACGCACCACAATGATCACGGTGGCTGAAAATGGGGAGGAGGTGGGCCGTAAATTGTACCCTTACTTGGTTGAGACACGAGGCGAATGACCTAATTGAAATCAAAGCAAACTATGAGCAAATATGAGCAAATGATGGCTAGAAATGGTAAACAAATGACTACAAATGCGGACTAAAAACTTGATTATTTTGCCTAAGGATGCTGATGGGGCTGAAGAAAAAATATATTGACCCCTCATTTTCAAAGCCGCCCGTAAAAATCTCTTTCAACTGTCATAGATAAATTTATATGTTTTGCGTAATCCTGACTTTTGGAAGCAACATAAGAAGTGTTCTTTAATCGTACGTTCTGTCATCAACAAACAGATTTGATGACATAGAAAAATCATCTATTCAATGACAATAAAGCACTGTAGATCTCGTTATGCGAATATTTCAATCGTGTTGTATGCTACTGTCATTCATCGTGAACCAAGCTTCCAGTGAGCTGGTCTTTCACAAAAAGCAGAAAACTAATGAGATTTGTGTTACAAATGCATGCTTGATCAACTCAGATGTACAAATGTAAAAATAATGATTTTTTAAAATTACCTCCAAATTCTATTTCTTGCTTTACTACATGTAGAAGTATATAAATCATTCTACTTCGTTTAAACAACTACAAACTGTACCATCCTTGGAAGTACAGGAGAACGCCTCACTTCTAAATCATGCATTGCGCGCCCACAGCTACAAAAAAATCACTCTTGTGACGAGGGGAGAGTCTAAAATGGCACATTCATAGCACGAGTTACAGCCACTTTTTGGCGGTGCGACCACCGAAAAGCGGCTGTATTCGCAGACTAATCATCCGACCAGCCGAGTGAACGCTCATAGAGCGTCTAGTTTCAATTAAAATGCAACTAATCCATATTTGGATATAAAATAAGTTTTGGCCCAGAAAAGGTGTGGGCAAGATAACGCCAAAATCATCACGAAAGAAGAGAAGGATGATGCCCCACCCCAGGCAAAGCAGCAGAATCTAAACGGATATACACATCGGTATGAGAAAACAGCTGCCCTTGCTAGCTGTTGACATACTAAATGCGATGATTAAAATGAACTCGAATATATAGCAATGATTAACATATAAACAGCTGCCCTTGCTAGCTGTTGACATACTAAATGCGATGATTAAAATGAACTCGAATATGTAAGGGTACAATTTACGGTTACAGGTAATCCTTTCTTTTATTCATATTTATTATGGCTCATCCTGTGCCTACTGTTCTAATATTAGGACATTCCTTTGTTAGAAGGTTACGTTGTGACCTGAATGCGGGCTTTGATTCTCGGGCTGTCCGCGATTTTCATCTGAAAGGCAGCGCGAATGTCCATTTGTTTGGCATTGGTGGACGCACTATCGCCAAACTTAAGAGGCACGATCTGCACGTTATTTCTGAACTTTCTCCTGATATCGTTATTTTAGAGATAGGAACGAACGATCTTTCCAGCCTTCGGCCTGAGGTAGTGGGTTCTGCCATCGATGACCTGGTTAGGTTATTAATTGAAACCTTTCAGGTGCCGTTGTGCTTCCATCGAAAAGTTGTGTGACTTGTGATAGCTCGAGCGTTGAGCTCGAAGATATACCAGTGGTAGTAGTGATTTCCCCGACTCTTAGAAATGCAGAGAAAGCGAGGGAACACATCGCTTTAAAAAGACATACCTGATAGTGAGAGCCGGTTAATCGTGAAGATGACTCCAAAAGCCGGTGAAGAATGGGTATAGTAATTGGAAGCCGACTGTCCAAGCGAAAACCTAGCTTACTGTAGCCTTTCAACATTTGGATTATGTAAAATACTTTAGTTGGGTCTGGGAAACCTCGTAGCTTATGAAAATAACCGATCGCCGAGGTGTATGTGTTAACGGTAGACGGAGCATAATTAAGATTATACATGTAAGCGATAAAAAGTGCCAAAGTGGGAGGAGCAATGGGCAGATTAACGATCCCACAACTCAAGACTGTAGTATGGAATATGGTAAAGAGCTTCCAGGCGCGCCTGTAGGTAGGAAGGGACGAAGGCTGGAGGCTGGATTGCATTAAATTTGAAACTATGGCTGCCAATTCAAGGGCTGCAGATGTAGAGGAATCTGTGTTGGTTGCCGATTCATGTGTACTGGTGCCAGTTGTTGGAAGGTCTGTACCTGATACAACTGCTTGGGTGGCTGCAATAG
Source organism: Actinostola sp. cb2023 (assembly GCA_033675265.1). NCBI lineage: Eukaryota > Metazoa > Cnidaria > Anthozoa > Actiniaria > Actinostolidae > Actinostola > Actinostola sp. cb2023. The sequence continues at coordinate 24,529 of JAUJYZ010000415.1, forward strand.
ATTGCTGCACGATGTTGACAGCAGTCGATGTAGTGTTAGTCGTAGAACTGCTTCTGTGTGGCACGGTGTGTTGCTGCTGTGAGCTGATGGGTAACTCCACCAGCTCGTCTGGTCTGAGACTAGGCCGTGAGCTGGTGGCAACTTGTGGCTGTAGATTTGCCAAATTTTTTGTTACTTCTGCAGTGACCTGGATGACTAACTGCCCGACGAGCTCAGGTGGAATGCAGAATCGGTCGTTACCAGCGTTTGTCTGAACCGGCTCGGCCTGAACTGTTGGAGTGCTTCCAGCTTTAGCTCGGCGTTTGCTGCCCGAGGGTGCGTTCGCCAGGCTGGACGATGGACGTTTCTGGCGTTGGGATCGCCTGGGAGGCATGACAGCTGAACACGTTCGAACTTAATACCAGCAGCATTGGAAAAATAAAATTGAACAAAATAGAATAGTTAAAATGAACTGCATAATAAAACAGTATCGCCTGAAAACAAGCGTGTAAACAACATATAGTATAGATATGAAACATTCATAAGCAATTCAGGGTAACTATTGCTTAGAAATATTATAAGGTTGAAATAATACAATTTACTTAATCACATTTGCAAATTTCATTACATTCATACATAATAAGTTTAACAATTCATAATGTATGTAATTCAATGGTATACACTTATAATTGTTTACTTTATAATAATGGTTCAGTGTAAATGGTTTAGCATAATTACTGGGATTTAAAACCCAAAAGTACTCAAAATATAGCACATGCAATTGTTTGCAAAAGTAAATAATCCAATAGCACAGGTCGACAAAATCACCCTGTACATTCACTACCAGCGAGGAAGAAACCTCACACATAAGATAAGTCTGACAAATAGGCCCCGCATGGCTGACCAAAGGTCGCCGCGTTTAAGCAAAGGGCCTAAATGTCACAAAATGAGGGCGAAGCCTCATCAAAAATACGAGAACGAAGCCTCGCAAAAAATTACGAGAACGAAGCCTCGCATAAAATTACGAGAACGAAGCCTCCAACCAATAGTGGTCAAAACAAAATGCCAAAGTACAAAGACTTTGGAAGTACATAGTTGTTTTAAATTGCAATAACATGAATGTATAAACGAATTGTGATAACCCCATTTTAAATAAGATAACAAGGTTGACATATTTTAACGAGATAAAGAATTAACATCAATTCTCTTTTAAAATATTAAACGCAAAGGGAACCGCAAATTTCGCTGAAAGACATTTGAGCTAAAGCATGCTCAAGGCCTTAATGATGGCGCCGCGATAGCTGCGGTATAATTTGTATTGCCCAACAGGGTTAACATGGACACCGTCGGGTAGAAGCAATTGTACGGAGGGATTGCTAAAACCGCCGTGCGACCAAGTAAATACATTTGGCAATAAGTCCAAAACCGTTTTTACGTATTCGTTAAGGATGCTAGCGTTAGCATTGAAAACCGAGGGGTTTGGATAAAATGCCCCTCGTTGAATGACATGGCAAACACCTATTACCGGCACATGAAAGGTTTCAATTAATAACCTAACCAGGTCATCGATGGCAGAACCCACTACCTCAGGCCGAAGGCTGGAAAGATCGTTCGTTCCTATCTCTAAAATAACGATATCAGGAGAAAGTTCAGAAATAACGTGCAGATCGTGCCTCTTAAGTTTGGCGATAGTGCGTCCACCAATGCCAAACAAATGGACATTCGCGCTGCCTTTCAGATGAAAATCGCGGACAGCCCGAGAATCAAAGCCCGCATTCAGGTCACAACGTAACCTTCTAACAAAGGAATGTCCTAATATTAGAACAGTAGGCACAGGATGAGCCATAATAAATATGAATAAAAGAAAGGATTACCTGTAACCGTAAATTGTACCCTTACTTGGTTGAGACACGAGGCGAATGACCTAATTGAACCATGGGTGTACTAAGGCGGCGTTTTGCCTAACGAGGGGGCTAAATATATTGACCCCTCATTTTCACCGCCCAATCCATGTCATAGATATGTTGCGTAATCCTGATTGAAGAACAAACAGATTGATGACATAAAAATCCTATTCGCAAGCAAATATTTCATTTTTTTAAAATATTTTTATGTTTCTTATAATATTTATATTTTAAGGATTTTAAATTGTACGCACGTGCGTATGTGCGTATATGCACGCTACGCCCCTGTATAGAAGACAGGTACACAAGACAGGTATAGAAGACAGGTATCAGATAGAAGACAGGTATACAAGACAGGTATAGAAGACAGATATCAGATATCAGACAGGTATACAAGACAGGTATAGAAGACAGGTACACAAGACAGGTATACAAGACAGGTATACAAGACAGGTATACAAGACAGGTACACAAGACAGGTATAGAAGACAGGTATCAGATAGAAGACAGGTATACAAGACAGGTATAGAAGACAGGTATACAAGACAGGTATACAAGACAGGTATACAAGACAGGTACACAAGACAGGTACACAAGACAGGTATCAGATAGAAGACAGGTATACAAGACAGGTATAGAAGACAGGTATACAAGACAGGTATAGAAGACAGGTATCAGATAGAAGACAGGTATCAGATCAGTAGAAGACAGGTATACAAGACAGGTATACAAGACAGGTATACAAGACAGGTATACAAGACAGGTATCAGATAGAAGACAGGTATACAAGACAGGTATAGAAGACAGGTATCAGATAGAAGACAGGTATACAAGACAGGTATACAAGACAGGTACACAAGACAGGTATAGAAGACAGGTATCAGATAGAAGACAGGTATACAAGACAGGTATACAAGACAGGTACACAAGACAGGTATAGAAGACACGTATCAGATAGAAGACAGGTATACAAGACAGGTATAGAAGACAGGTATCAGATAGAAGACAGGTATACAAGACAGGTATCAGATAGAAGACAGGTATACAAGACAGGTACACAAGACAGGTACGCAAGACAGGTACGCAAGACAGGTACGCAAGACAGGTACGCAAGACAGGTACGCAAGACAGGTACGCAAGACAGGTACACAAGACAGGTATAGAAGACAGGTACACAAGACAGGTATACAAGACAGGTACATGTACACAAGACAGGTATACAAGACAGGTACACAAGACAGGTACACAAGACAGGTATACAAGACAGGTACACAAGACAGGTACACACGACAGGTACACAAGACAGGTATACAAGACAGGTACACAAGACAGGTATATCACGGTAGGCACATAAGAGCCCAAAATGACCGGGTTGTGTTCCTTGTCTACAGTTTTAATCCAATCAATATGAAACTTGGCAACATGACAGTACATGTCAAGGCTTCAAATCTGTTCTGATATTTTTCAATTTTTTTGCTATTTAGCGGGAAAATGACGTCACGAACATGCCAACAAATTTTGAAATTCACAAATACACTAATTTGATTATTGCAATCGAAAGCACACTAAAAATTAGAGATATATTTTTAATTTATTAAATGAATCTTGGTCTAAACATTGACAATATAATTGCCTAAAATTAACATAAAATATAGGTTCGAACCATAGGGCGAGGTCTTCCAGTGAAATTGAACACCGAGGGCCGCAGGCCAAAGGTCTTGAATTTCAATAAAAGCCCTGTGGGTTTGGCCATGGTTTAATATTGTCATCAATAGTGTATCCTACACAATGTGATTATTGTTCCAAAATTCCCATGTGGAAATGCCAAACAAATGCCTTTCAATTCTGTATAACTAGCAGCGATAATGAGGTTCGCGATTTTTTATTTCAAAATTGTCATCAGTTAGCACATCTACTGCATTAATGCAAGTAAACGAAAGGTCTTGGGTTCGATTCCCAGGGTTCATCTATCAAATATTTTTTTCCTTAAAATTGGGTTGTGGTAGAACATTTCTAAGTGTAATGTCCAGATATAGGTGACAGAGGGAAGTATATAGGACGAGGAATTTAATCATGTACGAATTCAAATCCCGGGACAGGTCTTGAATTTCAGCCCTACTCTTCCCTGAAGATGTCAATACCTGAGCCCTGGCTTCTAAAATGCAGGTTTTTCCGCGGATTTAAAATACTACGACAAACAATGGAAATAGGGCGTGGTTGGTTTGGTTGGTTATCAACTTTATCTATATGGCGCATATTGGGTCATAGAAGTAACAGTCCACGTGTATAGTAAACTGAACAAACTGTACTAGAAATTGTGTGACTTTTGACAGTTCATTTTATTATCATGTGAGTTATTGTTCACTTGGAGAAGTTAAATATCGAGAGAAATCCTGAATCTTCTCTGCTCCTCTGATTTCATGTGTTAGTAGAGGTAAGCATGTGATATTGAAATCTTCATAAAGATCATGGATCTACAAACAACATACATCGTTAGAATGGTACCCTACTACAGGTGTGAGTAGAATAGAATATCATGGATCTACAAACAACATACATCGTTAGACCCTACTACAGGTGTGAGTAGAATAGAATATCATGGATCTACAAACAACATACATCGTTACAATGGTACCCTACTACAGGTGTGAGTAGAATAGAATATCATGGATCTACAAACAACATACATCGTTACAATGGTACCCTACTACAGGTGTGAGTAGAATAGAATATCATGGATCTACAAACAACATACATCGTTAGACCCTACTACAGGTGTGAGTAGAATAGAATATCATGGATCTACAAACAACATACATCGTTAGAATGGTACCCTACTACAGGTGTGAGTAGAATAGAATATCATGGATCTACAAACAACATACATCGTTAGTACCCTACTACAGGTGTGAGTAGAATAGAATATCATGGATCTACAAACAACATACATCGTTAGAATGGTACCCTACTACAGGTGTGAGTAGAATAGAATATCATGGATCTACAAACAACATACATCGTTACAATGGTACCCTACTACAGGTGTGAGTAGAATAGAATATCATGGATCTACAAAAAACAACATACATCGTTACAATGGTACCCTACTACAGGGTGTGAGTAGAATAGAATATCATGGATCTACAAACAACATACATCGTTACAATGGTACCCTACTACAGGTGTGAGTAGAATAGAATATCATGGATCTACAAACAACATACATCGTTACAATGGTACCCTACTACAGGTGTGAGTAGAATAGAATATCATGGATCTACAAACAACATACATCGTTAGACCCTACTACAGGTGTGAGTAGAATAGAATATCATGGATCTACAAACAACATACATCGTTACAATGGTACCCTACTACAGGTGTGAGTAGAATAGAATATCATGGATCTACAAACAACATACATCGTTACAATGGTACCCTACTACAGGTGTGAGTAGAATAGAATATCATGGATCTACAAACAACATACATCGTTAGAATGGTACCCTACTACAGGTGTGAGTAGAATAGAATATCATGGATCTACAAACAACATACATCGTTAGACCCTACTACAGGTGTGAGTAGAATAGAATATCATGGATCTACAAACAACATACATCGTTACAATGGTACCCTACTACAGGTGTGAGTAGAATAGAATATCATGGATCTACAAACAACATACATCGTTACAATGGTACCCTACTACAGGTGTGAGTAGAATAGAATATCATGGATCTACAAACAACATACATCGTTACAATGGGTACCCTACTACAGGTGTGAGTAGAATAGAATATCATGGATCTACAAACAACATACATCGTTACAATGGTACCCTACTACAGGTGTGAGTAGAATAGAATATCATGGATCTACAAACAACATACATCGTTACAATGGTACCCTACTACAGGTGTGAGTAGAATAGAATATCATGGATCTACAAACAACATACATCGTTAGACCCTACTACAGGTGTGAGTAGAATAGAATATCATGGATCTACAAACAACATACATCGTTAGAATGGTACCCTACTACTACAGGTGTGAGTAGAATAGAATATCATGGATCTACAAACAACATACATCGTTAGACCCTACTACAGGTGTGAGTAGAATAGAATATCATGGATCTACAAACTACATACATCGTTACAATGGTACCCTACTACAGGTGTGAGTAGAATAGAATATCAACTTTTCTGAAAACAACTGGTTCAGTAAGAATAACTACATCAGAAGATAAACTATATATAATTACAAAACATAATTACAAGTGCTACTACAAGGAGTGAGTGCAGCCAAATCGTTTTCTAAAATAATTTGCTTTGGGGAGGGACATCTGGAATGTTCATGATAACCCCTTGTGTTATAAACTAATTAAATGTGTCTGTAGAGATGCTGCAATGATACACTACAGGGGTGGTGTGGGGGTAGGTAGCTTGACTGCAATGATAAACTACTTGGGTGGTGTGGGGGTAGGTAGATGAGACTGCAATGATACACTACAGGGGTGGTGTGGGGTAGGTAGATGACTGCAATGATAAACTACAAGGGTGGTGTGGGGGTAGGTAGTTGACTGCAATGATACACTACAGGGGTGGTGTGGGGGTAGGTAGATGACTGCAATGATACACTACAGGGGTGGTGTGGGGGTAGGTAGTTGACTGCAATGATAAACTACAGGGGTGGTGTGGGGGTAGGTAGATGACTGCAATGATACACTACAGGGGTGGTGTGGGGGTAGGTAGATGACTGCAATGATACACTACAGGGGTGGTGTGGGGGTAGGTAGTTGACTGCAATGATACACTACAGGGGTGGTGTGGGGGTAGGTAGATGACTGCAATGATACACTACAGGGGTGATGTGGGGGTAGGTAGTTGACTGCAATGATACACTACAGGGGTGGTGTGGGGGTAGGTAGATGACTGCAATGATACACTACAGGGGTGGTGTGGGGGTAGGTAGATGACTGCAATGATACACTACAGGGGTGGTGTGGGGGTAGGTAGTTGACTGCAATGATAAACTACAGGGGTGGTGTGGGGGTAGGTAGATGACTGCAATGATACACTACAGGGGTGGTGTGGGGGTAGGTAGTTGACTGCAATGATAAACTACAGGGGTGGTGTGGGGGTAGGTAGATGACTGCAATGATACACTACAGGGGTGGTGTGGGGGTAGGTAGTTGACTGCAATGATACACTACAGGGGTGGTGTGGGGGTAGGTAGTTGACTGCAATGATACACTACAGGGGTGGTGTGGGGGTAGGTAGTTGACTGCAATGATACACTACAGGGTGGTGTGGGGGTAGGTAGTTGACTGCAATGATAAACTACAAGGGTGGTGTAGGGGTAGGTAGATGACTGCAATGATACACTACAGGGGTAATAATAATAATAATAATAACCTTTATTAACGTGTCAAATTACCTAGCTTACACAAGTGTAAACTAATTGAGGACACCTATCTACCTAAAAATCTACACCCATACCCAAACCCAAAGCCCCACCTAATTTCCCCAACCCCTCCCCCCTTATTTAAAATCTATCTGGCGTAAAATATTAAAATTTAAAATGTATCCTAACTGTGGTGGTGTGGGGGTAGGTAGATGACTGCAATGATACACTACAGGGGTGGTGTGGGGGTAGGTAGTTGACTGCAATGATACACTACAGGGGTGGTGTGGGGGTAGGTAGTTGACTGCAATGATACACTACAGGGGTGGTGTGGGGGTAGGTAGATGACTGCAATGATACACTACAGGGGTGGTGTGGGGGTAGGTAGTTGACTGCAATGATACACTACAGGGGTGGTGTGGGGGTAGGTAGATGACTGCAATGATACACTACAGGGGTGGTGTGGGGGTAGGTAGTTGACTGCAATGATAAACTACAGGGGTGGTGTAGGGGTAGGTAGATGACTGCAATGATACACTACAGGGGTGATGTGGGGGTAGGTAGTTGACTGCAATGATACACTACAGGGGTGGTGTGGGGGTAGGTAGATGACTGCAATGATACACTACAGGGGTGGTGTGGGGGTAGGTAGTTGACTGCAATGATACACTACAGGGGTGGTGTGGGGGTAGGTAGATGACTGCAATGATACACTACAGGGGTGGTGTGGGGGTAGGTAGATGACTGCAATGATACACTACAGGGGTGGTGTGGGGGTAGGTAGTTGACTGCAATGATAAACTACAAGGGTGGTGTAGGGGTAGGTAGATGACTGCAATGATAAACTACAAGGGTGGTGTAGGGGTAGGTAGATGACTGCAATGATACACTACAGGGGTAATAATAATAATAATAATAACCTTTATTAACGTGTCAAATTACCTAGCTTACACAAGTGTAAACTAATTGAGGACACCTATCTACCTAAAAATCTACACCCATACCCAAACCCAAAGCCCCACCTAATTTCCCCAACCCCTCCCCCCCCTTATTTAAAATCTATCTGGCGTAAAATATTAAAATTTAAAATGTATCCTAACTGTGGTGGTGTGGGGGTAGGTAGATGACTGCAATGATACACTACAGGGGTGGTGTGGGGGTAGGTAGTTGACTGCAATGATACACTACAGGGGTGGTGTGGGGGTAGGTAGTTGACTGCAATGATACACTACAGGGGTGGTGTGGGGGTAGGTAGATGACTGCAATGATACACTACAGGGGTGGTGTGGGGGTAGGTAGTTGACTGCAATGATACACTACAGGGGTGGTGTGGGGGTAGGTAGATGACTGCAATGATACACTACAGGGGTGGTGTGGGGGTAGGTAGTTGACTGCAATGATAAACTACAGGGGTGGTGTAGGGGTAGGTAGATGACTGCAATGATACACTACAGGGGTGATGTGGGGGTAGGTAGTTGACTGCAATGATACACTACAGGGGTGGTGTGGGGGTAGGTAGATGACTGCGATACACTACAGGGGTGGTGTGGGGGTAGGTAGTTGACTGCAATGATACACTACAGGGGTGGTGTGGGGGTAGGTAGTTGACTGCAATGATACACTACAGGGGTGGTGTGGGGGTAGGTAGATGACTGCAATGATACACTACAGGGGTGGTGTGGGGTTAGGTAGTTGACTGCAATGATAAACTACAGGGGTGGTGTAGGGGTAGGTAGATGACTGCAATGATAAACTACAGGGGTGGTGTGGGGGTAGGTAGATGGCTGCAATGATATACTACAGGGGTGGTGTGGGGGTAGGTAGATGATAAACTACAGGGGTGGTGTGGGGGTAGGTACATGTAGATGAATGCAATGATAAACTACAGGGGTGGTGTAGGGGTAGGTAGATGAATGCAATGATACACTACAGGGGTGGTGTGGGGGTAGGTAGATGATAAACTACAGGGGTGGTGTAGGGGTAGGTAGATGAATGCAATGATAAACTACAGGGGTGGTGTAGGGGTAGGTAGATGACTGCAATGATACACTACAGGGGTGGTGTGGGGGTAGGTAGATGACTGCAATGATAAACTACAGGGGTGGTGTAGGGATAGGTAGATGACTGCAATGATACACTACAGGGGTGGTGTAGGGGTAGATTGGTAACTACAACAATAATAATGCATTTGTTGAGTGCATTAATACTACATTGCTGAACATAACATTGACATATTCATTGGTGATCATTGCTAATCCAGATTCTACATGTTAGAGATCAATAGGTTTAATGGCATCACCTGATCCAGGTATTTCTTTTGTATTCTGTATCTTGATTCACACAATCTACATCCTGAAAACAAAACAGTTGCACACTTGACAATACTCATCAATCCTACAATGTGCAGTTTTATCAATGATTATCATTTTCTAGATTGCCAGCTACAGGTGCCCTTTCCAAGGATTTGTAACTCATGATATATAGATCCAATTTAAGGAAAAAGTTAATACTATTCAGGGGCACATACCTATATAGCATATATATGGGAGTAACCTTCCCCCCGTCCCCCCCCCCCCCCCCCCCCCCCCCCTTCCCCTCCTCCCCCCCGGGGGCAACATCCCAAAAATGGAATTAAAGACAATTTTGATATTGGTCTTCTTGTCTGAGTAAAAAGAAACAGGATTTTTAGGGGGGAGGGGTAGGGATAACTGGTAAACTCTTATAATAACAACAAATTGGCTCTTGAAATTGATAATTTTTCTGGTTTTATTCGAAATTTGAAATACAGTCGAAGCTCTCCTTGTAACCACTTTCGTAAGCGACCAGTTCTAGTTACGACCACCACCTTTACAAAACCCCGTTTTCATGTACAAAATGTATTGTCACTCAAAGTCTGTAATTAAAAGTTCATAAGCGACCACTCCCGTAAGCGACCCCAACCACTTTTGGTCATTAACAATTACATGGTTCCTTTGTTTTTAAGCTCTCGTAAATGACCACTCAGACTCAAAATACTGTTGTGCGAGATGTTGTTTGCAAGTGCGCATTATTATCATACAATACTGTGTTACCCTCTTTAAATAAAGTTTCTATCTATCTATCTATACTGTAGTAATGGGCAGGTATCGTGCTTACATATTACAATATATTACAAGAGCTAAAAGCTCATTTGCGACCAGCTCTACATTTGTAGTTACAATTTCTTTTTCGAATTCCCAGGGTGGCCGCTTAGCTTCGATTGTACATTTGTATATCAAAATGCAGAACCATGCAACAATTAAGTTGTGTGCACTAGCACATTCAAATAACACAATGGAATCTCAAACAGTTATGGTAGTCATCTTCAGCATTCATGACGGGCGCCGCCGAGTTCAGGTAATTTTGTCCCTGGCACATTCCACAGGCAGGAGAACAATGTAGTACATGTTACTCTTGGGTACATCTCAGGTGGGGTTCTGCAATTGCATACAATTTTGACCTCGGATCATGGTCAGGACTTGGATGCTGGCGGCAGGTCAGTTCTTTCCAGTCCAAAACTAGAGCACTGATTGGTGATGACACGGATCTCCTTACAGCAGATTTTGTATGACTGTGAAAAACCATGGCGCATGGCATGGTAACGGCACGGATTCTTTCGAAATCCTAAATCTTCACGGTCACGACACGGCACTTCCGCCCAGTAAGTTTTTCACAGTCATATACAAAATCTGCTCTATCCTGCTGTGCTACCACACTTATCGTGATGCACAAATTGCTAATCTTGTGTGTGTGTTGATATTAAGCATGCAAAATGCGCCTTGGGAATGGAAACTGTATGCACAAACATTTTGCATGCAGTGCTCAGGTGTGACAACATTATTATTATTATGTGTGCATGGAATAGGCAAAGCAGCACTGAAGAAGTTCCACACTCGATGTTATTTTTCTCCGAGAAGCTGCCGCTTTTATGAGTAGTCCACACAAAAGATTGTCATTAAAGTGGGAGAAAATGTACTCGTCTGTTTTTATGGTGGAACATCGTGTACCTCATCAGATATCTGATGAGGTACACAGTCACACTTCTGTCAGAATAGTACCTGAGTATCAGGCCTTCCCTCTCTCTTTCCCGCACTTTTCCACCTTCTCCCCCTGAAAAGCCTGATACTCAGAATGTTGCTGCTGTATGACACTGCTAAATGTAATAACGCCAGCAAATGTAATACTAACCATAAATGTAATAACAATCAACCAAAAATGTAATACTAACCACAAATGTAATAACAATCAACCATAAATGTAATACTAACCACAAATGTAATAAAAATGAACAGCAAATATAATAAAAAGCTAACCATAAATGTAATAACATTTCAAAAATATTCTGAAACAACATTATTTTACTGCTTACTGTCAATGCATGGCCATCCTGAGCCCCGGCACGGGGGCTATATAAGCAGTGATGGTCTAGCTACATGTAGTACATCTGACTCTGGGTCGACAGACATATAGTATACATGCATGTACATTGTACATGTAGGTGATATGGTATTGTCTCCTTGGGCAAGACATTCATGTACTACCTTCGCCTTTACATTGCCTCACTCCACCCAGGTGTATAACGTACTCAAACTGTAAATGTAATAAAATAGTTAACCACAAATGTAATAACTTATCAACCGTAAATGTAATAAAGCTTCATATTGATGGTAGTTAGGGTTTGCTACCAACCACTGACAGCAAACAAACAACGCCTACCTATATATGACGTCAATAGTCACGTGAATAATGATTAACATAATTATAATATTATTTATTATATTATGTTTTTTAATCCTCACTATTCTTTTACATATATTGCATGAACCACAGCAAACAATAAAAAGTGTGACGTCAGTACGCACATAAATAGACATCGACAATAACAAATGTGTACACCAGTCATGAATAAATCATACTGTTGTGTGCTCGCTGAAAGCAGTAGCATTTGATGACTGTCACATGATCATTTCTCTTCCAATAAAACAACAGAAAAACTGGATTTTGATACTAGTAACAATACTCTAGAACAAGCGAGAATACTTGTTTTACGAGTCAAACAAGACGCTCAATGAGCGTACACTCGGGCTTATGAAAAGGACAATGTCAGTTGCGTGAGGAGAGACCTGACAATGACTGACAGTTGCGTGACGAGGGAGACTATATGTCTGCCAGATGAAGGGCTATACGATCTCGATTTACGAACTATTGACCTTGCTTTCCTTAAATGCTTTGATGTAGTTTTGAAGTACGATTTTTACGATTCCTTTTCCTTCTGAATTTTTCAAACGTGGAATAAAATAAACATCCATCATGAGTTACTGAAAATAACTCGACTGGCTCGACTGTTTGCATGACTTCTGTACATATAGCTTTCTGTCAATACATGACCGGCGTTGGTCGTGAGTTTAATTATAACAAGAGTCCGCGGAGATCTTTATCTATGAGTCAGACACAATTCTCCCTCGTCATTGAGCGTCTTCTTCTGTAATAGATCCCTAAAATCTAAGGACGTTTTGATTTCGATTGTATTTTTGCCGTTCACTGACCTGTTTTGAGCGTGGAAATTCGGTTTTAAATCAACGGTTCTAAAATTAGGTCGCCTAATAGATGTATGACTCAGATAAGGATCACTTTACAACTGTCATCTTACTGAAAAGAACACGAATTTTTCAAACGTGGAATAAAATAAACATCCATCGTGAGTTACTGAAAATAACTCGACTGGTTCGATTGTTTGCATGACTTCTGTACATATAGCTTTCTGTCAATAGATGTTGCTACATCGCTGGTCGTGAGTTTAATTATAAATACTCAAGGACATAACTGTACACGTAATATTACAATTAAGCAACAAACATCGCATAGCGAGGTCATGTTCATTTGCTTTTCAATTCATTTTTGGATATGAGTTCGAGTTCGTGGAAAGGCGTTATAGAACAGCCGATAAAACACGGGCTTTAAACAGGCTCATTTCACAGACAAAAGCATACGGCTAATCGTGTGGGCCCACTCTGAAAGATGTCGTTTCATTTATAACAAAAGCAAATGCGCCTTAGCTTCATCGTGGAATGATCAACTACAATCCTGAACTTAATAGCTTGAAGATCTATGAGAAATCTTGAAACTCGATAGGATCAAATACATCGCATTCTTCGCATTTTTTTGTCATTCCTTCACCTGAAAAAAAAAAAAAAAAAAAAAAGAAAGTGTATTTTCTAACTCGGGCTTCCTTCGGAAGGGCCCGAGTAATGAGTCAATGAGTTGTGAGTCATGAGTCAATGAGTCAAAAAATTAAAATTCCTAATATTTCAAAATCAATTATTGCTGGATTGTTGTAAAATAAAATAAATAACTGTTTATTTAAGTGTCCAATGCGTTCTAGCGCTTGCGCACTAATTGGGGGAACACTGTACTCTCACACACACTACCACTACATTCTAATATTCTATACATACAACTTCCAGCTCACTAGTTCGTTTTTATTGAGGGAGGAAAACCGGAGTACCCGGAGAAAACCCCTCGAAGCAAGGGAGAGAACGAACTGACAAACTCAAATCACATGTGATCCCAGGTCCGGGAATCGAACCCGGGACACCACTCAGCCACCCTTTATTTCCTGTATTGAATCACCAGTAAGTGTGTGACAAATTTTAGTAGCTTAAACAACATGATAGATACATTATAGACAAATGTTCCAAACAGAGATTTTACTGTCGTTTTAAATTTCGATCAATTTATTTTGAGTTGTGTTGCATGTATCGTTTCATGTTATAATTTGTAAAGTTGAACTCAAGTCTTGAATAAGTCTTCACAAACCTGAACATGTACATGAATAATTTAGGCTGTAGTCCCTGAATGTTTATTTCTATATGTATAGTTTCTCGTGGTGCCTGTCTCTTAATCAGACTTTGCACTGTACAGTAACTACATGTACATCAGTAATTTTCAAATGGTCAAGCAACTAGTTAATGGTGCCACCACAGGGATGGTGCAACAATCTCCCCCCCCCCCCCCCCCCCCCCCCCCCCCCCCTCTCCTCTCCCCAGGCCCCTCCAGCTCCGCTGCACCATGAGAAAGTATTATTGCGGTTGTTACTTCTTTTCAAATTTCACTGCATTCCAGCCATTAAACTTCAGGTTTTTAACAACGTGATGTGACTACTCAGGCTGGATCAACCGCTGCATCATGTACTACACATTAATACAGCTGCATAACGTGCTGCAGATTAGTTATTTATTCTTAAAGTGCTTATGACGCTTATTTTTTTATTTTAAAAATCGATTACATAATGTATGAAGTGAATAGTGGGATGGTTCAGTATTTTGTGATTTGAGCTTCGCATTTGCGAGTTATAAAGGTTTGAAATCGTGATATGCTAATTTGGTGACGTCAACGTAGGCATTTGCCGTAACTTATTTATATTTTTTCAAGTAGCACTCTTTTCTGAAATGGAAAAAAAAGTTTAACATCATGTATATAAGTTGTAGAACAACTTTTTGCCAGATTAAAAATGTCAGTAATTTGCAAAGGGGCACTTTTGTATAATAAATGATGCCTACGTTGACGTCACTGAATTACCATATCAACATTTCAAACCTTTATAACTAGCAAATGCGAAGCTCAAATCACAAAATACCAAACCATTCCAATATTCACTTCATATGTACCGGTAATAGATTTTTTAAATAAAAAAATAAGCGTCATAAGCACTTTAAAGGGGTTGTTACTTAGTTTCATTCGGCAATGCACCATTAGATTTGGAGATATTAGCAATTTTATTATTTGACTCATTGACTCACAACTCATTGACTCCTTGGAATTTCTTTCTCAGAACAAGCAAATGATTTCAAATATTATATGTACTAAAATTAAGCGTCATGGGTGCTTATTTCATATTTGAATTTCTAGGGCAGCGCTTATTCAAGGGGAATGCACAATATAAAATGTGATTTGAACTCGTAAATTGTACTTTCGTTGTGCGAGATAACAAGTACCATATTTGAGAACAAAATTGAAGCTATACACATTTAACAGAGACATTTTTCTTTACTGGTGGATATTCATGGAACCGATGTATGTACGTAATATCAAAATAATGGGGGAAAAAAGGCATTAATAATAATAATAATAACTTTATTATTTATATAGCGCTTTTTCTTGTGCTCAAAGCGCTGTTTATATAAAAGATAGGATGACCTACATGTATACATTTTACAGTGGAACCTCGATATAACGATACTCGATATATACAATGTAACGATGTTCCCGGTATAATGATCAACATTTGACAGCCCAGCAAATGTTACAGTAAATGTATGGAGAAAAATCCCGATTTAACGATACTCGATATAATGATATTCCCGATATAACGATCACAATCTGGCAGCCAAACGTAAAATTAAACCCGATATAACGTTAAAATAAATCATCGAGCAATGAAAAAGGAGGCTTTACAATTGAAAAGATATGACAATACTCTAATCCTTTAGTTCTCATTAATAAGGACTGTAACGTGTCTGTCAACAGTTTGTTACAAATCGTTTAGTAACAATGTGCAATAATAAATTACACAACGGACACAACATTATAAATCAATTATTAACAATACCCCGATATAACGATAGTTTTGGCTCTTTTCCCGAAAAATCTTTATATTGGGAATTCGTTATAACGATCTCCCGATATAACGATCTAATTTGGTCAGTCCCTTGGCACATCGTTATATCGAGGGTCCACTGTATCATTATATAAACAGTTAATTTTCTCATTCTCAATCTCCATTTCATTGCTGTTTTATATTGTTATTTGCTAACTAGAGAGTAAGTATAGTTTATTATACATTTAAAAATACCCTGTGTCCGAGCCCAAGATGTCCGCCTTTAATTTTATGCACCTGCTATAATATAGACTTTGCATAGAACACATTATTGCAGTTTTTAGTCAAGGTTAATTGGTTCAAACTGACAACAAATTGTTCAGATTTTCTGCTAATATGAAATTTCTTGGAGTTTCGATGCAAAAATACTTTGTCTGTGCAGCATCATTGGCGCCGACATAAAGTTCTTGTTCGTATACTGCGTTGCCTGTTTTAGTGTTGCAGGAAGATCATAATTTAGATTACCATGTTAATAAAGTTTATAAAACAAAACGAGCCATGTCGTCACTTATAAGTGCTTATTATGCATTAATACTTTTTGGCTTTATTTGTTCACTTTTGTATGAATTTCTCTTTGATACGTTTCATAAAGAATAGTGCGGATTAAAAAAACATGTTACTAATGACGTCATACAATTATAATAATTATAATTATGTTAATCATTATTCACGTGACTATTGACGTCATATATAGGTAGGCGTTGTTTGTTTGCTGTCAGTGGTTGGTAGCAAACCCTAACTACCATCAATATGAAGCTTTATTACATTTACGGTTGATAAGTTATTACATTTATGGTTAGCTTTTTATTACATTTGCTGTTCATTTCTATTACATTTGTGGTTAGTATTACATTTGTGGTTGATTGTTATTACATTTGTGGTTAGTATTACATTTGTGGTTGATTGTTATTACATTTGTGGTTAGTATTACATTTGCTGTTCATTTCTATTACATTTGTGGTTAGTATTACATTTGTGGTTGATTGTTATTACATTTGTGGTTAGTATTACATTTGTGGTTGATTGTTATTACATTTGTGGTTAGTATTACATTTATGGTTGATTGTTATTACATTTGTGGTTAGTATTACATTTATGGTTGATTGTTATTACATTTGTGGTTAGTATTACATTTGTGGTTGATTATTATTACATTTGTGGTTAGTATTACATTTATGGTTGATTGTTATTACATTTATGGTTAGTATTACATTTGCTGGCGTTATTACATTTAGCGGTGATACAGCTGCATGCAGGGTCATCGTTTTTACAGCAAAAAAACCCTTCCCTGCATTCGTCATCAGTGGCAGCGTACCACTGCAAGAGGGTGTACTATCAGGTTCAGCAGTGGAAGTGGAATCGAGAGCTACAATCAAAACTCGTGTCCAGGGTGGGATTGGAAACTGTCTAATGGAAAGCTTCTTGCGATTAGAACTGACCTGTCACCAGCACCCAAGTCCAGGCCTTGGAGATGATGCGATTGCAGAACCCTGAGATGTATATGTACTACATTGTTCTCCTGCCTGTGGAATGTGGCAGGGACAAAGTACTTGAACTCATTAGCACCCGACATGATCGCTGAAGATGACTACTGAACTGATTTTTTTCCATTTGAGATTTAATTGTGCAAGTATTTGATGAATGTGCATTATTATTATTATCTAACTATCTACCCATTGCTAGAGTCACTGTATTGAAATAAAGACATTATTATTATTATCTAACTACAGTCAACTCTCTCGTAAGCGGACACCCTCGGGAATTGAAAAAAGTGTCTGTTAGTAGAGCTGTCCGCTTATGAGAACTATTCCCGTAAGCGGACACCAAAGAAAAATAGGGTGGATGTCCGCTTACGGGAGAGTTAATTACGTTTTAATCGGTAGAGAAAAATAGCAACTGAACCGTACACCTTGCTTCCCCACGAACAAATGGAGATTTGACAAAACCGATCCCCACTGTTCTGTTGCTCTGTAAAAGGTCATATTTTTGTTGATTTATTGCAAATTAAAGACAAATTCCATTGCCGAAAGTCCATTATTATATGGTGTGTCCGCTTACGAGAGAACGTAAACAAAAGAAAAATCCAATTTTCATTTTCAAAAGTGTCCGCGTCCGCTTACGAGAGAGTGTCCGCTTACGGGAATGTGTAAATACAGAGTTTGACTGGGAGGTAAAACGGGGATTTGAAAAGGTGTCCGTAAGTAGAGCTGTCCGCTTACGAGAGTGTCCGTTAGCGGAGAGTTGACTGTATCTACCCATTGCTAGAGTCACTGTCAGTATTGAAATAAGACATTATTATTATTATCTAACTATCTACCCATTGCTAGAGTCACTGTATTGAAATAAGACATTATTATTATTATCTAACTATCTACCCATTGCTAGAGTCACTGTATTGAAATAAAGACATTATTATTATTATCTAACTATCTACCCATTGCTAGAGTCACTGTATTGAAATAAGACATTATTATTATTATCTAACTATCTACCCATTGCTAGAGTCACTGTATTGAAATAAAGACATTATTATTATTATCTAACTATCTACCCATTGCTAGAGTCACTGTATTGAAATAAGACATTATTATTATTATCTAACTATCTACCCATTGCTAGAGTCACTGTATTGAAATAAGACATTATTATTATTATCTAACTATCTACCCATTGCTAGAGTCACTGTATTGAAATAAAGACATTATTATTATTATCTAACTATCTACCCATTGCTAGAGTCACTGTATTGAAATAAGACATTATTATTATTATCTAACTATCTACCCATTGCTAGAGTCACTGTATTGAAATAAGACATTATTATTATTATCTAACTATCTACCCATTGCTAGAGTCACTGTATTGAAATAAAGACATTATTATTATTATCTAACTATCTACCCATTGCTAGAGTCACTGTATTGAAATAAAGACATTATTATTATTATCTAACTATCTACCCATTGCTAGAGTCACTGTATTGAAATAAAGACATTATTATTATTATCTAACTATCTACCCATTGCTAGAGTCACTGTATTGAAATAAAGACATTATTATTATTATCTAACTATCTACCCATTGCTAGAGTCACTGTATTGAAATAAAGACATTATTATTATTATCTAACTATCTACCCATTGCTAGAGTCACTGTATTGAAATAAAGACATTATTATTATTATCTAACTATCTACCCATTGCTAGAGTCACTGTATTGAAATAAGACATTATTATTATTATCTAACTGATCTACCCATTGCTAGAGTCACTGTATTGAAATAAAGACATTATTATTATTATCTAACTATCTACCCATTGCTAGAGTCACTGTATTGAAATAAAGACATTATTATTATTATCTAACTATCTACCCATTGCTAGAGTCACTGTGTTGAAATAAAGACATTATTATTATTATCTAACTATCTACCCATTGCTAGAGTCACTGTATTGAAATTAAGACATTATTATTATTATCTAACTATCTACCCATTGCTAGAGTCACTGTATTGAAATAAAAAAGACATTATTATTATTATCTAACTATCTACCCATTGCTAGAGTCACTGTATTGAAATAAGACATTATTATTATTATCTAACTATCTACCCATTGCTAGTCACTGTATTGAAATAAAGACATTATTATTATTATCTAACTATCTACCCATTGCTAGAGTCACTGTATTGAAATAAAGACATTATATTATTATTATCTAACTATCTACCCATTGCTAGAGTCACTGTATTGAAATAAAGACATTATTATTATTATCTAACTATCTACCCATTGCTAGAGTCACTGTATTGAAATAAAGACATTATTATTATTATCTAACTATCTACCCATTGCTAGAGTCACTGTATTGAAATAAAGACATTATTATTATTATCTAACTATCTACCCATTGCTAGAGTCACTGTATTGAAATAAAGACATTATTATTATTATCTAACTATCTACCCATTGCTAGAGTCACTGTATTGAAATAAAGACATTATTACTAGCCGTTTCTAATAGAAAGTGAAGTGCTGCGAGTTGAATTAGTTGCAAAATGTAACTGTGAACTTTCATTCTACATTTCAGCAAATGATATGATATATTTTAAAGTTCACTTCTATGTTTGGGCTTCCTGTGCTTCAAATTGGCGACACAATATTGTAGCTTCTGTCGAGTGATAAAACATGAATTTATTTCGCTTGATAATACACACATCTTCCTTTTCATCACGTTTAATCACAAGCCAGTCTTGAATATTAATAGTACGTATTACACTGTAGACTCGGGAGAAGATTTATGCAGTAGTATTTTAGTCGAACTTGAAACGGTCGATGTGAGGTAAAATAAAGTACATGTATTTACCGTCATCGTAGAACGAACTTTGACGGCTTCTGCTCCATTAAATTACCTTGAACATATACCAGTAGATGAATAAAACTTAAGAACATCTAGATTATAGATGTGTAAACGACCAGCTATTCGTTTGTTTATCAGTTCTAGCACCATTATCACGGTGAACTTTCATCATCCCCCGTACACGGCTGGTAGACAATCTCGCCAAATATTCCTGACTGTATAGTCGCTATGAACATGTCAAGCTTTCGCTTTCTTTTCCGAGTGTAAGTACAGTGTGTTGCCCTAAATCC
Source organism: Actinostola sp. cb2023 (assembly GCA_033675265.1). NCBI lineage: Eukaryota > Metazoa > Cnidaria > Anthozoa > Actiniaria > Actinostolidae > Actinostola > Actinostola sp. cb2023. The sequence goes on from JAUJYZ010000415.1 coordinate 45,145, forward strand.
GGCCGCTTTTTGCATTAATCGCTGTATCTTACTTTAGAAAAATAGTAGCGGTCTAAAAATTAGTCAAAGGCTAGATTTCTCTTTCACCTACCTTGTCACAAATTGACATTTATTTTAATTCAACATTGAGCTTGTTATATTCAAAAATATTGATCCAGGTAGATGCCCTAAGTTCGGCCAGGTTGCCCTAAATTCCGGCCATAAATAAGCAGGAATTGCTCGGTAAGTTTTACATTATCTTCCATCGTTTTAACTAATTTTTTCCGCATTGCTATAATAAAGGACTTTTTAAGTCATTCTACATGAAAAGATTGTAAAGATAAATTGTAAAAGACCGAAAAAATACCCTCCTCTACTACTTCATTGGGAACCCTGTATAACGGGTCTCTCCTGCGCCCACAATGACATCTAGAGTGCTTACCATTTACCCGGAAAAACTGGAAATTCCGCTTTGAAAATCAAATTGTATGTGCATTTCCGATCTGAAAGTTCGAATTCCAGAAAGCTCGGGCTTCCGTTTCAGCATAGTTAATAACTATGGTATAATTCAGGTAATCCGGCCACTTTTCCCGCTCTGTTTTGCATGTGACTTGTGGCCGGATCTAGGCATACCTACCAAAATATGCACGTAATTTCACCTGACCTGGACTTCCGTTTATTTAAGCCGTTCATGATTGTTTTTCTTTGTATCCAAAGCTACTCATTAACGTCGTATTTCTGCCAAATATAATCTGTTTACGTTCCATAACTTACGAGGACATGTTTGAAGACTTTGCCCACATGACTTAAGATGCACGAAAACATGAAAGTTACTGAAGCGATTATTTTACCTACTTTCAAAACACATTTGAATAATCAATTCCCGCCTAAAAAGCGGTCAGGAATCCTACAACAGCAGTTAATAAACCTAAACTCATCAATAATTCATGCGATTATCTTGTTTGTCATTTTTTGAAATATTCGAGAAATCACAGCGCTTTAAAGTTTTGGTTCGCGTAAGAACTACTGTGAAAACAATAGGCCTGGCGCAAAAGTAGCCGTTTCATTAATCCTATAACCCAATTATAGCTTCAGTTATCATTGGTTATAACCCGATTCAGTGCGAAATTCAAATTGTTTTCCTAAATATTTGGTAAAGAAGAATGATTGGCACTACACAAACTCATTAGCAGATACATATAGTGACGGTTTATAAGTATCCAGAATTACAGATAATTTGTATGTGCGGAAATACCATTTATGACGAGAAATAACCCGTCCTAGGGATATCTGGGTTATATTTGAAATACAAGATGACATTTGGTAAGAATTTCTAAGACCCGATTGGGTCGGATATAAGTACTTCACACCCGCGCGAAAAGACCCCTTGCTGCTCAACAAAGGAGTATTGATATTCTTAAAATAGCCACACAAGGATTTCGTAATTGTCGTCGAAATATATCTTTGTTCAAAATTAGAAGGAGTTTTGCAACTAAAGAATGGCTACAAAACATCCAGCCAATTTCCATGATCGGGCGAGCAATCTGAGTTCACTTCGCGACCTTTGCCATGCCGTAACGCCACATAGCTCACATACGCAGCGTGTGACGGGAGCGTCGAGAAATATATGAAAAAACTCCCCCAAAAAGTAGAAATTGCGAACTATTTACATCATATATACTACATACACTATTTGCCAGTCTATATACCTTGAAAAACATTCGAAAATTGAAGAAATTCAATGACTACAATGACCACTGGCTTGACTCATGCGATGGCGGACAACTCGGGAGACCGTCGTTATCCTTGTTCCGCAGATACGATTTTCACGAAAACTTCCCGAATGACATAACAATAGCATGGCTTCCAAATAAGGTATTAATATCGGGTAAATTCGGTGGAACTCGTACAGAAATCGTAAGATTTCGTTTTTTGACCAATGAGAACGAAGGATTTTAATTAGTTAATCCAATTATACAAAATAGCACAGCGCGTATTTTGCGCTTCAGCATTTCCCTTCTTACGCGAACCATTACTAAAAAATGGCCGGATTAGGGTTCGGCCGGTATTTAGGGCAACACACTGTATAGTACAATGCAACCAATAGCTACAAGGAGAACGTATTGTATCACAGCGGCCATGTTATTACCACCGCTGATCATAAGTACCGCACCAAAAATCATCGTGATGTCATGACCAGTGACGTCATACTCAGAAATCATCTCGATCGATTCCTCAGTCTCGAATCAAGCTGGATAAAAAGAGCCCAGTGAAACGCGTCCACATACAACACAGGAAGCCCATGTCCAGATTAGTTTCGCTGCTCGCTTCGCTCGCAGCAATTATTATCTAACTATCTACCCATTGCTAGAGTCACTGTATTGAAATAAAGACATTATTATTATTATCTAACTATCTACCCATTGCTAGAGTCACTGTATTGAAATAAGACATTATTATTATTATCTAACTATCTACCCATTGCTAGAGTCACTGTATTGAAATAAAGACATTATTATTATTATCTAACTATCTACCCATTGCTAGAGTCACTGTATTGAAATAAGACATTATTATTATTATTATCTAACTATCTACCCATTGCTAGAGTCACTGTATTGAAATAAAGACATTATTATTATTATCTAACTATCTACCCATTGCTAGAGTCACTGTATTGAAATGAAATTACATAGATTTGTACCAGAAACCGGACTTTGGCCCTAGATGCCTCGTTTCCATGTATTTTGCACTTTCAAATTATTATTATTATCTAACTATCTACCCATTGCTAGAGTCACTGTATTGAAATAAGACACATTATTATTATTATCTAACTATCTACCCATTGCTAGAGTCACTGTATTGAAATAAGACATTATTATTATTATCTAACTATCTACCCATTGCTAGAGTCACTGTATTGAAATAAGACACTTATTATTATTATATTATCTAACTATCTACCCATTGCTAGAGTCACTGTATTGAAATAAGACATTATTATTATTATCTAACTATCTACCCATTGCTAGAGTCACTGTATTGAAATAAAGACATTATTATTATTATTATCTAACTATCTACCCATTGCTAGAGTCACTGTATTGAAATAAAGATTATTATTATTATTATCTAACTATCTCTACCCATTGCTAGAGTCACTGTATTGAAATAAAGACATTATTATTATTATCTAACTATCTACCCATTGCTAGAGTCACTGTATTGAAATAAAGACATTATTATTATTATCTAACTATCTACCCATTGCTAGAGTCACTGTATTGAAATAAAGACATTATTATTATTATCTAACTATCTACCCATTGCTAGAGTCACTGTATTGAAATAAGACATTATTATTATTATCTAACTATCTACCCATTGCTAGAGTCACTGTATTGAAATAAGACATTATTATTATTATTATCTAACTATCTACCCATTGCTAGAGTCACTGTATTGAAATAAGACATTATTATTATTATCTAACTATCTACCCATTGCTAGAGTCACTGTATTGAAATAAGACATTATTATTATTATCTAACTATCTACCCATTGCTAGAGTCACTGTATTGAAATAAAGACATTATTATTATTATCTAACTATCTACCCATTGCTAGAGTCACTGTATTGATTATTATTATCTAACTATCTAAGAGTCACTGTATTATTATTATTATCTACTATCTACCCATTGCTAGAGTCACTGTATTGAAATAAAGACATTATTATTATTATCTAACTATCTACCCATTGCTAGAGTCACTGTATTGAAATAAAGACATTATTATTATTATCTAACTATCTACCCATTGCTAGAGTCACTGTATTGAAATAAAGACATTATTATTATTATCTAACTATCTACCCATTGCTAGAGTCACTGTATTGAAATAAAGACATTATTATTATTATCTAACTATCTACCCATTGCTAGAGTCACTGTATTGAAATAAAGACATTATTATTATTATCTAACTATCTACCCATTGCTAGAGTCACTGTATTGAAATAAAGACATTATTATTATTATCTAACTATCTACCCATTGCTAGAGTCACTGTATTGAAATAAAGACATTATTATTATTATTATCTAGTCACTATCTATCCCATTGCTAGAGTCACTGTATTGAAAAAGAATTATTATTATTATCTAACTATTATTATTATCTAACTATCTACCCATTGCTAGAGTCACTGTATTGAAATAAGACATTATTATTATTATTATTATCTAACTATCTACCCATTGCTAGAGTCACTGTATTGAAATAAAGACATTATTATTATTATCTATCTACCCATTGCTAGAGTCACTGTATTGCATAAATAAAGACATTATTATTATTATTATCTAACTATCTACCCATTGCTAGAGTCACTGTATTGAAATAAAGACATTATTATTATTATCTAACTATCTACCCATTGCTAGAGTCACTGTATTGAAATAAAGACACTGTATTATTATTATTTATTATCTAACTATCTACCCATTGCTAGAGTCACTGTATTGAAATAAAGACATTATTATTATTATTATCTAACTATCTACCCATTGCTAGAGTCACTGTATTGAAATAAAGACATTATTATTATTATCTAACTATCTACCCATTGCTAGAGTCACTGTATTTGAAATAAAGACACTGTATTTATTATTATTATTATCTAACTATCTACCCATTGCTAGAGTCACTGTATTGAAATAAAGACATTATTATTATTATCTAACTATCTACCCATTGCTAGAGTCACTGTATTGAAATAAGACATTATTATTATTATCTAACTATCTACCCATTGCTAGAGTCACTGTATTGAAATAAAGACATTATTATTATTATCTAACTATCTACCCATTGCTAGAGTCACTGTATTGAAATAAAGACATTATTATTCTATCTATGTAGCTCCATCCTACTTATGCTGTAACCACTGCCCGGTGCCTGGATTAGTTTATACCCTATCAAAGTACATCTAGCATAGGGACCGGCTACAGTCTGCAGTAGTGGGGAAGAGAAGGGCTAGTAGTAGGGTAGGGAAGGGCTAGTAGTAGGGTAGGGAAGGGCTAGTAGTAGGGTAGGGAAGGGCTAGTAGTAGGGTAGGGAAGGGCTAGTACTTAGGGTAGGGAAGGGCTAGTAGTAGGGTAGGGAAGGGCTAGTAGTAGGGTAGGGAAGGGCTAGTAGTAGGGTAGGGAAGGGCTAGTATAGGGTAGGGAAGGGCTAGTAGTAGGGTAGGGAAGGGCTAGTAGTGGGGTAGGGAAGGGATAGTAGTGGGGTAGGGAAGGGCTAGTAGTAGGGTAGGGAAGGGCTAGTAGTAGGGTAGGGAAGGCCTAGTAGTAGGGTAGGGAAGGGCTAGTAGTAGGGTAGGGAAGAGCTAGTAGTAAGGTAGGGAAGAGCTAGTAGTAGGGTAGGGAAGGGCTAGTAGTGGGGTAGGGAAGGGCTAGTATACGTAGTAGGGTAGGGAAGGGCTAGTAGTAGGGTAGGGAAGGGCTAGTAATAGGGTAGGGAAGAGCTAGTAGTAGGGTAGGGAAGGCCTAGTAGTAGGGTAGGGAAGGGCTAGTAGTGGGGGAGGGAGGGGCTAGTAGTAGGGTAGGGAGTGGCTAGTAGTGGGGTAGGGAAGGGCTAGTAGTGGGGTAGGGAAGGGCTAGTAGTGGGGTAGGGAAGGGCTAGTAGTAGGGTAGGGAAGGCCTAGTAGTAGGGTAGGGAAGGCCTAGTAGGTAGGGAAGGCCTAGTAGTAGGGTAGGGAAGGGCTAGTAGTAGGGTAGGGAAGGGCTAGTAGTGGGTAGGGAAGGGCTAGTAGTGGAGTAGGGAAGGCCTAGTAGTGGGGTAGGGAAGGCCTAGTAGTGGGGTAGGGAGTGGCTAGTAGTGGGGTAGGGAAGGGCTAGTAGTGGGGTAGGGAAGGGAAGGGCTAGTAGTGGGGGAGGGAAGGGCTAGTAGTAGGGTAGGGAGTGGCTAGTATTGATTGATTGAGGGAAGGGTTAGTAGTGGGGGGAGGGGGGTGAGTGCTAGTAGTGGGGTAGGGAGTGGCTAGTATTGATTGATTGATTGATTGAGGGGCTAGTAGTGGGGTAGGGAGTGGCTAGTATTGATTGATTGATTGGCCAGTAGTCAATACTTACTTTGATCTTTGTGTGGGTAGATAAGTTGATTGACAATGATGTTATGTGTGTCTATATTTGCTTTTGTGAGCTCCTGAATTAAACGTTCTGTTTCATATAGCGACAGAAACTCAGCAATACAAACACACACAAAAGTAGTGTGATCCTAAAATAAAATGAATCTCATGTCAAATATTTGCTGAGTAAATACAAGTAGGTAATCAGAGGTACATGTACATGTATTGTACATGACATGGCTGTTGCCTGGCACTATTCATGACATATATTGAGGGCAAAGAGTATAGCACAATTCAAATTTGTCAACAAATTATTGATCTTTAGTTAGTGACAAATTCAGTGAAACCAATAGAAAGAAGTATTTGAAATATTTACATATAAATTTTACATGCTAAAAATATGTTTTTTTTCTCACACCCTGCTATTACGGACTCTAGCTATTGTGGACACAAACTGACCATCCTGTTAACAAGATGTGTGCTATAACAAGAGCTGGTTGTGCATACAGATCTGTTGCTATTACTGACCATGCACAGTGGTTATAATTGCACATGCATAAGTGTGACTGACTTGCACAGCCGCATTCAATCATGATTTGGTATTGATGGCTGAAAACTAAAGACTGACAACAATTTTGTATCTTCAACCTTAGTTTAATAAAAAACTGCCAAGCTTTCGGGCTAAGCGCCCATCTTCAGGGCTACCGTAAATGCTTAAAATTTATTAAACTCATCACCAATAGATGAGCTTGGGGTTGGGTGCCAGAGTGGGACTGACCTCGCTAGTCCGAGTCCCTCACGGAGGTCACCATGGCAACCATGCCACCAGTCCACCCCCTAGCACCCGTCACACTGACTTCTTGTTAGTCAGTGGAGTAAAACAAATATATGACATACCTGTTTAATACTTACCATGAGATGGGAGGGTAGGGCGGGAAAATTGATCCGCAATGATCAGCTTAAATTAGCACTGAGATTCTCGATTCGCTCAAGTGCCCGCCGACTCCACAACGGACAGCAAAAGGGGCGAACAGCGGATGACACATGTATTTGTAGCCCCTACCCAAGTCCAGGGGTCCCCCACGCTTCGGGCACCCAAGCAAGACCGCTGGCCAGCATTGTCTCGAGTTTAACCTTGCCTAAATTTCATTTAGCCTCATATAATTGCTTAGCCCAAAAGCTTGGCAGTTTTTATTAAAACTAAGGTTGAAGATACAAAATTGTTGTCATGAATTATCCAACCTACAAACCGACATTAGATTAAGCTAAAGACTGTCATTCTGTCAGCATTAAAGTAACGCTATTTATTTTGTTCTTCTTCAAAATTACCAGCCAACTAATTGTATCCTGTCACTCATGGCTTGATCAACTAAGGTACTATTGGTAAAACTACCAGCCAACTAATTGTATCCTGTCACTCATGGCTTGATCAACTAAGGTACTATTGGCAAAACTACCAGCCAACTAATTGTATCCTGTCACTCATGGCTTGATCAACTAAGGTACTATTGGCAAAAAACTACCAGCTAACTAATTGTATCCTGTCACTCATGGCTTGATCAACTAAGGTACTATTGGCAAAACTACCAGCCAACTAATTGTATCCTGTCACTCATGGCTTGATCAACTAAGGTACTATTGGCAAAACTACCAGCCAACTAATTGTATCCTGTCACTCATGGCTTGATCAACTAAGGTACTATTGGCAAAACTACCAGCCAACTAATTGTATCCTGTCACTCATGGCTTGATCAACTAAGGTACTATTGGCAAAACTACCAGCTAACTAATTGTATCCTGTCACTCATGGCTTGATCAACTAAGGTACTATTGGCAAAACTACCAGCCAACTAATTGTATCCTGTCACTCATGGCTTGATCAACTAAGGTACTATTGGCAAAACTACCAGCCAACTAATTGTATCCTGTCACTCATGGCTTGATCAACTAAGGTACTATTGGCAAAACTACCAGCCAACTAATTGTATCCTGTCACTCATGGCTTGATCAACTAAGGTACTATTGGCAAAACTACCAGCCAACTAATTGTATCCTGTCACTCATGGCTTGATCAACTAAGGTACTATACTATATGGCAAAACTACCAGCCAACTAATTGTATCCTGTCACTCATGGCTTGATCAACTAAGGTACTATTGGCAAAACTACCAGCCAACTAATTGTATCCTGTCACTCATGGCTTGATCAACTAAGGTACTATTGGCAAAACTACCAGCCAACTAATTGTATCCTGTCACTCATGGCTTGATCAACTAAGGTACTATTGGCAAAACTACCAGCCAACTAATTGTATCCTGTCACTCATGGCTTGATCAACTAAGGTACTATTGGCAAAACTACCAGCCAACTAATTGTATCCTGTCACTCATGGCTTGATCAACTAAGGTACTATTGGCAAAACTACCAGCCAACTAATTGTATCCTGTCACTCATGGCTTGATCAACTAAGGTACTATTGGCAAAACTACCAGCCAACTAATTGTATCCTGTCACTCATGGCTTGATCAACTAAGGTACTATTGGCAAAACTACCAGCCAACTAATTGTATCCTGTCACTCATGGCTTGATCAACTAAGGTACTATTGGCAAAACTACCAGCCAACTAATTGTATCCTGTCACTCATGGCTTGATCAACTAAGGTACTATTGGCAAAAAAACTACCAGCCAACTAATTGTATCCTGTCACTCATGGCTTGATCAACTAAGGTACTATTGGCAAAACTTACAGGACTAATTTTATCCTGTTCATGACTTGATCAACTAAGGTACTAGAGGGCAAAAGTTTCCTCTAATTTTATTGTCATTTGATCAGCATTCATGTCTTGCAAAACACCAAGCTAAAGCACTCAAACTAAACACAAGGTACTATTGGCAAAACTAAGCCACTAATTGTATCACTCATAATAATAATAAAAATAATAATAATAATAATAATAATACTATTGGCAAAACTTACAATAACTGTTCATTGACTTGCCGAATGAGATAAATAATTTACTTAATTTGATCAGCATAATGAACACCAAGCAAAATAATAATAATAATAATAATAAAATAATAATAATAATAATAATAACGGTTTATGGATAATATATCCACAGAGTAATAATAACTCTTCACTTGTAATAATAATAATCTAAAATAATCTAAAACATTGGACAATATATCCACAGAGTGGCTCTTCACTTGTCCAAAACTAAAACATCCAACAGATTTACTATAGTCATCCAATGTTTACTATAGTCATTGCTGGTACTTTAATCATGGCGCAGTTTTGTGCACACTGGTATTAATGGTTAGGGTGAATGCTTGGTGGTACAGTAGGATCATTAGAGTACAGGGCAAAGGGTTATAATAATCTTTATTAAAAACGTGAAACGAAAATAGTACAAGACTACATAGACTTCAGCTACTAGTCCAGTAAACTCAACTATTGTACCTGTGATACAAATGGACCAATACTGTTCTTGAGTGTCAGGATTTTGCCAAGAGATTTTTCAATAATTGATGGAAATGACAGCAGTCTTAGTGTGTGTCCTGTTGGTGCTGTATCAAATACAACAACAGAAAAATCCATGCTCTTCACAAGTCTACAAGGAAAGACACACAGTGATACCACTAATTTACTACCAGAACATCACGGCAAGATGTTAAGACATAACAAACCAAACTACTTGCTTTAGACATCCATAGTTCATACAGACATTTTGGCAAAACATTTGAGGACTTTTTAAGGGCTGTTAAAACGTTTTCAACGACTTTTCATCAGAGTATCCCATAGTACATGTATTACTTTGAGGAGATTAATGTACTTGTAAACAATCACCTCAAGATTGGCCAAACTCACCAACAACCTACCCACTGTTAACCAACAGGTTTTCCACTGACAGGCTGCCAACCGATGGCCATTTGTAATGGCCGTCTGTCTACCGACATTTCTTGGTACATGATTCTCTACTATTACCCTGAATCATCCATTGAAACAAATTCAATGGATAAAGTGAGCACTTTTTTCATTGATGCTTGTTGTATGTGTGACATGTTTCAGTTTGGCCTCTGACCCCTGCTACTGGTCATCTGTTTTATATTTGTAACTAGAGATATGTGATACCGAAGACTTAGAGTTATGTAGAACGGGATAGAACGACTTTGAATAGCATTGAGCAAGAGAATAATAACTGTTACAGCAAACATCGTGGTTGTCTTCAAGTTGAGCGAGTATGGGGTCAAACATATGCAGCAACAACAATTGTTGCATTACCATATAAATATATATGAAAAAACATTTCTGTGTACACATGTATCAGTCTGGTGTTTCACCAAGAACAGCTGTTACTGCACACTACTCATACCTCATAACTTCGGCGAAACTCATGGCTTCATCAATGCCAGGAAATGCTCCAAGTAAATCCCCTATCATAGCTCTACCCATAGACATCATATCTATTGATATCAATATAGTATACAGATAAGTAAATCCCCTATCATAGCTCTACCCATAGACATCATATCTATTGATATCAATATAGTATACAGATAAGTAAATCCCCTATCATAGCTCTACCCATAGACATCATATCTATTGATATCAATATAGTATACAGATAAGTAAATCCCCTATCATAGCTCTACCCATAGACATCATATCTTTTGTTATCAATATAGTATACAGATAAGTAAATCCCCTATCATAGCTCTACAGATATAGACATCATATCTTTTGACATATCTATTGATATCAATATAGTATACAGATAAGTAAATCCCCTATCATAGCTCTACCTATAGACATCATATCTATTGATATCAATATAGTATACAGATAAGTAAATCCCGTATCATAGCTCTAGTATACAGATAATAGACATCATAGCTCATACATCATATTGATATCAATATAGTATACAGATAAGTAAATCCCCTATCATAGCTCTACCCATAGACATCATATCTATTGATATCAATATAGTATACAGATAAGTAAATCCCCTATCATAGCTCTACCTATAGACATCATATCTATTGATATCAATATAGTATACAGATAAGTAAATCCCCTATCATAGCTCTACCCATAGACATCATATCTATTGATATCAATATAGTATACAGATAAGTAAATCCCCTATCATAGCTCTACCTATAGACATCATATGTATTGATATCAATATAGTATACAGATAAGTAAATCCCCTATCATAGCTCTACCCATAGACATCATATCTATTGATATCAATATAGTATACAGATAAGTAAATCCCCTATCATAGCTCTACCCATAGACATCATATCTATTGATATCAATATAGTATACAGATAAGTAAATCCCCTATCATAGCTCTACCCCATAGACATCATATCTATTGATATCAATATAGTATACAGATAAGTAAATCCCCTATCATAGCTCTACCCATAGACATCATATCTATTGATATCAATATATATACAGATAATATCAATATAGTATATAGATAAGTAAAATCCCCTATCATAGCTCTACCTATAGACATCATATCTATTGATATCAATATAGTATACAGATAATAAGTAAATCCCCTATCATAGCTCTACCCATAGACATCTATCATAGCTCTATTGACATATCTATTGATATCAATATAGTATACAGATAAGTAAATCCCCTATCATAGCTCTATCATAGACTCATATCTATGAGATATAGTATACAGATAATAAATCCCCTATCATAGCTCTACCTATAGACATCATATCTATTGATATCAATATAGTATACAGATAAGTAAATCCCCTATCATAGCTCTACCCATAGACATCATATCTATTGATATCAATATAGTATACAGATAAGTAAATCCCCTATCATAGCTCTATCATAGCTCATACCCATAGACATCATATACAGATATTGATATCATATATAGTATACAGATAAGTAAATCCCCTATCATAGCTAAATCCCCTATCATAGCTCTACCCATAGACATCATATGTATTGATATCAATATAGTATACAGATAAGTAAATCCCCTATCATAGCTCTACCCATAGACATCATATCTATTTATTTGATAACAATATACATGGCATGTACAGTACTTACAGATATTAAGTAAATCCCCTATCCCTTTTAGGCTTTAAATACCATAGCAGAGCTACAGTACCGCTCAAAAGTAACTTACCAGGCTCTCGCGATACGAGATTATCGTATCGCGATACGATTTTGATAAACTCGTATCGCGAGACGAGAAACTCGTATCGCGATGCGATAAATTCGTATCACGATGCAATAAACTAGCTCGTATCGCGATGCGATAAACTCGTACAAATTCCGTTCTCTTCAAAAGAATCAGATGAAAATGTTCACGTGCTCACACACGTGTCAATCAAGTGTCTCAAACATAACATTCTCACGTGGACGTAGCCTCCCCCGCAGACTCTTTTTAGGTGTTCTTTGCTAATGAACCTGAGATTTTAGAACTGATTTAATGCCGAAAGTTGGTGGGAAAGATGCCAGGTAAAGACGTTTTGTTTTGAATCAGTCATAGGATTGCAATTGGATCGTGATTTCAAGAGTGCAAAGAACATTATACGCTTGAAATATACTACAGTATAAAGTGCGGAAATATTTGAGCGGTACTGTATACATGTATGTTAACGGTTTTCGTCCGTAAAAACAAACACTGAGGCATTGCCCGTGTTTATAATTAATTACCTACCAAAAGTTAAATTATCCTTGCTCGATTTGAATTGAGATAATGCTTGTAGAACAGAGAGACCTTGCAACAATGTACATTGCAGATTAAGCATTGCGATGTGAGTTTATCCTATCGCGATACGATCAACTTTTCTCGCGATAAGATCAACTTGCCTCGCGATACGATGAACTCGCTTCGCGATACGATAAACTCGCCTCGCGATACGATAAACTCGTATCGCGATATGATAAACTTTTCTCGCAATACGATAAACTTTTCTCGCGATACGATAAACTCGTATCGCGAGAAACGATACGAGACCTGGTAAGTTACTTTTGAGCGGTACTATACATGTATAGGTATTACTTTACAGTACTATACAGTCAATGTCATTAACGTTGTCTCATTCTATATTCATTTTGCATGCATGGAATTTTAATAATTTCAAAAGCCTAAATCACCTCAGTGTGAGAAAATAATTTTAACAATGCCTGCATGTTTTCACATGCAGAGGTGATTTATGCTTTTGAAATTAAAATTCCATGTATGCAAAACGAATATAGAATGAGACATGTGACATTTATTGTAGTGTTAATCTCTTTTTAGCTGGACAGCGTTAATGACATTGACTGTACAATGTATATGCATGTACATATAATATAAATATTGAAAAAGGTGAAATAAAGTACTATTTAGAATAATTATATACACCTGTTTTCAAAAACCTTGTCCATTTACAAATTACAAAATAGTAAATAGTAAAAAGGAATTAATTAGAGAAACAATGAGCCACAGTTCCGCGTGATTGAAATTCTTTTGTTTCTCTAATTAATTCCTTTCTACTATTTACTATTTTGTATTTTGTAAATGGACAACGTTTTTGAAAACAGGTGTATAATTATACATGTATAATAATAAAGTACATAATTAGAGAGGAGGGGTGCTTAATAGAAGGCATACTCTGTTTTCAATATTAGAGAGTTTACGTTCAAGATAAAGTACAGAACATTAAAGGGGCTATGTCATCCGTGGCGCATGCGCGGTCGATAAGCTCTATCTTGAAAACACTGGCCCAATTTTTTCAAGTTTCACCCGTGAGATAGCGTTGTTCATTAATCCATGTAAATCTTTGTAATCTTTTGAACTGGCTGTGGAGTCACCATTTCGAATTAGTCTTTGGACATCCTCCATTAGTCGGAGGATAATATTTTGAGTATTATTGGACAATGAGGGATGATAATGAGAGTTGTTCAACAACCAAAACAAATTTCATGGCGGCCGTCGAAGCGGCAGTGGAAGGAGAAGACTTTATAAGTCAGTCAAAGAAAGAAATAGAGACTACCAGAAGACACACAGCCGTTGATGGTTATCTGCTGCGGTTTCTACATCCTGTAACAGAACTAAATTTCGTACTGGATATCGTTCAGACAACTCATTTGCCCTTCATTTTCTTACGATAGAGGAGCGACTGATCTCGAAGGATAGTCTTGCATGGACAACCACGCGAACTCTCAGTCGTTCTGCGTGAACATATGTAGTTTTTCAGGTGCATGGTTCATTCGTCTATATAGTATAAATTAAGGAAAAAAAAACAAAGAAAGGTCATCCACTGATAGTGACATAACTTACTGACCGGAATGTTGTTCGAAAGTAAAGTCACAACATCGATCATTTCAATTGAAAATTATAAAAAATATCCTCACCTCAGTCTGTTCAGTTCCCCATGCAGTCTCCATAGCTTATAAAATCGTCTATATGAGACTGTTAGCAGGGAAGAAGCTTGCAGATAGGTTTTAGAATTCCGATAATCACGCTGAATATTCACGGCGGCAAAACATCACGCTTGAACTGTCAAAGTTTTACTTTTGTGACATCGCATGCTAATTTATGCTAATTAGAAAAATATGGCACTTAGTGCGCAGACTCCCCAGGTGACATATAGCCCCTTTAATGTAGTTTTCCCAAGAAACAACTTTTGATTTTTTCTTTCAAATACATGTAAACACAGGTGGTAATATTAACAACAACATCACATACCTGGACTTTCAAAGTAATCTTCGGGTAAGTTGGTGAATCCCAAGTTTGGATCAATTTCCTTAAACAATATCAATAGTTTATTGTAGTACCAGAATTAAAGACAGAACACATACAAATATCTACCACAGCAACACGAGGTTTGGAAAAGGGAATACCAGAGATTAGTTTATAATGCAGCGGGTAATAGTAGAGAATGACATACCAAGAAACGATGTCGGTCGACTGTCGGCCAACTAGTCGACCAACAACCTATCGACAGTCGGTCGACAACCTACCAATTTTTTTTTTCACTGTAAAAGATGCTTCTTCCACGTAAATGGATTTTTATTATCCAAGCTTTCGGGCCTCTGGCCCATCATCAGGGAATGAATGGATTTTACAAAAAAATCCATTTACGTGGAAGAAGCATCTTTTACAGTGAAATAATGATACCCACGTACAACGACACTCTTAATTTAACCTACCAACTGTCGGCCGATACACGGTATATATACACCGACTGTCGGCTGACGGATCAGTACGATCGTTGTTAATTTGGTATTTTGTGTTATTGCTTCTTCGATTGTATTTGATTTTTTGATGTTGATTTTTATTTCAAAGTGTCAACTAATGTAAGTAAATTCTGTTAAAATCAATCTGGATCATGTTACACTTTTACTGTTAATTGATTGGTGCTCATAAAATGCTAATTTTTTTGTCTTGATCCCTTTGTAAAACTACAATATTCATAAACAACTTTTCATCCGTTGAGCACATGATTTCTCATTGCTTCATTTGCAGTTGGTTGTCGGCTTCAACATCAAGTAAAAGTATTTAAAGCAACCTTATTAACGTTGGTAACTCGTAACAGTAATTCAACTGACAAACCTGAGGCCGACGGTGCGCGCTTTACTCCCCTCTTTCTATCAGTGCTGCTCTTTACGGGTATTTAAAGCTGCACTGAGCTACACGGATTAGAAAGAAGTCGAAACAAGGATGTGAGATCACGAAGAATCGAACCACACACTAACCAACTAAGCCATCCTTGTTCTGTTTCTGCTGTTATTTTACGTAGAAATCAGTCAATTCAATCTTGAAGGAGATAGATTTCATTTTAATGTCTTTAAACTACATTTGTACAAGTGACAGTCTACCTTCAGGTTCGTTAACATCACCGACAGTCTACCAACAAAATTGTTTAACATCACCGACAACTCACCAACGACCCACCGACAGTTGGTTTTCTGCCGACTGTCGCCCGTTAAACGGCCGACTGTTGGTCGACTAGTTGGCCGACAGTCGACCAACATCGTTTCTTGGTATGTGATTCTCTACTTTTACCAATGCAGCGAACAGGCCATAGAGAATATCAGGTCATTACAGAGTTATCAACGGCCAGATGTATCGACCAAGCTAGACATCTCTAAAGCCTTTGAAAGTACCACAGAGCCTTGCTTGTCCAAAAAGAGAAAGTCAGAAGAAGAAAGTGCCTCAATGACAGCAAGCAAGAAAGTTCAGAGTGGCAATGATAAGAACATTATTTTTGAAAATTGTTCCTTTTTCATGTCTAAAGACTTTAATTTGTAAATGATATTAATTTACTTTAGGGCCGGATTTAGATGTACTAAGCATAAATAATATTATAAAGAACCCAAGTATCATATCCGGGGAGGAACCCAAGTACCATATCCGGGGGGGATTAGCATGCAAAGAAAAGCGAGGGTCATGACTTATTTTGAATTATTCATTACAAATGTGTAATAGCAAGCAAAATTCTTTTTTCAGGGATGCATTTGACATGCTTCAGGGATGTATGTACAAATACATCCCGGGGACTAGCCTCATACATTCCTTGAATATTACATAATTCAAGCAATTTAGCACAATTCATCAACCCCGCCTTTCCCTTCTGATTTTCAACTCCCTTCCCAGCTTTTAGAAACTTGGATCATTCCCTAGTATGTTAGCCTATAGTATGTTAGCCAAGTACAGCGTTATGAATAACAAAGAAAACCAAGTGAATCATGGCACATAGCCAAATGTGAAAAGCCGATAGCCAACAGAGACAGCGGCAGGGATTTGCCCGCCAATTACATGACAATACTACATAAATAACTAGATGACGTTTTTAAATAACATTTTTTGTTTTTTATTTATTTAAATATTTTATTTTTATTTTCCTTTCCTTTCCTCATGCTCTGTATTGTTAATTTTTGTCTGTATCAGCATGCTCTTTATTTATTTGTATTCGTGTATAACTACAACCGTTGAATATCGTTCCAAACATTGTACCCTGATGAAGGGCGCTGAGCCCGAAAGCTTGGTAATAAATTTAACATTTATAAAAGGTTGAAGATGCCATATTTAACAATATTTATAATTTAATATTATTATTGTACCAGTTCAAAACAAATTGTACCAGAATCCATATTGAACTACAACATATACATTCTACTTGTATAAAGAGTATAGCTTACCATGGCATATAGGTTATTGTATCCTTTCACAATAGTAGGGACTTTACCAAACTTCTGATCAAAAGCATCAGATATGTTATGTGCTGGGTCTGTAGATATTATTAACACATTGTGCCTGACTTGAGCCAGCTGTACTGCTATGCTACAACTAAAACAAAACAATTAATTCCCACTCCAGCTACAACACTGTGGATGCTAATTAACTCAAGACTAAGGATTGTACCATATTCACCGGCGTATAAGCCGCACTAGCAGATAAGCCGCACCCCGAGTTTGCAATGCAAATTTTGGAGAAAAACGTTTTTTTGAATAAAATTAATAGAAATCACACGTTAAGTGGAATCTTGAAAAAGCTACATACAATATACATTACATGCTTTGCGTTATGAGACGTAAACTCCCAGAGAATACTTCAAAGGCTTACCAATAAATTTAGGCATTATCAGTTCTAAAAATCTAAGGTTCATTAGCGTGCACGTGAGAATGTTATGTTTGAGACACTTGATTGACACATGTTGTGTTAGCACGTGAACTTAACCCACTCATCAATGGCTGCGTTCACACTGGGACTTTTCGAACTAGAATCTTGATGTTAACTGTTTACATATATAATTAATGGTTAGAGTAGAAGCGTTCACACACGCGATAAGTTACCGAGCTGAGCTGTCACATTGCTGTCGTCACTCTTATCATTGTCGGTATTCAATTGCGCGCCGCCAAATAGAAAAAAAAATGGCTGAAGAATATAGCGAAAGCCAAATGCTTGAAGCTAAACGATATTATTATTCGCCATGAATTACTCGCTAGAATCTTCAACAAGAGACAAGAAGAACTCTGTGCCATTAGCGCCAAATTCACACGCTTAATTAATTCAATTAACTCAAGATCTCATTTGATTGGTTGCTTGTGTTGTGGTACGGCTTCAATCCTAGTTGGGAACAGGGGTTGAAACGTCTAAGTAAATATTGGCTTTTTCTTTGAAGTTTAGCTCTTTGCCGGCAATAGTTCATGGTATTCAACTTTGTGTGTGAACGCTTTAAAAGCAAACATTACCGGCTTAAAAATCGAGAAGAAAGTCCCAGTGTGAACGCATCCAATGAAAAACACTTAAACCGTTAGAGTCTTGTAGTAAAGCCGGGGTAAAACCGTTAGCACGATTGTTAAACTGTCTGAAAAGTCCAAGGTGTCAGCACCCGTTAATTTGCCTGTTTAACGTCTAACCAATGCCAATGCTTTTCTAAAGGAGTAACTAACAGTTTGACCCCAAATGGTCCTGAATCACGTTAACACACTCACACACAAAAGTTACAAGATAATAATAATAATAATAGAGTATTTATATAGCGCATCCTGGAACCTCGATGTGCTTTACAATAAGAAAAAGAACTAGAAACTAGTGGATTATAAAATATATATAAGCTTATATTACATGTATATAAAAATCACATTGATTATTCAACAAGAACAGATCGTCATCAATGCAGTGTGAAAACAATACTAATTATTGTTCATGTGCTGATCACTGCATGGTAGAATCTATTCAATGTGAATACAGTGTATAATGATAAATGTAATAACGACAAGCTACATCATTTTGTTCTAGATATAAGCTTAAGCTTATATACCCGGCGTAACTAATCGATAGACATCGATCATTGGAAAGCTAATCGATACATCGATATTAATTTGGCTAATTAGTATTGATTAATATCGATAATCGATAAAAATCGATAATCACAAACGCTTTGAACATGAAAAATCGATAAAAATCGATAATCATAAACCCTTTGAAAACCAAATAAAATCCAACCAAGATGCAGTTGTTTCAATTATTTTTATTTGCAATACTGTACTACGTCTTTTAATAGAGTCGTTTTCGTATGAGTGGGAAACCTACGGTACGGAGTTACGGTTACGGTACGGAATCGAACACATTGTATTCAACCAATCACAGCGCGCGAAATCATTTCTCAACCAATCAGAATGATTGGATACCGCACGATGATGGCGCGATACCGTCACGGTACGGCACGAGCCGTACCGTAACTACTTCCCACTCATACGAAAACGACTCTACTGATTTTCCTAGCGGCACTTGACGGTGTTGACAGCTAGCGACTTTAATTGGACTGATATTTCCGAAATCGATAAAAATCGATTGTTATCGATTTAATCGATAATCACAGTTCCCTGCTGACAGAGTCTTTTTTTCTCCCGGGAAGAGAAGAGGAAGAAAGAAGACTCTGCCCCCATCCGTTGAATTCTCTGATCTAACCGCCGTCCACTCTTGTGGACGGGGAAACTGGTTTAAAAAACGGTTTTTTGAATAATAATTGTTTTGCGCATAACTAGAATAAAGTCTGCTGGCATATTTTGGAGCCTGCCAATATAAACGGTTGAATTTTCCAAATATTTGTCTGTTTGCCAACGGCCAACGGGATATGGCAAATCTCTTATTTATCAAGCGGCAATTCGAGTGGCAAAGCCAATGGAGAATCGGCAAGTCGTCGATCATGTTTTGATTGTGTAATCGTCCCTGATTTCTGATCAGATGAAATCGTACGAAAAGTTCGGATTAAAGTACAAAAATTCAAGATCAGTCTGAAGGGTCGTCCGAAGGTATTGGTGAACCAAGAGACCATATAAATACTAGATACGAGTCCTGAAACACTTCAAAAGTAGCATAGTAAAATCAAAACAAGAATTTTGACCTTTGATTTCACGTCTTCGCGTGGCGAATAGCCTCATCTGGTGTCAATCAATGTCACCCGTTGCTTAGGAATAGTACGCATGCGCAACAGAGAATTCAATGGATGGGGACAGTCTTCTTTCTTCTCCTCTTCTCTTCCCGGGAGAAAAGAAGACTCTGTCAGCAGGGAATAATCACAGCGAGGCAGCCTATCGATTTTCATCGATTTCCGATAAAAATCGATTAATTAGTATCGAAAAGTATCGAGTTATCGATTAGCTACGCCGGGTTATATAGCAGTGGATGGCTACAGTCAGTAGTTTGGTAGCCGAAATAGCCGGATTGAATAAATAGAACAAAATGATTTATCTTCTCGTTATTACATTCATCATTAAGCTGTATGCCCAGAGATATACTATTACAGTGTATAATGCATGAAAAGTGTCTGTATTTCCGTATCGACACCAAGTATCGCATGTTTTGATGGAAGTGTCGAGACATCTCGTTAAATAAGCTTAAGTTATTCAACCGGAGTTTTGTCATCAATGCATTGCCAGGTTTATACCGTGAAGGACTTTTATCATACAAACCTGCATGTAGTTTTACCAACACCTCCTTTACCACCCACAAACACCCATCGTAGAGATACTTGCTCGATTACGTTTTTAATGCTGGAATCAAGACTCTCAAAACCTTCATCGCTCGTCGCCATTTTGAAACACTTCTAACACAGGGATCCCAAACCAAGTGAATTGGTCAAAACGATTTATTATTTTTTAACTTTATTTTGGACATTTTCAAAAATAAAAAACAAGCGCTGGCAAATAATGTTTCCTCTGATTTCTAAAAAAAGAGAAGTTTAGCCTTTTTTCACCATTTTGCTCGAACCACCTCCTCTGTTTTTGTAATTGGGTACCCTGTGGTACCGCTGTGCTAATGATCATGAATTGTGGGCACAGTCAATTTTCAAAATGGCCGCAAAAAGTAATTACTGATTTTAAAAATTGATTTTGAAAATAGATTTAGTTTATTTTAGAAGAAAATGTGTGGAATCTTCTTTTGCATTTTCAACGATGAAGAATGCTGCCAAAAAAGTCAGGGAGAGGTGAGAAAAGATTAATTTAACTAATGTTTTTTTCATACGTGCAAAGCTTATGACTTTTCTGCCTTTCTTTTCTTGTTTGCCATTACTAGTATTGTAGCTATAATATTAGTTGTCCTGTGTCCACTAGTTATTGAACGTGACTATAATTATGAACAAATCGCTTGATAATGGAAGTTATTGTAGTTATTTACACAGTTTCATTATTGATAAACGACATGCTTTTACATCCCGACGTAGTCAATCGATAAAAATCGATATCGATACAAATCGATAAAAATCAAGTGATGGTTATCGATTTTTAACGGAAATCGGTAGAAATCGATAAAGAAAAAAAGTGTGATATCGATTTTTATCGATTTTTATCGATTTTTAACGGTTTGCTGTTTTTGCGTAATAATGTGTTGAATATCATCTGATTGACACTGTAGTACAATTACCGAGACGCATAAACCAAACTACTATTGACAACTGCAACTTCTTTTATTCTAAAATCAATATACACCTAATTGCAAGAACATTGTCATATAAAAAAGAAAATTGCCAAATAGGAATTAAAAGACAAGAGGAGATGTTCAGCTTGAGTGCTCTGCTTTTGTCTTTTAATTAATTCCTATTTTGTAATTCCCTTTTTTATATGACAACGTTCTTGCAATTAGGTGTATATATTTTTATTGTTATTATCTTTTTATTTATTAACGATACTACCGACGTAACTTCAATGAAGCAAGTCAGCTCAGATCGAGTCCTCACTAAGAAACGAAACGATCCACAGAAGGAAAACGATAAAAACGATAAATCACGTCAATCGATAAAAAATCGATATTAAAGGTGCGGTAATACGGGCAACAAAATCGTGCAACTTGTCGCGCAACATTGTTGCGTTGCAATTAAGTTGCAGAGCAATGTTTCTCGTATTACCATCGTTCGCACAACTTACATGTATCGCGCAACACATTTTCGTGTTGCAGGTTGCAAAACTTTGTTGCGCAAAGTAGAAGCTCTAGCCTTTCTACTTCATGCAACAAAGTTTTGCAACCTGCAACAAATGACCGAAAATTTAATTTGTTGCGCGACAAGTTGCACGAACGATGGTAATACGAGAAATATTGCTCTGCAACTTGCAACGCAACAATCTGAAAATGTTGCGCGACAAGTTGCACGATTTTGTTGCCCGTATTACCGCACCTTAAAGAAAAAAAGTGTGATATCGATTTTTACCGATTGATCGATACAAATCGATATCAATCAATTCAAGGATATCGATTTTTACCGATTTATCAATTGGCAAATCGATATCGATTTTTATCGATTGACTACGTCGGGTTACATGTAGCATGCAACATGTGTGTTTGGCTGTTATTCAGACCAGCATATAAACTTGAGTAATTTAAACTACTATTTTCATTATTTCTCAGGCGTTAATTGATTCTGTTGTACCATTAATTAAGAGAAGAGGACCAGATCGTTTGAGTTGTAAGGAGAAAATAATTAATGATCACAAAACAGGCAAGCAATACAAAGTAAAACTGATTGGTTCAGTTCTTCATCTTCGAGGTTCTCTCACAACACAACCACTGGAGGACACAAATGGGAATTTGATGCTGTGGAATGGCGAAGTCTTTGGGGGAGTTAAGGTGAGTTAATTGACTCTTGACTCACAAGAATAATAATAATAATAATAATAATAAGCTTTATTTAAGCAGGGAACACCTTCAGCAAGCTGTTCTCCCAGGTGTCCCTGACATCAATAAATGGAGAATGGAGAAATGGGGAGAAAAGGAAGGGCCTGCAATCGACCCATTGCTCCCTAATTAATTAAGCTTAATCACAACTCTGCTCAAGTTAAAATCACACTTGTCAGAATCATCCAATCATAATGATGGGTCATTTGAAATTCATCAGTTCGATAGTGAAGAATTCTACATCAAATTATTAAATTCAGATATTCAAGCCTACATGTAAGTTATTCTAGGAATCGTTCATCCAGTGCACCACATATGTACACTGTATGTCCTTTCCAGAAAGGCCGCCAAGGTCTTCAAGAGTGCTCACCAAATCACAACCAATAAGGCCAAATGATTCAATTTTAAATAATATAAGCTAATGCGCCTCTCATTTCTAAATTTAACGATTAGAATTTTATTCACATACTATCTATTTTTATCATTCATTTATTATTTCACTAATCATTCATCCATCTACATTGTATTCATTCTTTCGTTCACTTATAAATTTACTCATTCATTCGTTCATCCTTTCTTCTGTTCAGTCATACAATTTATTCATCCACGGGGACCATAACTTGGTTCATGGTCTCTTGTTGTTTATCCATTTATAAATATTTAATTTCGTTTATTTTCCTTAGTCTTTCTTACTTATCACATGGCTTGTGATTAGTTGCATGCACTGTCAGTTTCAGTTAAGCTCGTCCTCTATGTTATTTGTTTTCTTACATTTTTATGCCATCTGAAACATTGTTACTATGGAGGGGGAATGTGGACAAAATTAAATTACCATAATGCGATATGTCGTACCTCAATTCAATATATCGTAACATATAAATGCGATATGCCGTGTACCTCATGCGATTTGTCGTATTAAACTTATTGCAATATGTCATACCTCATGCGATATGCCGTATTAAACATATTGCGATATGTCGTACTTCATGCGATATGCCGTATTAAGCGTATTGCGATATGTCGTACCTCATGCGATATGCCATATTAAACATATTGCGATATGTCGTACCTCATGCGATTTGTCGTATTAAACTTATTGCAATATGTCATACCTCATGCGATATGCCGTATTAAACATATTGCGATATGTCGTACTTCATGCGATATGCCGTATTAAGCGTATTGCGATATGTCGTACCTCATGCGATATGCCGTATTAAACGTATTGCGATATGTCATACCTCATGCGATATGCCGTATTAAACATATTGCGATATGTCGTACTTCATGCGATATGCCGTATTAAGCGTATTGCGATATGTCGAACCTCATGCGATATGCCGTATTAAACGTATTGCGATATGTCGTACCTCATGCGATATGCCGTATTAAACGTATTGCGATATGTCGTACCTCATGCGATATGCCGTATTAAACGTATTGCAATATGTCGTACCTCATGCGATATGCCGTATTAAACGTATTGCGATATGTCGTACCTCATGCGATATGCCATATTAAACGTATTGCGATATGTCGTACCTCATGCGATATGCCGTATTAAACGTATTGCGATATGTCGTACCTCATGCGATATGCCATATTAAACGTAATGTGATATGTCGTACCTCATGCGATATGCCGTATTAAACATATTGCGATATGTCGTACCTCATGCGATATGCCGTATTAAACGTATTGCGATATGTCGTACCTCATGCGATATGCCGTATTAAACGTATTGCGATATGTCGTACCTCATGCGATATGCCATATTAAACGTATTGCGATATGTCGTACCTCATACGATATGCCGTATTAAACGTATTGCGATATGTCGTACCTCATGCGATATGCCATATTAAACGTATTGCGATATGTCGTACCTCATGCGATATGCCATATTAAACGTAATGTGATATGTCGAACCTGATGCGATATGCCGTATTAAACGTAATGTGATATGTCGAACCTCATGCGATATGCCATATTAAACGTATTGCGATATGTCGAACCTCATGCGATATGCCGTATTAAACGTAATGTGATATGTCGAACCTCATGCGATATGCCATACCTCAATGCGATATGTCGTACCTCCTGCGATATGGCATACGTCATGCGATATGGCATAATGATATGGCGTAGCGATATATGGCATAACGATATGGCGTAGTGATATCAACAATATATGGTGTAACGATATGGCATAGCGATATATGGTGTAGCGATATGCCGTAACGATATGCTTGTTTTTAGAGCCCACGTTTCTCTTGGTCAGCACCGAGGTAGAGGTACTTCACATATATGATACATATAATGTCCTGACCCTCACCCCGGACATAATATGTATCATATGAAGTACCTACATGTACATGTAGGAAGAATGTGGGCTCTAAAAAGTTTAGTAAAAATTTGGCAGAAGGTCAACATTGCACTCCAGAAGAGTTACTTGTTCTCAATGCAAGGCAAGTAATTACTGACGTTTTCCGTCGACATTTGGAAACTGATTAAGCTTGTAACGAAGTAAATATAGACTATGCAAGGTATAGATTGGAGTGGCTGACGTCCCTTTGTACTAGATTCGGTCAATCGTACGAAAAAGAAGTAGTTATAGTGGAATATTTACGAGAAGTTGAGTAAACATTTTACTAGATATTTCGATCGATCATCATCAGTTTACAATTCGTAATAAGGTGTACAAGCCTACAAATGTTTACGCAACTTCTCGTTATCTTGTTTATCGTCAAACTATATGCCCACTAAAACATTATTATTATTACTAGGCTACCTAACAGCAGTGAATGCTGACGGTGAATGCATTGTTAGTACTGAGTTGTGGATAAGAGTTCGCGAGAGCTAGGGAGATACTGTAGTTGTTATGAAATGTTTTGTTTTATGTAAGTGACAAGTATGCAAATTATTAGGCGAGTCTACCTTTCTTTGTTTTGAATAGTATAATACCCTGTATTTGAAAAACTGGATAGCTTATGAATAACTAATGTATTACTTATAATTGAGATTTCAATGCGAATTCAGCGAAAGTTCAAGCTATATTTAAGAAATATAAAACAGTTTTCCGTTTTATATACTCTGATCTAAACACGCGGGATGTTGGGAGAACACGAGAGAAGCGTAGGAAACCACGACGCGAACGGTCAGCAATTTCACTGAATACGATCATCAACTACACAATTCCCACGAAAAGCACAAGATACGGTATCTGATGGGCTTACGAGTCAGGATATACCGGCTAAAGAAACATACACATGTACAAATTAATTAGGGACACAGATCTTTACCGATCAGAAACGCGAAAGCTTGAATAGGAAAACAACTCGCTTCAACTTCCCTCAACTTCCAACGAAGCCGAATGTGTTCAGCTCAGCGTATGTAGGAGTTGGCGCGAAAAGCATTGTGGTTATTGAGAATTGCATGATGGTTATTGAATTGCATGATGGTTATTGGAAACTGCATGCCGGGTAAAAATCTAGATTTTTCCTCCCTACATGAATGAATTAGAATTGCTTCCTTGCTCGCTCGCTTCAGGCTCGCTCGCTGCGTCAGCAATTATTATTATTATTATTATTATTATTATTAAATTATTATTATGAAAGAAATCGCTTTAGGAGATTTTGAAGACGAGAAAGAGCTATGAAGCAAGGATTTCGACGTGGATATTATTGATTATTTTCTCTTCGCAGAGTAGTGGATCATCGCTGTTTGACCCACGTATTGCCTCATTACAGTACATGTATTTGCCGAGCATGTTTTAAAACAGCACAAAGCTTGGCTGGATACTCTTCTCCTCTTTGTAAGGGGAATAAAGCCAGACATTAGATATTTTCACCATCTGTGTACCAGGGCTGTGTAGGAGCTGTTAGATGCTCTTTCAGTTTTTATCTCTAGAAAATATTGATACTCTGGGGACTCTTGTTTTTATACATACATAATCTTAATTTATTTAAACTCAAATTACCAGTGAGAGTAGCTCTATAATATAGTTGTATTTTATTATGGAAGTAATTTTTTTACTGAACTCTTCTTTATACGTGGTTAACTTCGAGCGAGCTGTCAAACTCACTTGCAAATTGATGAAAACAAAAGCGTGACGAAAATCATTAGGGTGCGGAACAGGATTCTCTGAAGAATGTTTACAGGCTCCAGCTCCCTCCTCTCCTCCCCTTCTCCCCAGTCCCCCTTCCCCTCCCTACCCCCTTAGGCTACATGTACTTAAGGTAATTCCTCAGTATATCTTCCCAAATTGAAAAATCGCTGAAATTTTGCAGGTGAATTATTTTTGAGTTTTTATTATCAGAAAAGTAAAAAAAAATGGGGGTCGCCGCACTTGTTTCAGTAATATTGGTCAGAATAGACCATGCGGTATAAGCGACTCAAAACAATCGAATATCGTGTCACGGTGTTAAAATGACTCAAAACAATTGTGGGAGTGCTTTTCTGCAACTGATTTACCGTTTTTTAAATCACACCAGTTCAACAAAGGTGATGTACCAAAAATTTCATATAACAATTTTACCAATTGAGTCATTTACAAGCTGGGTTTTGACAAAGGAATGACCGAATTTCCTTCCATTTTCGTATGCAAATCGAGAAAATGACACAGAAAATGCGAAAAAAAATTGACTTCCCAAATTGATTTTATTTTTATTTTTTCACAAAAGATGTGAAATCGGTAGTGTAGATAAAATATACAATAAAAATTCATGGTCACCATGCTTCGTTCGGAGAAAAATCGGTTTGAAGACTTTCCCTGAATGATCCTTAACAAATTTGTTTAACTAAAACCCAGCGCGCGCTCGATGGCGTAAGTTAGCGTGCGCTCTTCAACTAAAATTTTATTCAAAAACATAACATAATCCTCCACTTTCTTGCCATTTTTTTCACGATTCTTGTTCTTTTTTAATCCAAAATCCATAGTTTCGGTTGTTATATATGAGGTGTTTTTCAACACCAAATTATTATTGCACGTAATAGATCATGCAATACGTCACACTATATAATATATGCGCAGTAGAATTGCGCAGTGCAAAACTAAGGAATTACCTTAAGCTTGATTTACAGTAGATCCTGTACAGTCAAATTTCCAACGATGGCTTTAAAGCATGACAAAAGAAACAAAACAAAAACAAAAAAGGAACAATTCAGACTCGTCATGATGCCATAGACAAAATTGGCTAACACAATTCTTCAAAACAAAAGCTTTTTGTTCCAAACATTTCCATTTCATTTCCATGTCAATGCTCTATTGAAATTGAAATACAACAGACAAAGAACAGTATTCCCAAAATATTTGAAATGGGTCAAAGAATGTAAACATTCATTAGCTGATTTGGTCTATTATAAAGCTATTGAACAGAAATAGAAAGAAAACTAAAGCATGAATGAGTAATGCAATTTACATAATCTTACCTTTTTTTTTAGCTTGGCCCTAAGGGAATCTGATTGAGGGTCATTCCACAGTATTATATCCCTTAATTCATTTTCTAGAAAGTCATTAAATATGATTGAATTGCAACATAAATATAAGGCAAGAGTCTGAAGTTTACTTTATGGGTATTGTTGCTCATTTGGGCATCATCATGGTTACATAAATAGGGAATTATTGTGAAAAATCAGAAAATGGCATTGCGGAGAAGACAACTGTAATTGTGCTTTATAAAAATATATATTATTATAAATACTATTGATGCTTTATGAACCAAATCCCCTCATGCTCCTTTGCCTAAGAGACCAACTAAGAACAACATTTTGACAAAAGGCTTTGAATTATTGGCATTCCAAAAAGCAAATGTCTTCTTCGCAACGTTTTAACACATAAAAGTTTTTGTCATGTGCAAGTCAATAGTCGTAGAAACACAAAAGTTTCAAAACTGTAAACTTTCAACATGGGGACCACTATGCCCAACTTATGTGACTTCAAGTTTTTTTAGTTAATATGAAATTAAAGATTGTATTTTGTTGCGGAGAAGACAATTCTGTTGCGGAGAAGACATTTCTGTTGCGGAGAAGACATTTCTGTTGCAGAGAAGACATTCAGGAAAACAAGAAAAATATTCAGAAATAACAAAAACTTATATGTACATGTACATGTAGAAGATAAATACTGTATTGATAATTAATAACTTAATTTCATTAAATCTAATAAACTGAGTTTTGTTGTGTTTATGAATATGTCATTTTTTATCTTCTCCACAACGTCTTCTCCGCAATGGTTACAAGACTAGTAAACATTTATTGTAAAACATTCAAATACTTAGAGCTGAAAACTGTTGTTGTTCATGTTAACTAGAACAAATACTCTTCCACATGAAATACTAAGACAATGCAAGAACCTTAAATATTCACAGAAATTTGAACTTGAAAACTGTGGTTTGTAAAACAGGTAGTTTTAGTATCTTCTCCGCAACGGTCATATTTTAATTTCTTGTGCTTCACTCTACTAGTTCATGGTCGATTATAACATTGGTTTTGCTAGATCTACAAGTGACAGCTGTCACACCAGAGCAAAAACAATGTGACTGATAATTTGTATTTCTTTGTATACTTAAATATATGTTTCTGATTCGTCTTCTCTGTAACAGAGGATTACTGTGGAATCACCCTTGAACATTGAGGGGAGGTGTTTTTCCCTACTAAATAGCATTTCAAAAATCGAACAATCAAATTTGCTTTTACTTTTTTTTTAAATACTATGAATCACTCAATGAATCGTTTCCTTTCTCTAACAATGTTGGTATCTTCTACAGGTTCCAGATGAAGCAAATGATACATCAGTGATATTGAATCTTCTTGATGAGTGTTCAGATGGCAATTCAGCTTCTCACATCCTAAATACAATGTCTGATATCCAAGGACCTTGGTCTTTTATTTATTACCAAGCTAGAGAAGGAAAGCTGTGGTTTGGTAGAGATTACTTTGGAAGAAGAAGCCTCGTTTGGCATTTACCTACTGATGAAGCAGATGTATTTGCTGTGTCATCTGTTGCAACAAGGACTTGTCAAGAAAATGGCAACAACTGGGTAAAGTATGAGATACTGTAGCATTTGACTGTTTGACACATCTTTCTTAGATTACATGTCATTACTAACTAAACTAAATTTATTTACTGGATTTCAAGTAACTAGTGAAAGGTTTTTTTTGGTAGTCTGCTCTAACTGACTTGTAGAAAGCATGTGCCAGCTTCTTCGTGATTATCAAACTGACATGCATATAGTTTAGACTGAGTCTTTGCAGAATCAATCAATAGAATAAAGGCACTAAATTCACTGACATTTCAGATGTTAGTCCTTTACCAGAGTAATGAATTGAAACAACCTTAATCTATTCATTTTCTTCAATTTATGACCTCAAGGAAAACAGTTCGATATTATAGTGATGGCAAAGACCACTGTATTTGTACAATTATCAGACAATCTTACTGTCTTGCAACTTGCAATTCAATTCAAGAGATTGCAAGAAAAGCTGCATGAATAAATAATTATAGCTTGCAGTGTAATACTGTAGCATTTGAACTGCATGAAGAGTGTCAAATAGAAAACTGTGTGGTAACTTGCAGTCATGACATTGTGCTTCAAGTGCAATAAAAATTACCCTTGACACGTGGCAGTAAGGTATTCCATGATTCAATAACCTCATAATTAGCTCATTATCCAAGACCAGAGCTTTTTGATTATTGTTAATGACTTTATAATAGCACCATTGAACCTTGGGAAATCCATTTTTATTATTATTATTATCATGAAATATGTATGCCTTTCAGGTCTGGGAAGAAGTTCCTGCTGATGGGATATACTGTCTTGAAAGTAGCCCTGAAAGAACTAGTCACACAGTACAATCACTCAGGTTTTATTCATTTAGACTGAAAAAATATATCTGGAGTTCATTGAATGAAGAACAAGATTGTTATCAACTTGTACCACCAGTTTTACAATTTAACAAACAGTTGCCATCACAATCAGACTTACAGGAATTAGATGAATACTACGACAATGCTGGACTAACACTGGGTTGTTCTTTACTGTCGTTAAATGATGTAAATTGTAGTTCATCAAGAACTTCAGAAAGTGAGTTCAAAGGAGCTTTGGGTAGAGGTGAAGTTAGTTCTGCTATAAATAATCAACATTGCATCGTACGAGGAGGGACTGGACACAATGTGGAGTCATTACACAAACTCTGCAGTAGAGTAATTACTAGTACCAAAAAGCAGGTTGAGTTAGCTGCTGTTTTGATTGAAATACTCGGTGAAGCAGTGAGAAAAAGAGTCTTCAACTTACCAAGAAAGCTGGATGAACAAAACATTGATGATGAAAGGTTTGGAGAAAAATGTGCATTAACAGATCCAGGATATAATAGTTGTGCAAGGATTGGTGTTTTATTCTCTGGTGGTTTAGATTCCATTGTGCTAGCTGTGTTAGCTGACAGGTCAGTACAAATGTAGACAAGTAAGTGAATAACTCTGCCATTATTAATCCATTGTTGATAATAATAATAATGATAATAATAATAATAGAAATGGAAACTTTAATGATGATAATAATAATAATAATAATAATTAAACATTTGGTTTTAATAACTTTGAGCAGAAAATTAATAACGACTAGATTTCTAGATTTATTCAGTTTCAACGTTTCGATACCTTCAACCTTCAAGCATCATTCTCAAGAACTCTCTTGAGAATGATGCTTGAAGGCATTGAAACGTTGAGACTGAATAAATCTGGAAATCTAGTCGTCATTAATTTTCTGCTCAATGATGATAATAATAATGATGATGATAATAATGATGATAATAATAATAATGATAATAATGATGATGATGATAATAATAATAATGATGATAATAATAATAATGATGATAATAATAATAATAATGATGATAATAATAATAATAATAATGATGATAATAATAATAATGATAATAATGATGATGATGATAATGATAATGATGATAATAATAATAATGATGAAAATAATGGACATAGTTGAGATATAGATAGTTTTATCTATTAATAATTTATCCTGCTGAAATGCTGAAATCCCTGAAAAGTAAAGAACAGAACCACAGACTGCAGAGAAAAACACGGTGGGAGCATTCAAGAGTTTACGATGAACGTTAGAAAGACCTTGGGAATTCATCAGGGGTCGGGTATACTGGGTAATCTTCTTATTGGGTGGGACGTGGTGTAAGTACTATATACAATATGAGCAAACTCGAGCCGTAGGCGAGAGTTTGTAAATCCCATACAGATCGGACGTGAATATTGTATATTACTTATCGAATCCAACGATGTATAAGTGGATGTTTTACTATAATTTGGATGATAGGAAACAGTTTGGCCGAGAAAATCCAAGTTAAAGTTGAATGCAAATGAGGACGAATCTCTTGCCGATTTACAGATGTCTGCTACGCTTATGATTTCTATTGTATTTCCCTCATTAATTATTCATGAATTCGATAATGTATTTTAAAGGGGACTTCGTGTCCTATTGTACAACACCTGCCTTATGGGCGAATCTTGAAAATAAAAAAATAAAAAAAAAATAAAAAATATGACACTATGTTGAGACAAATGATGGAGGCCACATGTATCAAAACCATACCAGAGGGAGAATGCATGAACTCCAAAGATGAGTGGACCACTAGCTATCTACATTCCACGTGCAATAATTGAGAGTTAAGTACTCCGTTGTTCTACCTACCCTCTTTCCATCACCTTCTGATATATCCCCAAGAGAGGCTGGAGATACTATATGCAAATTCTGAAGTTTTATTTATGCTCGACACAACAACTGAACAGTACATTGAGAAGGCTGGACGGCGAAACATGTCTGAACTGAACTGAACTTAACGATATCTGGTGCATCAGCAGGAGAAATTACTAATAGATAAAACTATCTATATATCAACCATGTCCATATCAAACTTCGCTATTGCGAATATTGCGATCTTATATATGTGATTCAAGGTGATAATAATAATAATAATAATAATGATGATGATAATGATGATAATAATAATGATGATAATAATAATGATGATAATAATAATGGTGATAATAATAATGATAATAATGATGATGATAATATTATAATGATGATAATAATAATGATGATAATAATAATGATGATAATAATAATGATGATAATAATAATGATGATAATAATAATGATGATAATAATAATGATGATAATAATAATGATGATAATAATAATGATGATAATAATAATGATGATAATAATAATGATGATAATAATGATGATGATAATAATGATGATAATAATAATGATGATAATAATAATGATGATAATAATAATGATGATAATAATAATAATAATAACTTTATTCCTCAAAACAAATTACAAATAAGAGATAGAAAAATAGATAAAAATCCTTATTTACAAAATTTAAAATGATCGCTTGGATTGTTCAATAACAATTAACTAATGATATTAAAATACAAACAATAATAATAATAATGATAATAATAATGATAATAATAATAATGGTAATAATAATAATGATGATAATAATAATGATGATAATAATAATGATGATAATAATAATGATGATAATAATAATGGTGATAATAATAATGATGATAATAATAATGATGATAATAATAATGATGATAATAATGATGATGATAATAATAATGATGATAATAATAATGATAATAATAATGATGATAATAATAATGATGATAATAATAATGATGATAATAATAATAATGATAATAATAATGGTGATAATAATAATGGTGATAATAATAATGATGATAATAATAATGATGATAATAATAATGATGATAATAATAATGATGATAATAATAATTGCATTGAGACTTCGGTTAATGCGTTTTTAAGAAATTATTATTATTAATATTATTAGTTGCCTTGGTAGCTCAGTGGGTAGAGCACCTGTCATGAAATCGGGGTGTCGTGGGTTCAAATCCCGCTCGAGGCGTCTGATTTTTTCCGAACATTTGTTTTGTATATTCTCCATCAGTTTTCATTTCTATACATATATCATAGTTCTTATCAGTATTATTATAATGATGATAATAATAATGATGATAATTAACAATTATTTGCTGAAGGCTTTAAAGTGCCTATATAAGCCCAATTTGTTTTATTTTGGAAATCGATTCTTTATGAAGTTAATAATGGGATGGTGTAGTAGTTTCCTGGTTTGGGCTTCGCATTTGTGAGTTATAGAGGTTTGAAACTCAATATGCAAATCAGATGACGTAGAATCGGGAATTTGTCATAACTTATTTAGATTTTTTCAAGTAGCGCTTTTTTCCTAAAATTAGAAGAAAGCTTATAAAACTATTTCTATAAACTGTGAAAATATATTCCAAGTTTAGAAATGTCAGTAATTTGCACAAGGCTGTTTTTGTATAATACATGTAAATGAGGACTGAATCTACGTCATCTGATTTGCATATTGAGATTTCAAACCACTATAACTCACAGATGCGAAGCCCAAACCAGGAAACTACTACACCATCCCATTATTTACTTCTTATCGAATCATGAATAATTAATGAGGAAAATACAATAGAAATCACTACCGTGAAGGACATCTGTAAATCGGATACAGATTCGTCCTCATTTGCATTCAACTTTAAGTTGAGTTTTCTCGGCCAAACTGCTTCCTATCATCAAAATTATAGTAAAATATCCACTTAATACGTCGTTGGATTCGATAAGTAATATACATTATCCTATGCATATTACATCTCAGCCAATCAGAGCTCACCATTTCTATGAAATACAGAGCGGTATTTCATAGTTTTTTCTATGAAATACAGAGCGGTATTTCATAGTTTGTATTAGCCAATCAAAACGTTGTAAATTTTAATTGTTGATGTAATATGTATAGGATAATATGGTTATTCCATGCTTTTCTATGGAATACGGGCGGAACTTTCACTCAAAAATTATATTATTTTAGTATACAACTCGCCTAAAGGCTCGTTGTATACCAAATAATATAATTTTTTCTTGAAATATCCGCCCGTATTCCATAGAAAACCATGGAATAACCAATAAATATTCGTGTCCGATCTGTATGGGATTTACAAACTCTCGCCTATGGCTCGAGTTTGTAAATCCCATACAGATCGGCCACTCATATTGTATATAGTACATAAAGAATCGATTTTCAAAATAAAACAAATTGGGCTTATAGGCACTTTAAGTGATTATTGGTGAATATTTACCAAGATGAAGTGGAGGTCAGTCAATACTCACTAAGGCTGAGACAAATCATTGTTTTAGTATAATTACACAGGTGAATATCAGAGAAATATGCAAAAATGACCGCAGTAGGCATATAATTCTAATCAAGCAGTTCTATATTCGGCTGCCATTTTTTGTAGTTTTATTGAAATATTGTGTATTTATATAGAGGATATTACACGGTGGCGTGAAGATATGAATTTTATTTTCGAGTGGCAAAAACAATATTTTACGAACGAGCGTAGTCTGACCAAAAAAAAATTGATGAAAATTTTTTTTTTACTAAAAGTGCTGAGCCCGACGTCATCGATATCCTCACTAGTGAGGATATGGAAAATACGCCACTTTGGTCCCGGATGTAGTTTCGTACGAATTTTACGAGTAAAACACTTGTGTCTATATAATAAAGTATATTATGCCA
This sequence comes from Actinostola sp. cb2023, assembly GCA_033675265.1. Classification (NCBI taxonomy): domain Eukaryota; kingdom Metazoa; phylum Cnidaria; class Anthozoa; order Actiniaria; family Actinostolidae; genus Actinostola; species Actinostola sp. cb2023. Next base: position 80,612 of record JAUJYZ010000415.1, read on the forward strand.
CACGTTATACAGCCTCTATGTAAATCAGTTTTATAACTGTTAGTATCCGTGTATAAATAATAAAGTTGATTGATTGATTCTAACACCTTCAGTTGATGAAATCCGATAAATTAATTGTAGAACCTCTAAATTATCTTCAATCGAATTTTGTCTCCTTCGCCTTTATTATTCATGTGAAAATCAATAATGAAAGCGACACACTGCCATTTTTGTACATCACTTTTCTTATGTATTCACCACATGGTGACTATTGCAACTTGTCAACACCTGCGTAATTATACTAATTATTATTATCACTGGATTTCCAACATTTAGATTGCAATTTTCCCCAGGTTTGTTCCTGAGAATGAAGCAATAGATCTCATTAATGTTGCCTTTGAACAAAAGCAACCCATGCCAAATCCTACAGATAAGAAGACAAAACGTAGTAATGCTGGACAAAGTCCTCCAAATTTTGATGTTCCAGATAGGATTACAGGACGGTCAGGTCTGAGTGAGCTTGCCATCATTCATCCTAGCAGGAAGTGGAATTTCATTGAGGTATGAACATTATAAGTGGGTTGTACGTACTGCAACTCGTTCAACAATTATAACAGGTCATTACAGTTAACAGGGTGCTCAGAAGAAGCTGTCTGACCTGGCTTGAAAATATCACACTTACTTGATTACACTACATTTGTTATTATTTACTACTGCCCACTCTATCAAGGAAAAATTGCAAGAAGTGATTGAGATATTACAAGCTGTAATGCTATGTTGCATATAGTACATTTGTATCATCTATCAGCATTAAAACTTGTCTGGCTTTTTAAACAGGTCAATGTTGTACTGCAAGACCTGCAGAATGCAAGGTAATAATGGTTCACATGCTATTACACCACGAACCACAAATGCTGTATGACCACCTATAATGTATTTGCATACTTTCGTCTCGGCCATTTTATCCAATCAGCTTTGCAGGATTATCTTATCTTATCTTATCTGATTTCTGATCTAACCGCTAATTGGAGGATGGTGAGACAAAAGTATGCGAAACATTAAAGGCGGTCATAGTTGAGAGCTTCGCACTGTAACTAAAGGTTATTGTTGTTGTCATCATCATCACCGCTATTAGATAGATAGATAGATAGATCTTTATTATTGTTGTCATCATCATCACCGCTATTGTTGTCATCATCATCATCACCGCTGTTGTTGTCATCATCATCATCACTGCTATTGTTGTTGTCATCATCATCATCACCGCTGTTGTTGTTGTCATCATCATCATCACCGCTATTGTTGTTGTCATCATCATCATCACTGCTATTGTTGTTGTCATCATCATCATCACCGCTATTGTTGTTGTCATCATCATCATCACCACTATTGTTGTTGTCATCATCATCATCACCGCTATTGTTGTTGTCATCATCGTCATCACTATTGTTGTTGTTATCATCATCATCACCACTATTGTTGTTGTCATCATCATCATTACCACTATTGTTGTTGTCATCATCATCATCATCACCACTATTGTTGTCATCATCATCATCACCGCTATTGTTGTTGTCATCATCATCATCACCGCTATTGTTGTTGTCATCATAATCATCACCGCTATTGTTGTTGTCATCATCATCATCACTGCTATTGTTGTTGTTATCATCATCATCACCACTATTGTTGTTGTCATCATCATCATTACCACTATTGTTGTTGTCATCATCGTCATCACCACTATTGTTGTTGTTATCATCATCATCACCACTATTGTTGTTGTCATCATCATCATTACCACTATTGTTGTTGTCATCATCACCACTATTGTTGTCATCATCATCATCACCGCTATTGTTGTTGTCATCATCATCATCACTGCTATTGTTGTTGTTATCATCATCATCACCACTATTGTTGTTGTCATCATCATCATTGCCACTATTGTTGTTGTCATCATCGTCATCACCACTATTGTTGTTGTTATCATCATCATCACCACTATTGTTGTTGTCATCATCATCATTACCACTGTTGTTGTCATCATCATCATCACCACTATTGTTGTCATCATCATCATCACTGCTATTGTTGTTGTCATCATCATCATCACCGCTATTGTTGTTGTCATCATCATCATCACCACTATTGTTGTTGTCATCATCATCATCACCGCTATTGTTGTTGTCATCATCGTCATCACCACTATTGTTGTTGTTATCATCATCATCACCACTATTGTTGTTGTCATCATCATCATTACCACTATTGTTGTTGTCATCATCATCATCATCACCACTATTGTTGTCATCATCATCATCACCGCTATTGTTGTTGTCATCATCATCATCACCGCTATTGTTGTTGTCATCATCATCATCACCGCTATTGTTGTTGTCATCATCATCATCACTGCTATTGTTGTTGTTATCATCATCATCACCACTATTGTTGTTGTCATCATCATCATTACCACTATTGTTGTTGTCATCATCGTCATCACCACTATTGTTGTTGTTATCATCATCATCACCACTATTGTTGTTGTCATCATCATCATTACCACTATTGTTGTTGTCATCATCATCATCACTGCTATTGTTGTTGTCATCATCATCATCACCACTATTGTTGTCATCATCATCATCACCGCTATTGTTGTTGTCATCATCATCATCACTGCTATTGTTGTTGTCATCATCATCACCACTATTGTTGTCATCATCATCATCACCACTATTGTTGTTGTCATCATCATCATCACCGCTATTGTTGTTGTCATCATCATCATCACCGCTATTGTTGTTGTCATCATCATCATCACCGCTATTGTTGTTGTCATCATCATCATCACCGCTATTGTTGTTGTCTCATTGACCTAACTTTATATTTTGTAAATTGAAACCATATTATTTTATGATATTCGTTCTGATAACAACACTAGACTTGTTGTAATTCTTCTTACCACAACATTTCTAATAATTATGATTACTTTCGGCTGATGTCTTGTCACTGGCAACAGTGAATGCTGCAAATTAGAGAAATGCGACTCATTTATTCCTTAGACACCCAGTATTCCTTTGGGATGAACGAACGCTTCACATTAATTTAGATTAAATAGCATCTTTGTTTCTTTCTTATCTTTTCTTCCATTTCTTTGTTCTCGCATTGTCAGTCACCTTCCTTTATTGGTTAATGTCAGCTACCACCTATCCTTATATAAACCCGCCGTTTTTTAGCATTTTCTCTTTTATCCTGATGAAGAACAAATGTTCAACATCAGCAAATTTTCATTCTACACACACTGATGCAGTGCCTACTAGTTTAACCGCTAGATCCTGTCAATTAATATAGATGTGAACATATCACGCACTTGGTGTCCCCTCTGAATTCGGTACTAGATGACAGCATAGGATGTGCATTATGGTTTGCAGCCAGGGGGAGTGGTACTCTACGATGTCCATCTTGTATCAATGAAGATGAAGTTAGATTATGTGTCCATCCAGAAGAATACACTAGTAAAGCTAAGGTATTGTAGGACTGAAATAGTCATATCATTGTTTCGTTACATTGCAAAAAATGTCTATTTCACAAATTGTGAAGCAAGTTGCACAAAAAATTGCCTAGAAAAAGCTATAGATAATCTGCTGAAATAGCAATGTTCTCAGTTCCAAAGTGTAATATGTTTGACCTAATATAAATGTAGTGTATTTATTCAGCAAAATAGAAGATGTAGAGCTACTCTGTAGAGATGCCTTAAATTAAGCCTTTATTAATTATTATTATTATTACTATTATTATTATTATTATTATATTATTATTATTATTATTATTATTATTATTATTATTATTATTATTATTATTATTATTATTTATATCAGGTACTCTTAGATGGTATTATTGTCACCTACTATTATTGTATTATTATATATCAGGTACTCTTAGATGGTATTATTGTCACCTACTAGTACTACTATTATATATCAGGTACTCTTAGATGGTATTATTGTCACCTACTAGTACTATTATATATCATGTACTCTTAGATGGTATTATTGTCACCTACTACTAGTACTATTATATATCATTGTACTCTTAGATGGTTATATTATTGTCACCTACTAGTACTATTATATATAGGTACTCTTAGATGGTATTATTGTCACCTACTAGTACTATTATATATCATGTACTCTTAGATGGTATTATTGTCACCTACTAGTACTATTATATATATCATGTACTCTTAGATGGTATTATTGTCACCTACTAGTACTATTATATATCAGGTACTCTTAGATGGTATTATTGTCACCTACTAGTACTATTATATATCAGGTACTCTTAGATGGTATTATTGTCACCTACTAGTACTATTATATATCAGGTACTCTTAGATGGTATTATTGTCACCTACTAGTACTATTATATATCATGTACTCTTAGATGGTATTATTGTCACCTACTAGTACTACTATATATCAGGTACTCTTAGATGTATTATTGTCACCTACTAGTACTTAGATGGTATTATTGTATTATTGTCCTACTAGTACTATTATATATAGGTACTCTTATGGTATTATTGTCACCTACTAGTACTATTATATATGGTACTCTTAGATGGTATTATTGTCACCTACTAGTACTATTATATATCATGTACTCTTAGATGGTATTATTGTCACCTACTAGTACTATTATATACAGGTACTCTTAGATGGTATTAGTACTATATGTACTCTTATATTGTATACTAGTACTATTATATATCACTCTTAGATGGTATTATTGTCACCTACTAGTACTATTATATATCATGTACTCTTAGATGGTATTATTGTCACCTACTAGTACTATTATATATCAGGTACTCTTAGATGGTATTATTGTCACCTACTAGTACTCTTAGATGGTATTATTGTCACCTACTAGTACTATTATATATCAGGTACTCTTAGATGGTATTATTGTCACCTACTAGTACTATTATATATCAGGTACTCTTAGATGGTATTATTTGTCACCAGGTACTATTATTACTATACTATTATATCAGGTACTCTTAGATGGGTATTATTGTCACCTACTAGTACTATTATATATCAGGTACTCTTAGATGGTATTATTGTCACCTACTAGTACTATTATATATCAGGTACTCTTAGATGGTATTTTGTCACCTACTAGTACTATTATATATCAGGTACTCTTAGATGGTATTATTGTCACCTACTAGTACTATTATATATCAGGTACTCTTAGATGGTATTATTGTCATACTATTATTGTCACCTACTAGTACTATTATATATAGGTACTCTTAGATGGTATTATTGTCACCTACTAGTACTATTATATATCAGGTACTCTTAGATGGTATTATTGTCACCTACTAGTACTATTATATATCAGGTACTCTTTAGATGTACTCTTAGATGGTATTATTGTCACCTACTAGTACTATTATATATCATGTACTCTTAGATGGTATTATTGTCACCTACTAGTACTATTATATATCATGTACTCTTAGATGGTATTATTGTCACCTACTAGTACTATTATATATCAGGTACTCTTAGATGGTATTATTGTCACCTACTAGTACTATTTATATATCTATGTACTCTTAGATGGTATTATTGTCACCTACTAGTACTATTATATATCAGGTACTCTTAGATGGTATTATTGTCACCTACTAGTACTATTATATATCATGTACTCTTAGATGGTATTATTGTCACCTACTAGTACTATTATATATCATGTACTCTTAGATGGTATTATTGTCACCTACTAGTACTATTATATATCATGTACTCTTAGATGGTATTTGTCACCTACTAGTACTATTATGTCTTACCTATTATTGTCACCTACTAGTACTATTATCATGTACTCTTAGATGGTATTATTGTCACTAGTACTATTATATATGGTACTCTTAGATGGTATTATTGTCACCTACTAGTACTATTATATATCATGTACTCTTAGATGGTATTATTGTCACCTACTAGTACTATTATATATCATGTACTCTTAGATGGTATTATTGTCACCTACTAGTACTATTATATATCAGGTACTCTTAGATGGTATTATTGTCACCTACTAGTACTATTATATATCAGGTACTCTTAGATGGTATTATTGTCACCTACTAGTACTATTATATATATCATGTACTCTTAGATGGTATTATTGTCACTACTACTAGTACTATTATATATCTATGTACTCTTAGATGGTATTATTGTCACCTACTAGTACTATTATATATCAGGTACTCTAGTACTATTATATATCAGGTACTCTTAGATGGTATTATTGTCACCTACTAGTACTATTATATATCATGTACTCTTAGATGGTATTATTGTCACCTACTAGTACTATTATATATCAGGTACTCTTAGATGGTTACTATTATTGTCACCTACTTGTCACCTACTATTGTCACCTACTAGTACTATATATATATACTCACTGTACTCTTAGATGGTATTATTGTCACCTACTAGTACTATTATATATATGTACTCTTATATTAGGTATGTACTCTTATTATTGTCACCTACTAGTACTCAGATGGGTATTATTGTCACCTACTAGTACTATTATATATCATGTACTCTTAGATGGTATTATTGTCACCTACTAGTACTATTATATCATGTACTCTTAGATGGTATTATTGTACCTACTAGTACTATTATATATCATGTACTCTTAGAGGTATTATTGTCACCTACTAGTACTATTATATATCAGGTACTCTTAGATGGTATTATTGTCACCTACTAGTACTATTATATATCATGTACTCTTAGATGGTATTATTGTCACCTACTAGTACTATTATATATCAGGTACTCTTAGATGGTATTATTGTCACCTACTAGTACCATGTACTCTAGTATTATTGTCACCTACTAGTACTATTATATATCATGTACTCTTAGATGGTATTATTGTCACCTACTAGTACTATTATATATCAGGTACTCTTAGATGGTATTATTGTCACCTACTAGTACTATTATATATAGTACTCTTAGATGGTATTATTGTCACCTACTAGTACTATTATATATCATGTACTCTTAGATGTTCACTTGTCACCTACTAGTACTATTATATATCATGTATCTTAGATGGTATTATTGTCACCTACTAGCGCGTACTCTTAGATGGTATTATTGTCTACTAGAACTCTTGATGCTTAGTGTATATCAGGTACTATTATTATATACATCTTAGGTACTTACTCTTAGATGGTATATTGTCACTCTTAGATGGTATTATTGTCACCTACTAGTACTATTATATATCAGGTACTCTTAGTTGGTATGGGAGCAGATGAACAACTTGGGGGTTATGCAAGACACAGAACAAAGTTTAAGTAAGTTTTCATGCAGCTTATTAATCCTTCCTTGCTCTCTTCCTTCCTTCCTTCCTTCCTTCCTTCCTTCCTTCCTTCCTTCCTTCCTTCCTTCCTTCCTTCCTTCCTTCCTTCCTTCCTTCCTTCCTTCCTTCCTTCCTTCCTTCCTTCCTTCCTTCCTTCCTTCCTTCCTTCCTTCCTTCCTTCCTTCCTTCCTTCCTTCCTTCCTTCCTTCCTTCCTTCCTTCCTTCCTTCCTTCCTTCCTTCCTTCCTTCCTTCCTTCCTTCCTTCCTTCCTTCCTTCCTTCCTTCCTTCCTTCCTTCCTTCCTTCCTTCCTTCCTTCCTTTCTTTCTGAATATGGTTTATTATTTTATTAACACCTATTCATTTGCCCTGTGCTTTATTTTGATTCTGTTTGTTTCCATAGTCAACAAGGTTGGTTGGGTCTCGTACATGAAATGGAAATGGAAGTGAATCGAATATCTGAACGCAATCTTGGCAGGGATGACCGTTGTATTTCAGATCACGGACGCGAAGCCCGCTTTCCTTTCCTGGATGAGCAAGTTGTATCGTTCCTCAGTAGTCTTCCTGTGTGGCTAAAGGTGATCTGCCTTAAGTACTTACTGCCTCAGCACTTACACTCCAGTACGGTTTATTGTCTGGAAAATAATGTTGTCAGTGCAGATGTTATAAAAACATTCCTACATTGCTTGTTAAAGGCATCGACCATGTTATTCTTACTCATTACTACATCATCATTACTCTACCATGTTATTCTTACTCATTCTCATCATGCAGCAGCAATACTACATCATCATTACTCTACCATGTTATTCTTACTCATTCTCATCATGCAGCAGCATTACTACATCATCATTACTCTACCATGTTATTCTTACTCATTACTACATCATCATTAATCTACCATGTTATTCTTACTCACTCATTACTACATCATCATTAATCTACCATGTTATTCTTACTCATTCTCATCATGCAGCAGCATTACTACATCATCATTACTCTACCATGTTATTCTTACTCATTACTACATCATCATTATTCTACCATGTTATTCTTACTCATTACTACATCATCATTACTCTACCATGTTATTCTTACTCATTCTCATCATGCAGCAGCATTACTACATCATCATTACTCTACCATGTTATTCTTACTCATTCTCATCATGCAGCAGCATTACTACATCATCATTACTCTACCATGTTATTCTTACTCATTACTACATCATCATTAATCTACCATGTTATTCTTACTCATTCTCATCATGCAGCAGCATTACTACATCATCATTACTCTACCATGTTATTCTTACTCATTCTCATCATGCAGCAGCATTACTACATCATCATTACTCTACCATGTTATTCTTACTCATTCTCATTGTTTTCCAAGGCCGATCCAAGACTGCCGAGAGGGACTGGAGAAAAAATTTTGCTACGGAAGTCAGCAAAGCTTCTTGGCCTGACGTCATCAGCGGTATTACCTAAAAGAGCGATACAGTTTGGGTCACGAATTGCTAAACTGGAAAGCAACAAAGAAAAGGGATCTGACAAGTGTACTCGACTAAAACCTTAATGAAAAAGGAAACTTATTCTTTATTTATAATTAAGGAGGAAATACAAATATTTTCGTGTGTAGAAGATTTAAAAGGTGTGTTACTGTGCCATCACGCAGCTTTACTTGTTTTTAGTTTTGCTGCAGTCGGTGAGTGTCACCTTTCCTCATCACTTTTCTGTTATCAGAGATTGTTTTGCGTATTTTGGTCATATCTACAAGACAAAGGGTTGACAGAAGGCCACTGCCACGACGACATCCAAACATGAAAATAACTTTCTTCGAATAGTTTTTATTTGGAGATCACCTCGTACAAACACAACAATGTTTTCATTTGATTTCTGTGTTTATACTCGAATAATATCGAACATTTAGTTAGAGAAGAGTCGCGCGAGAATGTAATTAGTAGAGGAAGTCGCACGAACTCGAGAGTACCGAATTTGAGAACGTGCACAATTAATCGTGTGATTTATAGTTCACTCAACAAAATAAAAACAAGCGGTTTTATATTATAAAACAAACAAGACGCTCAATGAGCGTACACTCGGGCTTATGACAAGGACAATGTCAGTTGCGTGAGGAGAGACCTGACAATGACTGACAGTTGCGTGACGAGGGAGACTATGTATATACATGTATGTGTCGAGTTCATTTGATTTGCCTTTGAGTTCATTTGATTGATTTGATTTTGATGAGTTCGTGTAAAGGCCCCCTCTCTAGCTTCAGATCCCGAAACGTCGAGTTTGGAATCGAGTTCGAGTTCGGGTTCGAGTTACGGTTCGAACGTCGAATAAAACAAGGACATCTTCAATACAATATCATTTCTCTGACGTCATGACAATCAGTGACAGTTGAGTGACGAGGGAGACCATGTGGCGGGTGAGTATGTACATGATACGTCTTGAGGTTGCATAGGTCAGATGGTTCTGATAACGCCCTCACGTTTGTTTTTGTTAAATATATTTTAAGCGAGCTTCTAGTCCTTCTACCACTTCTAGTCATTGAACGATGAACTAGAATCCTGACCTTTAATAGCTTGAAGATCTACAGCTGCTTTCAAAACTAAGATTCAAATCTACTTGAGTCCTGTGTGTCGTTTGTTTTTTTCTTATCTGCTGAGTAATCTTGAAACTCGATACGATTAAATACGTCGCATACTTTCGTCATTCTTTGACCGGACTACGACGACGACGACTACCGAAAAACGCATTTTATAACTCGGGCTTCCTTCGGAAGTGCCCGAGTAATTATAGTATAGCAACAATTCTTATTCTTATTATTTATTATCTCATTGTGTAAATTACGTAATTCAGCTTATGCTGCAATGTAATTATTTTTAATAAAGATCTATCTATCTACCTATCTATCTATCTATCTATCTATCTATCTATCTATCTATCTATCTATCTACCTACCTACCTACCTATCTATCTATCTATCTATCTATCGGCTATCTACATCTATCTATCTATCTATCTACATCTATCTACAGCAATATGCAGAAATTCTGATCCTTTTGACTAAAATACACATATCAAAGACCTACTTAAAATTATGGGATGGCTACGCTGATATTTTTTTTATAAAGCCTCGCTGGCAGACAACTAGAAAAAAATATCAGCGTAGCCATCCCATAATTTTAAGTAGGTTTTTGATATATATATGTATTTTAGTCAAAAGGATCAGAATTTCTGCATATTGCTGTATCTATCTACATCTATCTATCTATCTATCTATCTATCTATCTATCTATCTATCTATCTATCTATCTATCTATCTATCTACCTACCTATCTATCTGTCTGTCTATCTATCTATCTACCTACCTACCTATCTATCTATATCTATCTATCTATCTATCCTCTATCTATCTATCGGCTATCTACATCTATCTATCTATCTATCTATCTATCTATCTATCTATCTATCTATCTATCTATCTATCTATCTACATCTATCTATCTATCTATCTACTCAAGGTACTTAAGGCCTGGTTCAAAAAGGCAACTTGGAAAATCACATTTCTTGTAATAACTCGCTGCTCTAATTTACTTAGGCACTCATATTTAGGCATAAGGTTATATACAAGATTTGAGAGAATTTGGATCTAACAATTGTGACGTCATGTGGTCACGTGACCTTATGAAGGAAAATATAGTTTTTCTTAAATGCGGTCGCGAATTTAATTCACAATGAAATACCTTTTACGTAATAGCGTTAAGGATAACCAGTTAAACAAGATAGCGTTTAGAAAACCTCGGAATTATATATAGTTTAAGAGAAAACTACAGAAATATAATCTGATGAAATGGTCACGTGACCTCTTTTCCGAAATATTCTCCTTGCAAAAAGCGGGAGACAGGTTTTCTAAACGAGGGTTAATAGATGATCATAAACGTGATTATACACAACTATTTGCTTTCACTTTCCTCTTAAACTGGCGACCGCATTTTATATTTTGTTTTCAAAATTCTTTGTCACGTGGTTAACCACGTGATACGCTGTTTTGGATTTCATTCACTCAAATGAGTAGAGGATATAAAACTCTCAAAAGTTTTGTGATGTTTAGTCAAAATGATTAGACATTATAATTTTTTTCGTTTTTCTGCTATTTAAGGCTTGAACCAGGCCTTAAGTACCTTGAGTATCTATCTATCTACATCTATCTACAGTCATTTGCAAAAATTCTGGCCGCTGCGAAATATCAATATATCGGGTGCATTGTGGGTAATTAAATAATCGAAAATTCCCCTTAAAGCGGGTTAACGCCAGCAAAGTTGGTAGAAATATTTAGTATAATGTTTATTTTAGTCTTACGTTTGTTGTTTGTAAATTTTGCTTCATTTTATAAGTTAGGAAACTCAAAATAGTATTATTTAATTACCCATAATGCACCCGATATATTGATATTTCATGGCGGCTAGAATTTTTGCAAATGACTATCTATCTATCTATCTATCTATCTATCTATCGGCTATCTACATCTATCTATCTATCTATCTACATCTATCTATCTATCTAATCTATCTATCTATCTATCTATGTATTTATCTATCTATCTATTTATCTATCTATCTATCTATCTATCTATCTATCTATCTATCTATCTATCTATCTATCTATCTATCTATCTATCTATCTATCTATCTATCTATCTACATTATCTATCTATCTATCTATCTATCAATAGAACGTGTGCTGCATGTGCTTGGCTGGATATCTACGAACTATTTCGCCATGGGTTACACGCACACGTCATCTTGACTTTGGAATAACATTTGATCACTTCTATAACTAGCGCGCTCGTTGGCTAAGATATCCATGAACTATTTCGCCATGAGTTTCGCCATGGGTTGCACGCTATTTCTGAATGCCATATTGTAAATCAATTGGTCGGCTACGTCTAGCTCTTGCCACTCTTACGCTTGTTAGAGTTTTGGGGGGCATGGACGCTCGTTGACTAATATTGATAATTTCGTAACAAACTAGACGCCTATAGGCGTTCACTCGGGCTACTTTAATTTCGAGCACTTGAAATAAGACACCAAATTCAAATACTGATTTTATGTTTTTTTGGATGTACGTCATTCATTTGGTATAAATGGCAAGGTTAGAGTGCTACTAAAATAGATGTAGAATAGTGCGTTTTAAGTTTAGATTAAATATCACACAGTTTGATTTGGGGATAGGGAGCCAATGTAGATCTAGCAGCAGAGGAGTAACACTATGTTATAATCTGATGGAATCAATGTGTCAATATTCCTCAACAACAACACTGACGAGTAAATAGTGCAGGATTTCACTCGAAAATTTCCATATGAAGTGCCCGGCTCCCATTCAAAAATAGCCGTCTTAGAACTTCGACTTCGCGTAGTTGCTGGGTACCGGAAGTGCAACTTTGCAATTATCTGACATTGAAAAACAAACAAAATACGGGCTGTGTTTTTCAATGATCATATTGTATATAGAAAACTCTTGTTGATATGATTATTGTAGAAGTCCTGCGAAGGCTTTTGTGTTTTGTGTTTATCGCATTGCTCGTTCTTTGTCAATATTTAAAAGTTGGCCGATCTTTATCCAAGGATCCTCGGTCTTCTGCATAAGTGCGCTATGTAAGACTTGACTTGAAGACAAACAGCATGATGCAACGACCCCTAGCCAGCCTGGCTCTGTACTGAGTTGAGAGTACCATCCACGCCGATGACATCTCGTTCTTACAAATCGGGCTTACGTACATTGATTGATTGATCAGTTGCATAACTCTGACTATAACTATTTTCAACGTTTTATTAGAACGATCATTGCAAATTCACGAGCATCCAAAACGCATAATCTATATTTATATATACATGTATTATACACCTGTTTTCAAAAACAATGTCCATTTACAAAATACAAAATAGTAGACAAAAGAAATGCACTCGAGCTGAACAGTGGCTCATTATATATATGATATATATACAGCGATGTGTACAGTCATTTGCAAAAATTCTGGCCGTCACGAAATATCAATATATCGGGTGCATTATGGGTAATTAAATAATCGAAAATTCCCCATAAAGCGGGTTAACGCCAGCAAAGTTGGTAGAAATATTTAGTATGATGTTTATTTTAGTCTTACGTTTGTTGTTTGTAAATTTTGCTTCATTTAATAAGTTAGGAAACTCAAAATAGTATTATTTCATTACCCATAATGCACCCGATTATATAGTAATTTGCGTAATCCTAATTCTTTGATTTTAGCTATTTAATATTAAGCCTGAATCTAAACCCAAGTAACCTTTGTAGTATGTATGTGAAAAAACAATTGAAAAAATGGAACTTTAGAGGGCTTATTCATTAATTTTATGATGGAAATTACCCACAATGCACCCGATATATTGATATATTTGATTTTTACATAATTTTTGCAAATCGCTGTATAACAATATATATAACAACTTTATTGAACAAATAAAACAATACGTTGTTTCTCTAATTGATTCCTTTCTACTCTTTACTATTTTGTATTTTGTAAATGGACAACGTTTTTGAAAACAGATATGCACTCATTTCGATAAAGTTAGTCACCCGTAAAGCTTCGAAGGTGAGACCGATGAGGATCCTGGGTTGGTTAAAATGTATGTACCCATGGTCCTTCTTGGTCTCACCTTCGAAGCTTTTCGGGCCGGGTGACTAACTTTATCGAAATGAGTGTATATGACTCGTTTGCAGAAACGTTGTGGTATACATTTATACAAGTATCTAATGAGATACAAGATATCTAATGAGATACAAAGTGCGAAACATCACTTATTTCCTTCTAATATGTCTGAAACATCAATGTTAGATTAGTATCACATCCAGCAAGGACAACACAATAATTTTCAGCACTATTTTGTGCTTAAAACAGTTGTAGTATTTTAGCATGTTTAACATTTTGCATCTCATTAGATATTTGTATATTTGTATAAATGGGGTATACTACCTATTTCAATAAACGTTGATCATGGATGATCTGAAATGGATGATCTGAGACCAAGAGGAATTGTGGGTGGTTTATAGTAATTCGTATGAAATTGCCAGTGTCAACATTTCTTATGAAATCTATGATGTGAATTTAAAAACTGCCGCTCGTACCCACAATTCCTCTTGGTCACAGATCATCCATTTCAGATCGTCCATGATCAACGTTTATTGAAATAGGTGTATATATTTGCAACCAGTAAAAGGGTAATGCATGGATCAATTCCAGCTGTTACCATACCCCCCCCCCCCCCCCCCCCCCGGGCATACCCCAGGGATTTGTAAGGACCTGTGTTCCAGGGGCGGGGATTTTGTACAACAACGTGTTGCCCCGGGGGCGGGGGGCGGGGATAACTTGACCGAGCGTATAATCAATGGAGGGATTCAAAATAATCAGTCCAGATTAGTATCAAATTTGATAACGCTAGTATATTCGGCTAAAAGGATTATGACGTCATAATTCGGGTCTCTCCGTATTTTCGCCGTAAAGATTTTATTTTCTAGATCATTCATATTTCCCGAGAATCTTTGCGAAATTCAAAGCTATGACGTGAAAGAGAATTATTCAAAGCTTCACTTGGGCTGGTTAACGGTGAGTTATTTTCTGTGCCGAGCTGGCGCTTCAAAGCGCTAATTTGAAGCCAATTTCTACACCGTAAATTTCAGCCCAATTCCTCAGATAAATACTTATCTTTCTGCCTACAAAAATTTGGTTGGGCTTAGATTTTTAGCCAGGAAGATTCAGGAGATATTCTTCTTTCATTTGTACTAAGTGCCAACCTGGGCCGCGGAGCGTGCGAGTGGGCCGCGGAGGATATGTGTAGGAACCTTACATTGCTTATAATGGCGCTCTGTTACTTGACTAGCGTTATAAGAGTGTTTGATATTGTGTTTGGGTTTGATTCAGTAGCTTTTCTCGATTACTTTCTGTTAGCGAACTGGTAAAAACAGACTGTTTTTATTTCCTATACACATGGGCCACGTGTAGTTGTAAACATCGAGATACGACTCTTTTTCGTTGCCTGACAGTAGGTAATTCAAAGTCACTGTAGTTAATAGGTTTTAAAACATCTTCTTCCCTTGGAAATGCTTCCCTAAAATAAATGCTATTACAAATTTGTCTTTCAGAAAACCAGCATTGTGCATTTATTAAAGAGCGCTGTAGGATTTGTGGATTGAAAGTCAAAGGTGACAAGAGGAAAGTGAATGCTTCACGATATAAAGTTGAATGTCTTGATCTTTGGATCATAGATGTAAGTCTTGACCTGTCCGAAGTACATCCCCCGTTTCTGTGCCACAAATGTCGCAAAACACTGGAGAGGTCAGGTGCAGCCAAACAAACTGGAAAGGAATATACAACAGATAAAGTGCCAGTTCAATACATGTAGGTGACAAAATGCTTTCTAATAATTATAAAACACTGTCTAATTTTATTCTAATGACAATAGTGATTCCAATAAACCTGGACACTACTAATTAGCTGTCAGTGTTTATTAGATGCAAAGGAACAAAAGAAAACAAAAGAGTGAGTGTCTAATAGTGTGTATTGGTGTAGTTAGTAATGCCCTGCAGGTTTATTGGAATCACTCTATAAATGGAAACGATATAGCGAGTACATTAGTGTGGGCTGTGTCGGTGAATAGAGAACTTTTAAACTTTACTGACGTTTCGAGCATTATAGCCCATTTACTAAGTGCATGTTTTGTAATTTGAATTTAGGTTATTATTATTATTATTATTTTAATTACTATTAAGACTCAACTTACTGTTACAGGGTTGTGACTGGCTTACCGACACTAAGCCGAAACCCTCCAGCCAAACAGAAATGGGTAAAGAATAAAAAGACTGGTGGAGGGGCCATAATTCCATGCACTTGAGAGAGTTGCAGAGACACTAAATGCTCATTTGCCAGATTGCGAGGGGCATGAAATAATGGCAGTAAAGGTATACATTTGTAAATGTTAAGATTTCTGTTTCCTCCTTCCAGTTGTACACAAGTGGGTATTTTATTTTTAAATGATTTTGAAATACAGCCATGTTGGTAGCCAATTTATCCTTGATGACCATATCCTTTGAAAAATACAGACTAGTAATATGAAGCTTTGTTTGTAGCCTGGCTTTATTTACTTTATTTGAGTATATACATCACATTTACTGTAAGCTCTTTCTTTTTTCTGAAATAAATAATTTGTGAAACAAATTTGTCTTGATGACTCTTGTACTGAACTGTGACAAGCCCCTCTGATATTGCTGGGGTTAATACATTTATATACTATCATGACTTCTCTTATTGCTTTTGTTTTAGATCAAGAGAGACATTGAAGGCACTGGCAAGGTACCCAAAAAGTGAGCGTCACACTGAAAGCAGACCTGTCATCAGCTCAAGCAAAAAGGAGGATTCCATTTACTTTTGCAGCAACTTCATTCACTGATTGTTTTTTTTTATAAACTCTTATGAACTTTCAAACTAGTCAGTCTTCTAATCAGTCACAAATCCCACCCCAACAACTGATACTGTTGTACGTTCTATAGAATAAAAAAATGATACACATTAACTAGCAGATTTGAATCTTAATTGTTACAAGTATTAAAAATAGGGGGATAAATATGTAAGCCATCAAGTCTACATGTTAACTATATCACTACAGTTCCATGTTTTATAATAACATAAAATAGTAAACTTTTTGTTTCAAGATGACTGTGCTCATATAAACCTGCATTGTCTTTTAGAGCTGTAAGATGGGTAGGATTTTAATTGGTTTGTACTCTATAAAGTTGCAGGCATTCGACGATTCGTTCGACATGCGATTGTGTTTGATTGAAGCTCAAAAATCTAGAACTTGATTTAATAAGTTTACGATTGCAGTTGTATGCTGTTCATACATGTAATTTATACACGTAAGCTTATACAAAGCTGTCAGTTGTATAAAGCAGTGGCATGAGCCGGCACAAACAGTCAAAAGAGAATCAGCGAAAGCTATATTTGTGTGGATAACTCACTAGTTTTGTTCAAGCTTTTTAAGCTTTAAAAAGCCGGATAGACGGTACGGCTGCAGCTTGGGAGGTATTACCTCAACTTTGCCTACTGTCTGATATCGGAGTTATCCCTTAAATTCTCCCCAATTGAACTGATGAAACATTTCTAGTTCATTCTTGGCCGCCTTCATCTACCTTCATCCGCCATCTTGAATTTATTTGACTCTGCTGTGCTGCGAGTAATGACGTCATCAAACGGACGGGTTCTGATTGGCTAATCTAATGTTTTGATTTCTCAAATATCAAAACAAAAGAGCGTTATCAAATTTGATACTAATCTGGACTGATAATGGATTTCGCCAATAAAGAGACTACTTTTGTCGCCGATTGGCTTGAAAAACAAGGTCTTGCAAAGTTAAAGGCTTTCTTTGAAAAAAAAGGCAGTGTTTAAGAGTGAGTCCAGGATAGGACCAGGTAGGCGTGGCACATGCTACCTCTCCGATTTTGATGAAACTTCACCAGTTGAAAGTGTTCGTCTAAATAATACACAAGCCAGAATAGTTTGAATTTTGGATCTATTCCGGGGGAGGTAGACCACCCCCCTCGCTTTTGGGTGTTACAACCCGAAATTCCATCGAAATATACACCAAAAGTAGACATCTCTCCTGGCCTTATTATCTTATATATTTAATCCATACTTTACATGAGTATTACTACATCTACCGTTAGTTCATTGGCCGAAGGAAATTGGATTCGAACAAGAAGATGTATGTCAAGAGCTGTCAATCATCTCCCACGTCACACAACATTTTACAAAATGATAAAAATGTCCATTTGTCATGGCGGCATAAAAGGGTGTCGCGCTGCTATCGCTAAGGTAAATCCCTCGAGAGATAATGGCAGAAATAACAAAATACCTGGCATAAGCCTCTTGAATAACTTTTCAGCCTGCCTTACATTACAAAGAGTTGGAGTCCAATATCTCCAATGGTATAACTTACATGCTATATAAAAGGACACTATTATTTAGTCATATCCTTAAACTTACTATATCAGTAATAACATTTTTGGCCTCTGTTAATTTGCTTCAGTGCTGGCTATGAAAACTTCAGTGTCACCACAGGGTACCCAACTCATGTTTTCCTTACAAAAAATGCCCAAAACGTACATATTAGCGATTATTTCATTGAATATCATTCTTTGTGAGGGTGGATATTGTCACAAAAATGTCTCAGAGAAAAACATCAAATCGAAACATATTTCTATTAGAATTTTTAACCAAAATTGAGTGACTATTTCTGTATAACTAATAGAGTTGGCAGTTTTTACGCTAGTCAGCTTGGTTTCCAGCTTCTACTTGCTTCATTGAGTAGCACGTTTCATTCAAGTATGAAAACGGTATGCTTAAAGTTTTGTTTTGATGAAAATATATCTTGCTTTTATGACTAAACTATCAGAATTGCCACCACAGGATACCCAAACGTTTATATTTTAAAAGATGAGCAGCATATGCTCCCACCGCCCGTGCGTAAAGGATGCTAAGTTTTGTTTCTTATGCTTATGTCAAAGTGTGAGTCACGCTTAAATGTTTTCTGTCGACTCTATCGTTTTTAGGTCTCTTTCGTCGTACCGGACGTTTATCATGAACTCCTATGCGCCCTCGACCCAGGACCACAGCGGTGAGGTGCAACCATACCACACAAATCATAGCCACTTGCTGTGATGTCAGCCACTCCTCTTTTGAAAATTGCTTTATCTTTGCCCCTGTTTCGCTCAAACGCTTTGTCCTCAGATTTGAAGCAACAGTCACTGGGTTGGCTTTTTTCCCAGAGTCTTCACCTTCCAAGAAGACCTCCCTTAAATAGAGTTTCACTTTCTCGCTAAAGCGAATTGATTTCCTGCCTTTTTTAAGTGCCACACTATGTTGGTTGCTAGCTCTGAGCACGTCAGTTGTTCTTCAGGTAAATAAATATGTCCTCTAGATGAAGACACTTCTCGGCAATTCTCTGTCCATTTCTTCTTAATTGTGTCATAACTTGATTCCCTCTCTAGCCTCACGTTGTGCTTTCCGACATCTAAGTGATTTTGGAGGCTCCTGTGGCTAAGGTATGTTTTGACACATCCAACTTCTGGACAGGAAAATAGAGCATCACCTTTACTATCTGTGTTTTCTTCAACGACTTCATCTTCCTCCTCCACTACTGGTTCACCAGCTTTAGCAGGTTGTAGTTTTCGTGACACACGTCCTACTTCATGTTCGGGATCACTGAAGTCCTGCAGAACAGTTAGTTTTGTGGCTCGCTGCGGCTCCCCCATTTTCTCAAGTTGTGAGGCTGTGAAGTATTTCCCAGGACCTATGTTGTAAGCCTTCCAGACTCGTAGACCAGATGATTCGAACAACAAATTGTTGAATGTCTGGATGCCAGTCAGAGAGTGTTTTGTCATGGTCTGGCATTTTTCATTTGTGGCTACAACAGCAACATAACAACCTCTCACACCACCATATGAATCCATGGCAGTCTTCATATCAGCAGCTGTATGGACATTGTATCCTTCATTGACATATCGTCGAATATGACTCTTCAGGACCGCAATTCTTCGGTCACACACATCCTTGCCCGCCTGTGGATCACTGAAGTCGTACCGTCTCATGGTAACTCCAGTGCGTTGACTAAGGCTTGGAAGCGACAATGCGAGGAATCCGCAGTGATAGCACCCCGCATTGTCTGAGCGCAGGAACGCCTCATTAATTGCGGGATTATTCTTGTGGATGGTTGTCAGGGTGTGTTCAATGATGGATATCACAGCAAACCAATTCTGTGTACACTGCTCAAACACGTGAACAAAGGTTTTTGTCTACAAAAGAAAATAATCGATCGATAATGCGATTGTTTTTCGGACCTTAGGTATAATTATGCACATCTATGGGTGCATTTATCGTAAATTCAATTTTTTATATTAAAATATTCAAAACTACTATAATTGGAAACTGTACCTCAAGTTCGCCATCGTTTTGTTTGGTTATAGTAACTGAAACATGCCAAGATTTGCCCCTCTTCCCAAACCAGTCTTTTTGTGTCTCGCGGAAGCTAAAAGGTAAAAATTTCATGGCCCAATCCATGATAACAACAACTTGATTTGAGGTGAGGCTATCGAATAAGTCAATCTTGGCAGAGGCCTGGTGCATGGCTCGCAGTACATGTGCTTTCCAGTCTTCTATCAAGGGTACAGCACTGTTTAACTCGTACTGAATTTCTTCCAGTCTTTCTGAGTATTGTGTGCCACTGTAGATATGATAAGAATACGGTACCTTATTGCTATTGAAACATTACAGTTCATCCTCATTTTTCCAGATTTGCCCAGATTATAGCTGCGTATCTTTGACAAAGAGGTTGTAAAAAGTACTGGTTCTACTGATCAAACGATACGTATGTATAGAAGAAATGCAGACAACAAGTCAAAAGTAAAGGAGGGAGCATTAATCTGTTAATTTATCATGGAAAACAAGACTAACCTGTGCTGAGAAATTTTGAGATTGACAAATAATTCCAGCTCTAAAATTACATTCTTCAATTCCTCACAACGATCACAGGACATGGTATGTTTGTGAGAACATTCCACTCTAAACTGCGACTCTGATGAACTCAGGGCAAAGCGTCTACAGTGATCTCCACAAGGGCTGTCTGAACTAACGTGTACTTTGTAATCTGTCTTTAGGTAGGCTTTAGAGCTTCGCAGTTGGCTTTCCATATTTTTTGCCATATCATCTGTAAGTCCTAATGAAAGATAGCGCGTTAGAATTAGTTTACTGTTTGTATGACTACATGCATGTCATGGGTTTAGCATACCAAATTTTCGAAGAGATTCAGCCACGTTTTCAAGAGACTGAATTGCCGAGACACCATCAGCTGTGTTGCTGTCAAGACCAGCCAGGGATTTCTTTTTCGAGGCTGCACAAACCTGACAAGTGAATTTCCTTTTACTTACATGTACACCGAGACATATACAACATATATATTCACCTACAATCCCTTGCAAAAATGCTTGACGGCTCTGGGATGATTGCCAAAACATCCGGAACGGACAGTCTGCTCAACATTGGAATTACTCAGGAACGACAAACGTCACAAACAACCAGGAAAATAAACGGAAAATGAGATTCAATTCTCACTTTTGCTTTTTGCTATACCTGGTGTCAACTGATTTGCAAGGGATTGTAGCTATCAAGTCAATGAGTAAATTCGTCGCATAGCCTACCTGAAGAATGTTGAAAAGCGTTGATCGATGAAGTGGTTCGAAATCCTCCTCTGCACAGTATGATTGGTAATATTTTTATTATTCTAGAGGCAACGACTGTTCTGACTACATTTGGTATTTCAAGCTTTTCCCCATTTGACAACTTCATTACTTTGGTTCCGTATGCAACGTCTTGCATGAAGGTTGGACTTGATATAAAGTCAAGGAAATGGTCAACTTGTTCTGGGTGCATGCGGCATCGACGTAGAGTTGGCATTTCTATGGCCTGGCCTGGCCCAACCATAGACGCGTGTTTTCTGGCTTCGTCAATACGCCATTTCGTCAATCCTGGAATTAGTTGCAGTAGCTTTGATTTGGAGTGATTTGCGACAAAGATAGAAAGGATTTGCTGCCTGGTGTACCATGAGTTTGCTTCTTCATATAGCTTCACCAGCTTCGAAAGCAAACTCCCTTCAGGCCCCTCTCCCGCTGGTATATCAGAGCTATACTTGTTGACAATTTGCTGCAAAAGCTTGTTTGATTGACCTGGTGCAATGGCATCGAGAGCCGCATTAACAACCTGGAAGCCCTTTCGTCGGTAATATCGACTTGTGCGTGACGAGTCGGTGTCTTCTAGAGCCGTTTGAAGTTGTGATCTAACAGGACTGACTGATCCTCTTGTCGCGCGGTTTCTTAGGAAATTGTTCAGAAACACCAGATTGTGTTGTATTCGAGGAGTTTGTTCCCATTCTTGTGACGTCTCGCCTTCGTTGACTGAAGATTCTAGTCGGATGTGTACAGGTATGATCCTACTTCCGCATCACTGTCAGTTGTATCATGGATAGCATCCAGATTTCGTGCTAAAAAGACAGGAAATCAGATTAAGTTGACGTTTTTGTCTGAATTAACGGAAATAAAGCTTTACTTTACTTTACTTTAATGCCAACCTGACTTAGGGCTTCTGTCATATTTATTCCACGAGACTCCTCGACATAAGTACCTGTTCCTGGAATTGTCAACTCTATTTGTTCAACCTGTGAATCGATCAAATTAATTATTGGTTGTTACTGATACCATATTCAAATTCACAAGCATATATACATATTTTATATTAACTAAATAAGATCTGTCTGCACAAGAAATGATAAAATCAATGGAAAATTGTCTATGTCTACCTCATGACTCGCTGTAGCCAGCGTAAGACATGCTTGATCAGACTCAAACTGGCAATGCATTTTCTCCTACCTGTAGTAAGAAAGACCATATTAAAAACTGGAATTTTTTGTTATGTTTGAATACGCACTAGCTTAAAACCATACACTGCAACTTACCTGAGTATTCTCAGTTCCCTGTTCTCTAATTTTTGATGCGTGATTAATACGGCAGGCCTTGCAGATACCTACAGTAAATTAGAAAACTATAAAACATAAAATTATAAATCATTTAAAAATTCCCGCAAAAAAATCCCTTCAATTATAAGCCTAGCCGATTTTTAAACGCAAATTTATGCGAAATGTTACGGTATTTTGTGATGTTTTTAGCGAAAGGACCGCATAAGGTGAGTATCGGGACATTGCACGTGTCACGCAATCTCGGAGATCTTCTTCATGATATGCTTTCCTCAGGGTGGGGGAGGGGGGGGGGGGGGGGGGGGGGGGGGTACCAATCACGCGTCACGCATAATTTTTAAACGATATCATGCGTCACACGGATAATGTTTTTTGTCCTATTACGTATTACTGCACGTAAATAAGGAGTAAGTATGCATCAAACTATTAATTTGGTCATCATCACGAAGCACGCATCTAATTGTGGGCCTCTCACGCGTCACGCGTCACGCAAAACCCTTTCACAATCTTTTTTTTTTTTAAACATTACCTTTTCTAGTACAAAAATAATTACACATCAACTGACATCAACTAAGAGGACATTTTTGATAAATGTGTCTCTACTCAGCGTAGATAGATAATATTGTGATCAATATTGCATGGCCGTGATTACTCAGTTTGAAATTTACAAGTGTATCTAATTTGAACTTTGTATTGAAACAACTAAACTCGCAGAAATGTATTTTTCTATTATATACGCTTGCTCTTGATACGCTTTATAATTAGATCAAGAACTATGCTAAAATTTAAGCTAGGACAGTGATTAAAACTTCTAATAAGTACCTGAACCAACTGGAACAAGAACGTGCCAAATCAATGTTATTTCCTTTGACAGTTTCAGAGTTATTCCTCTTTCGGGCTTGTTAATTTTGAGTCCGTGTAAAGGGTGATTGCATTTCCTTGTTGGTCTCCACTGAAGCCCAAGCGTTGCTCGATGTAATGGACAAATGGTCATGTCCTCCCTTTCTTCTGTGAAAAGTCCTGCACGTGCTAAGATAAGCTCTCTTTCTGATTTGACACTCCATCTTGCGACCTTCAGTTGAGTTAAATGAGAAGTAATATCTCTTTTACATGACACCAAAGGTACATATTTCTTTAAATGTGGTTCCTTTGAGGACATACCACAAGGACTGCTGCAGTATGTCTTAAAGGAACAACTGACATATAGTCTTGTGCGGCCATTGTCACAGCTAATTTTTATTAAAATGACTAATCAGTTGTGAGATAAATTATTCAAATTTTGGAAAAAAAACGCCCGCAGATAATGGGTGTTCGGAAAACTAAGACCCCCGAAACTAAGACCCTAAGACCCTAAGACCCTAAGACCCTAAGACCCTAAGACCCTAAGACCCTAAGAAATTATAAAATGTCCAAATCAGGCAAATCCAATGTTCTGTACTTTAATATTAATTGGGTGACGTTCAGCTCAGCTAGTTCAAAAAATTTGAGTGATAAATTGCCGGGATGATATGCCGAATAGGACTTAAAATATCCTGTCTTTTCGACTTTTTCGGCTTTTCATGAATAAAACCACCCCCAGAAAAACAGCTTCTTACTTTGAGGAGTAAAATTCACGTATCCAGTGGTTTTCCAGTGGCAGTTTTTCTAATCAATCAGTCAAGATAAGTCATGTCTTACGGCAGCGACAAAGCAGCCGCCATCTTTGACACAGGTAACCCATACACACAGGGATATACAATAACTATTCTTCCAATTAGTTAATTTCATTCTTGAATGACATATTTACATATTAAATCCATCTTCTTGATGTTTTAAACCGCGTATGGTTCTTTTGGTTGATAAGTCTAAAGGAGGAACGCTGTTTCCTTCCATTAGGACCGGCTCTATGGGTTTCCTGTGGTAGGGCATAATTGTGTTTGGGTTACCTGTGTTAAATATGGCGGCTACTGACTATCCGTAAAAACTTATCCGCCTTGCCAACTGATTTGAAAAACTACCACTGGAAAACCACTGGACACGTGAATTTTACTCCTCAAAGTAAGAAGCTGTTATTCTGGGGGTAGTTTTATTCATGGAAAGCCGAAAAGACAGGATATTTTAAGTTATATTCGATACTCATCGAGCCAACTATCACCGGCTCAGACGGCAGAGAAACTCATGGAATTTTGAAGCTAAACGTGGTGCGAACACAGCCTTTCCTCTGTTCTCTTCTTTTTTCTATTAAAGTACGGATTTGCCTGATTTGGACATTTTATAATTTCTTAGGGTCTTAGTTAGGGTCTTAGGGTCTTAGGGTCTTAGGGTCTTAGGGTCTTAGTTTTGGGGGTCTTAGTTTTCCGAACACCCCGCAGATAATGGCCAATCTAAAATGGACAATCTGAGAATAAGCCGGGCATTTGAGGATCAAGCTCTATGTTTGATATAGTCATAGCCGAACAACGTGTTTCTTTTTTTTATATTTCAGCCATAAAGCCTAACTACACACAAAAAAATCCGTTTAGCTGCTCAACTGGCAGCTTTTTAAATCGGTACAGGATTGCGTACACCCAGTCATGACCAAGATCCTAGCATTTAGTTTAACATTTTATTAATGTTTATTTCCATTCTGTTGTTAACTAAAGGTGTTTCATATACCCTTAGGTAGGTGCTCGTCTATTATGGGTACCCTGTGGTGCACATGTGAATTACATAATGAATATCCGTAGGGCGAAAGAAATCCGATAGAATCGACATATAAAACGTACTTTTGAAACAAACCTGTTAGAGGAGCGAGGTAAATACCACCACAGAATTAAGAGGAAACGATCAAATGTATGCAATGGCATTGTGAGTGTACATAAACGTTTGGGTATCCTGTGGTGGCAATTCTGATAGTTTAGTCATAAAAGCAAGATATATTTTCATCAAAACAAAACTTTAAGCATACCGTTTTCATACTTGAATGAAACGTGCTACTCAATGAAGCAAGTAGAAGCTGGAAACCAAGCTGACTAGCGTAAAAACTGCCAACTCTATTAGTTATACAGAAATAGTCACTCAATTTTGGTTAAAAATTCTAATAGAAATATGTTTCGATTTGATGTTTTTCTCTGAGACATTTTTGTGACAATATCCACCCTCACAAAGAATGATATTCAATGAAATAATCGCTAATATGTACGTTTTGGGCATTTTTTGTAAGGAAAACATGAGTTGGGTACCCTGTGGTGACACTGAAGTTTTCATAGCCAGCACTGAAGCAAATTAACAGAGGCCAAAAATGTTATTACTGATATAGTAAGTTTAAGGATATGACTAAATAATAGTGTCCTTTTATATAGCATGTAAGTTATACCATTGGAGATATTGGACTCCAACTCTTTGTAATGTAAGGCAGGCTGAAAAGTTATTCAAGAGGCTTATGCCAGGTATTTTGTTATTTCTGCCATTATCTCTCGAGGGATTTACCTTAGCGATAGCAGCGCGACACCCTTTTATGCCGCCATGACAAATGGACATTTTTATCATTTTGTAAAATGTTGTGTGACGTGGGAGATGATTGACAGCTCTTGACATACATCTTCTTGTTCGAATCCAATTTCCTTCGGCCAATGAACTAACGGTAGATGTAGTAATACTCATGTAAAGTATGGATTAAATATATAAGATAATAAGGCCAGGAGAGATGTCTACTTTTGGTGTATATTTCGATGGAATTTCGGGTTGTAACACCCAAAAGCGAGGGGGGTGGTCTACCTCCCCCGGAATAGATCCAAAATTCAAACTATTCTGGCTTGTGTATTATTTAGACGAACACTTTCAACTGGTGAAGTTTCATCAAAATCGGAGAGGTAGCATGTGCCACGCCTACCTGGTCCTATCCTGGACTCACTCTTAAGCACATATGACTTCTTATCTCTACTGTTATGATCAATAATTATTTCCAAAAGGTGTCTAGCTTGATTATTAAACATGCCTTTAATATATTCAATTGTTGGTTGCTTTTCCGTTGCCCTGGGGCGGGGAATTTGTTATTTCTGGCGGTCCAGGGGCAGGGAATTTGTAGTCCCAAGAATTTTTTTTTGCAAATCCCCGGGGGTCAGCCCGGGGGGGGGGGGGGGGGGGGGGGATGGTAACAGCTGGAATTGATCCATGCATAACTCAGTTTAGTTTCTAAATTATGCGTAAAAATAAGTTTTAACCTCAGCTTGAAAGTACGTTGAAATTGCAGGAAAATACCGTTTAAGGTCAGTAAGTATCAATAACATCGTTAGTCTTATCTTTGTGCGACAATAATGCTATTTTGAGCGCCTCAATCCTTTATTCAGCCAATTTTCGAAGCTTTACAAATGTGAAAATGGCGGCAAAACCTGAGCTGAGTTGAAGCGAACATTTCGTTGTTGATGTGTTTTGGCATATGCTTGACGATTTAATAATTGTCGTTGTATTATTCCATAATAGTCCCGACCACTGAATACCAATACCAAGCGCAAATGTGGACATCCCTTTCGATAATATTATAATTAGTTTTGTATCACGATTCTACAATAATAATACGCTGTGTCTAGATGTCCGGCAGCCGGACAGAGTTTTGAAAATACTACGTGTCCGGCAGTTTTTCATAGATACAATTTTAAACGTAAACAATTATTTTGACCGATTTAAACTATCCTAGCTTTGTTTGGGCTTCGAAATACCTTGTGACAAGCGCCATGGATTTGAATTTCGAAAATCACTCTGATCTCGGTACACCTATCAAATCAACACAACACGACACTTGGAGATTTTACATCGCGAACTGCCGGACAGAGTTTTGAAAATACTACATGTCCGGCAGTCGATGTTTTTCCTCTTAAACTCACTTTCCTTTGTGTAAGAAATGTCAAGCACTTCTGGAGCTTCACGCAACGCTGACGACACTTAACACGGCTGCGAGGGAGCTAGACAACAGTATACAGCGATTTGCAAAAATTCTGTAAAATCCTAATCGATCGATTATGTGTCACATCAATGACTTCATGATTTCCAACCATAAACTGAGAGCCTTTTCAAATTCAAATGAAGCTCCAGAAGTGCTTGACATTTCTTACACAAAGGAAAGTGAGTTTAAGAGGAAAAACATCGACTGCCGGACATGTAGTATTTTCAAAACTCTGTCCGGCAGTTCGCGATGTAAAATTTCCAAGTGTCGTGTTGTGTTGATTTGATAGGTGTACCGCGATCCATGGCGCTTGTCACAAGGTATTTCGAAGCCCAAACAAAGCTAGGATAGTTTAAATCGGTCAAATTAATTGTTTACGTTTAAAACTATCTATATAAGAAACTGCCGGACATGTAGTAATTTCAAAACGCTGTCCGGCAGTTCGCGATGTGTAGTATGGTGCTGAATATTTATAGGTACATTTCGAATCCAATATAAAGCTATTATACCAAGCGACAAATTACTTTATAACTAAAGCTAGCTGATTCGCTTCAAATTATACATAAAACATCGACTGCCGGACATGTAGTATTTTTAAAACTCTGTCCGGCAGTTCGCGATGTAAAATCTCCAAGTGTCGTGTTGTGTTGATTTGATAGGTGTACCGAGATCAGAGTGATTTTCGAAATTCAAATCCATGGCGCTTGTCACAAGGTATTTCGAAGCCCAAACAAAGCTAGGATAGTTTAAATCGGTCAAAATAATTGTTTACGTTTAAAATTGTATCTATGAAAAACTGCCGGACATGTAGTATTTTCAAAACTCTGACCGGCTGCCGGACATCTAGACACAGCGATAATAATAAGCTTAACTTAAGCTTAATAATAAGCTTACTTAACTTAATAATAAACTTTATTTCACGATGGTACATTTAACAGTTTTCACTGATGAACTCATGGCCCTCAAATAATTCGCAAGAAAAACTAATAAAATAACAAGGAAAGCATTCTGATTTAGCATTTCATCTCTTATTTTGGCAGAAAAGCGAATGAAAACAAATCCAAAGTTTATCGTATGGTTTCGCCTGATTGAAAGTGAATCGATTCAGTAAATATAATTTCGTGAAAATTCAACGATGTTTTAACCCTCAATCTTCTGTATATACAAGGGCAAATGTGACTGCAATATGTCAGTCGACGTCAAGTCCAATGCAGGGTGGAAAATAGCTCAAAAGACGGCAAATTTAATAAGCACAAGATTCTACAAGATTGGCCGGATTTTCACGGCAAAGAACAACTTTCACTGTAAATTCATTCAACTTCATTCAATGTTATTCTGCAATAAACAAACGACCAAATAATTATAATAACTGTTTTATTGTCTTAAACTGATCAAGGTTTTCATCATATGTGCCTGATTGTAATAATATTATTTATTATTTACACTTTTACAGCATCAACTTTTATCAAGAAACTAGAGTGTTCGTAGCTTTCGCCGTGAAATGAAATTTTAGCTGTGAATGAGGTTTGACAGAATCATTTCTCACCTTAACTACGACCTTAGCTTCCCTTGTTTATACACATAACATAATACTGATAATACTGCACAGGGACGTAGCGTGCTTTTTTTGCAATGTACGCACAGAGCAACGAGCGCCAAAGGCGTTAGTTTCTAGGGGGTGAGGGGGCATGCTCCCCCTGGAAATTTAGAAATCTAGAGTCTTGGAAATACCATTTTCTTCGTTTTCCAGCGGACTTTCTCGCTACATAAATACATAGTAAAATGCATTTATCACTCAGGTTTTTGGGGATTTATGTAAAGGATTTATATAAAGCTTATATACTGTTACCGAGGTCCGATTAGCGGTATAACAACCAGATAGGCGAAGCCGGTTTTTTGGGTATTTATTTTGTTTGAGAGACTGTTCACTGGGGCTGCTACATGTTTTCTCCGGGATTTTCACTGGTCGAGAGATGCGGACTACGTCACTGCAGATAACTTTGACGAGCGGCGAATGCGAGAGCTGATAGAGGGTGCGGGGGGAGGGGGCATGCTCCCCGAAAATTTTTGAGATATAGCGTCTCTGAAATAGCATTTCCTGCCTTCTGAGAGTAGTTTCCAGCAAGTTTACACTGAGTCAGCTGTTAAGATTTCATTTTTTTTAAATATTTTTATGCTTCTTATAATATTTGTATTTTAAGGATTTTAAATTGTACGCACGTGCGTACGTGCGTAAATGCACGCTATGCCCCTGCTGCATTGTAGAAACTCCTTTTTACTGTGGAATAACCTTGAATTTTCCTTGAAAAATCGAAGAACATTCCTGCATTCGCATTGTAGTTGAAAGCCAGATACCCAAAAAATGTCATTTTCGCTGTCAATCATATCCTGTGAGCCAATCGCGCGCCGTAATTTTGAGACGTCAATACCACAAAATATTGACGTCTCAAAATAAAACAAAGTGACTTGAAAATCGTGATACTCTCGAATATTCGCCTCTATTTCATAGTACTAACTTAAACACGAAGACGCACTATAAAAGGAGAGGTACCTAAGGTAAGTTCGTTGGATCTGTCAATCAAATCCACCAAGACGTCACAGAGAAAGGATCTCAAGAACTGCAAGCTCTATAAATCAATCAAATGAACAAGAAACTGTGGAAATAAGTACTAAAAACGCACATGGATAATTTTTGTTGTACAATTCACTATCACTTTTCACTTTGGTAAAAATTATGGTACTTTGAACTGGAATCGTTAGCCGTTTTGAAGTCGCGCAGATCAGCTCTAGCCAGTATTATTATGCTTATCATTTCTTTCGTAGGTTATCCTAATATCCCCGCGAAGACATGGAAATGCCATT
Source organism: Actinostola sp. cb2023 (assembly GCA_033675265.1). Lineage (NCBI taxonomy): Eukaryota > Metazoa > Cnidaria > Anthozoa > Actiniaria > Actinostolidae > Actinostola > Actinostola sp. cb2023. Next base: position 111,392 of record JAUJYZ010000415.1, read on the forward strand.
TGCAAATTAAATATACTCACAGCATAGGTTTCGAAACCTTGCCGGCCTTTACCATAAAAGTACAGAGATGTACAAATGCTCGACACATTTACCTCATAACAAGACACTTTCACGAACGACAACACCATAACAATACACAACAAGACAAACGACAACGAGAACGAACGTAACTTCTGTAATGAAAACAATACTCTTGTCGCTTTATGTAGAAATGACCGAACATAGTTTTATGCTTGGAAATGCTTAATACAGGCAAATAGGATTTCGGCTCATGAATTTGTAGATGTTGAATGTACGTGTGATACATGGCGCGTGAAATTCAAAATATCCTTCGTACGTAGACACGTGGTGCGACTGAAAATCGTATATATAACTACCGAATACGAAAAATATTGACACGTTCGTCTATTATAACTGTTTTAGACGGAAAATTATAATTTCTTCATTAACTTTGCTGTTGAAATGTGATTTTATTAAGAAAATCATTTTACCCCGTTGTTTAACCATGTTCAGCCATTGTCCGCCACATTGAAACTCATTACTATTCAAAAATTGTGGGCGGAGCATGCCCTTTTATAGTGCGTCTTCGTGAGTCTTTATAGTTTATGGTAATTGTAGAGTGCAAACACTAAAACCATGAAACAAGTTAACATTATTATTATCACTAAATAGTGCAATAAGCACTTAATGACCGGTCCCAAGGGAAACAGTGAGTTTTGTTTCTACGAAACCGTCAATGTTCGAACATTGGCAATGACAGTCCAGAGGAAACAAAATTCACTGTTTCCTGTGGGGCCAGCCATTAAGTGTTTTGTTATACCTCCCAACTCAAATAAAGAACACTGGCTATATACATGTATACGTTTGTAATGGTATGAGTTTATTGCACAATGTTACAATTAAATCACAACTGCAAATTTCACAGGCAAATTTCGTAGATTCCCAAAACGTGAATTTTTTTATAAACCCAGTATTGTGATTTAATTGTCCCAATATAATTGTCCCAATATAAACCCAATATTGTGATTTAATTGTCCCAATATAAACTCAGTATTGTGATTTAATTGTCCCAATATAAACCCAGTATTGTGATTTAATTGTCCCAATATAAACCCAGTATTGTGATTTTTAATTGTCCCAATATAAACCCAGTATTGTGGTTTAATTGTCCCAATATAAACCCAGTATTGTGATTTAATTGTCCCAATATAAACCCAGTATTGTGATTTAATTGTCCCAATATAAACCCAGTATTGTGATTCAATTGTCCCAATATAAACCCAGTATTGTGGTTTAATTGTCCCAATATAAACCCAGTATTGTGATTTAATTGTCCCAATATAAACCCAGTATTGTGATTTAATTGTCCCAATATAAACCCAGTATTGTGATTCAATTGTCCCAATATAAACCCAGTATTGTGATTTAATTGTCCCAATATAAACCCAGTATTGTGATTTAATTGTCCCAATATAAACCCAGTATTGTGATTCAATTGTCCCAATATACTACGCTTATCACTTGAGTGAGAAACAAGAAAGTTTAGATACCACTGTTTTGACGTTAAAACTAGGACGTTGTTAGGGGTAATGTCGTAAGTTTGTGACGTCACTAAGTTCGTAAAAGCACGCTGAAAAATGAACGTTAGTCCGACGAAAGGGAGAACGTTGACAAGGGGCCTTCCTCTTTCAAATGATTTGAGGACATCAATAATTGACGAAATTGTCAGAAATGGAGGAGATATATATAGTGGCTATTTCCCTGGACAGTTTTCAGAAGTAGCAAGGAAGTTCAGAGTCAGTTGTAGCTGTGTTCCGAATTTGTGGCATCGACTGCATACAGTACTCACTATCGAACCGCAGGAAAAAAGTGGAGGAAATCCAAGTAGCTTGATACAAGGCAACTTATTACTTATTGAAATATCCATAAAGGAAGTATACAACATACTTATTGAATTTGGTGACATTCCAAATGGAACTTCATTGTCTGGGATTTCAAGGGCGTTAAATGTTATCAGGTTTGAAATACACAAGGAAAAAAATAAGCACTGTCGCTGTAGAAAGATTTACAGTTGAAAACATTGCATATGCACAACTTTTCATTGATTATCTCCATGCAAAGAAAACCTGTTTAATTTGAAGTTTTTTGGCGAATGCAGTTTGAAATTGTCCTTCTATGGAAAGCGGTTATATGGACACGTGCCGCAAGGAGAATGGTGCATAGAGGTTTCAAGGTACCATGAATCGCCGAACGTAACTGTTAACCTTCTAGCTGGACTTAACGGAGTAGAATATATGAAGATAGTGCAAGGCGCTTCAGATACTATAGACTTTCTTACCTTTTTGGGGGAAGCCGGTAATGCAGCTAATCTTCAAACAGGAAGGCCGGCACTGGAGGTAGGCGATACAGTTGAACTAGACAATTGCCCAACTCATCACAATGCAGGTGGCGAAGCATTAAAAGCATGGCTTGATGATTGTGGTGTTGAGCTTGTGTATACGCCAACATACTCTCCCGACTTCAACCCAGTTGAATTTGTGTTCAATAAAATAAGGAGTGTTATGCGTTATCGACTTTGGGACCTCACAAACGTAAACATTGAACTAGCTGCATACGAAACTGCAGATTGTATTATTATTATTATATTATTATTATTATTATTATTATTATTATTATTATTATTATTATTATTATTATTATTATTATTATTATTATTATTATTATTATTATTATTATTATTATTATTATTATTATTATTATTATTATTATTATTATTATTATTATTATTATTATTATTATTATTATTATTATTATTATTATTATTATTATTATTATTATTATTTTTTATTTTTATAAGAAAGACAAACGCAAGGAAATTACGACGTTTCGACATCGTCCGATGTCATTATCAAGTGAGTTTAATTTGAATAGCAAATAAAATATGCCACCCAAAATATACCACCCAATTGTTTCTCGATTTTGAAGAAATGTAAAACTAAACTTGACTGTCTCCTGTACGAGATGCTTTTTATAAAGCACAAATCGCCCACATTGAATGTTCAGTCGGACTCTGTTCGGGCCAAACTATTTACTTAATTTATCATTATTTACTTTATTCACTCAACTGTAACAATTCAATCAACCATGAACTGCCTCATATTTTATTTGCTATTCAAATTAAACTCACTTGATAATGACATCGGACGATGTCGAAACGTCGTAATTTCCTTGCGTTTGTCTTTCTTATAAATATAGTTTCTAAGTCGAAACTCATCCATTATATTATTATTATTATTATTATTATTATTATTATTATTATTATTATTATTATTATTATTATTATTATTATTATTATTATTATTATTATTATTATTATTATTATTATTATTATTATTATTATTATTATTATTATTATTATTATTATTATTATTATTATTATTATTATTATTATTATTATTATTATTATTATTATTATTATTATTATTATTATTATTATTATTATTATTATTATTATTATTATTATTATTATTATTATTATTATTATTATTATTATTATTATTATTATTATTATTATTATCATTATTATTATTAAACCTCAATAATAACGTCCGAATTCCGTACTCCCTTAATATCTGTTGGTCGTGGAGTGCTCCAAGGAGATTGTCTTAGTCCTCTCCTATTTAATATGTGCTTCAACACTTTCATTCAACACATCAAAGCAGATAAATATCGTCAATTTGGCTTCTCCTTTAAATTGTTAAACCCTATTCACTGGTTCCAGTTTGCCGACGATGCAGCACTTATAAGTTGTCAAGAATCTGAAAATCAACACCTGTTGAATCGTTTTACCATCTGGTGTCAATGGTCCAACATGATTATAAGGATTGACAAATGCAGCACCTTTGGAATAAAGAAATATCTTACTAAATCAGTCCAGTATTTGCCCAAACTTCTAATTAACAGTGATCTAGTTCCTTGTGTTAAAATTGGTGACTCTTTTCGATATTTAGGAAGATTCTTTGACTTTAATATGTCCAATCAACAACATAAGTCTGAGCTGACCTCCCTCATTGATGAACTGATGTCTGACATTGATATTAAACCTCTGCATCCTAAAAATAAACTACTTCTATACAGTCGTTATGTCCTTTCCAAAATATCATGGCATTTTACTGTTGCTGACCTGTCTAAAACTTGGATTTCAGAAAACCTTGATTCCGCAGTGAACAAATATATCCGTAAATGGCTTGAGCTTCCTATATGTGGAACGCTAAGTAACATTTTCCTTACACGGAACAAATTTGGTCTGAATTTTTGTCCTCCTTCTGTCAATTCATTCAATGTCAAACAGTTCTTCGTCAAGCCTTAAAAACGTCCCCTAATGAATCAATAAAACATCTCTGGAAGTCAACTAGCAACGGCAAAAATATTCAGTATGATATTTATAAATCCACGAAGGATGTTCTCAAAGATTTCCGTTCTTCACAAGAGGATCGACTTCAAAATCACCTGACCCTTCAAGGCTCCTTCTTTTCAAATGTCACACAATACTCTATGTCACAGCTTAACAACATCTGGTCTGCCGCTCAATCTAAATTGCCAAAGAACATTTTCAATTTTACTGTTCGCTACATTAACAATACTCTTCCTACACGTAAAAATCTTACTAAGTGGGGCATATCTTCAAACTCTGACTGTTCTTTGTGCTTGATGCCTGAATCTCTTCTGCATGTAGTAGCTGGATGTAAAACATACCTACAACAAGGCCGCTTCACCTGGCGTCATGATTCTGTCCTTAATTTCCTCGCCGGAAAACTTCCAACCTTCAACAACTCAACCCTATACGTCGACCTTCCTGGTTTCGCTAGCCCCTCAATCATAACTGGTAACAGCCTACGACCTGATTTACTCTTGTCCATCTCCAACAAATGTTTATACATACTGGAACTAACAGTTGGATTTGAATCTAATCTTCATAATAATGTACTGCGTAAAAAATGCAAATATCTGGAAACTGTCAACCAACAGAAGAATCAATATAAAGAAGTAAAGTTCGTCAACTTGTCAATCAGCACTTTAGGTGTATTTGCGAAAGAATCCGCAGAATTTATCGAAATGTTAAAAGAAATAGGTTTAGAAAGAAAACAACAAAAGTATATTGTTAGAAAAATAAGTAATATTATTATCAGGTCAACATATTATATTTTCTGTTGTAGAAATAAGGACTGGCTTAATCCCGAATTAATGAAGTTTTAAATGTTTTATTGATATATATAAATATACTTATGTTACCATTTTCTTTTTGTTAATTATATTTTCGAGTTCAAGTAGTCAATTGTAAATTACCTACATGTAGTGAGATTTGCAATTGTTTGTGTAAAAAATACATGAAATAAAGTTTCCATTATTATTATTATTATTATTATTATTATTATTATTATTATTACACTTCATACCTTGATGTAAGAGGTTAGTTAAAAAATTACATTCCGGTACCTGCCGACAATTAACTTCATACTGATCAGTAATTGAAACATGGTAATGCATTTTACCAGTTTGTGTTAAGCGAAAAGCAAAAGCAATGAAACAAATAAAAATATGTACAGTATCTAAAAATGTACACAATACATGTACTAGTATTAAAGGAGCCGTCTCAGCCAGGATGCATTGCACGCCTCTATTATTATTTACATACAGGTATTCTTTTCAAAGCGCGCTGTCAAACCCACGTTGCTTCAAAGTTAGCTCAAAGCGAAGCTCAAAGCATGATCCATTTTTAATGATCCATGCTCAAAGCAAGTTGCTACTATGGCCGAGGAGTCGGCCGAGGATAGTAGCGAAGAAATCATTGTTGTGAATGCATACGGGTCGCCAATAGCGCCTGATCCGAACGAAGAGACCGAAGCGGGGACTGAAGCTTCTAGCCATCTTGTAAGTACACATTTTCTAGTTTTAAAATAGTTTTAGCTATTAGTCTACTGGTTCTTACTCTTTCATAAATAGTTTATCTAAATGGAAAGTCATATTGAATCGTATTTCATGATCACTTTAATAGGTTTACTCTTGATAAAACATGTGCATGCAGCAGGAAACAAACAGCTCGGTCCCGAGGTTGTCCTTGCAAGAACGCCGGGTTACGCGGTGCTCTTCGCAATGTCAATGTGGAACAAAGAAAACAGCTTGCAAAAACAAAGAAGAAGAAAGACAAGTTATATATAATAACAATCCAAGTGCGTTTGTAAGACATCAACAAGCAGTTGAAGCTGCACAACAAGAAATTGAGGTGAGAAATCGTTATGCAAATCAAACATATTTATACAAGTTACTGTGCTCTTCATGTGTGGATTTGTGCAAGGCTTAGAGTGATTTTACCTTGTTGAAGGGAATAGTAAGGCTAATAGTTAGTAGTAGACATTTATTGCATTGTTTTCTTTTGTTCTGTGCGGACTGTTACTCACTTGACTATACATCGTTCAGTTTCACGGGCCAAGTAAAATCACTCTATTTTACAGTTTACTCAGGCGCTTATTTTTGTGTATTTCAGGCATTTATTTCCCCTCTAAGCAGCAATGAAAAGGATCATTTACTGGTGAGACTTCTTAGTTTTATACATATCAATTATATTGTATGCATAATATATACCTGAAAAACACATAATGCTTTAGACTGGTGAGCCATCTCTTATCAAATATAATCTCCTGGACAGCCTTAATAGGTTTTGAACCTGTCACCAAACATTTCTTTTCACTCTCCAAGTTTGTCAATGGTCCATGTGCACAGGACCCATCAACCCACTCATGTTCTCCACAGATGTGGTGTACTACACCAATCCATGCATCCTAAAATATCATAAACATTATAAGGTGATTATGTCAAAAAGGTTTTCTAAAAAAAAAAGATATTGTGTTTACAAAACATTTAAACCCAATGAAACCAACATATTTCTGTCTTGTGACAAACACCAACAGTTTCTTACACCTCCAAAAACAGCTCATTTACAGATTTCCATACATTCTTTGATGTCTGAGCTTCTAGGTGCAATGATTTACAACTTGACAAGGATTCTCTATTTCACAAGTAAAAGCACGTATACACTTATGTTTTGTGTTATGCCAAATAAAACTGATAATATATTTAGATTTTTTTACCTTCAAAGTATTTTCATCTCCATGAGAAATTTCTGCACAATGCCAGAAGTGGTTTCTTATTGGCTCTATCCACTCTTTAATTGCCTCATTCCCCTTGATCTTGAAAGCCTATATGCACATACCACAATTTACAAATATTTCATTCAGTGGTTCTCTGTAGTAATACATATGCTGAACAGTAGTGTATCCTATCAATCACTACTGGCCAGAATCATGTGAAAAACATGTGAATGTTCAAGGTTTTTAATATGTGAAAACAATTCTGCAAGTGCAAAATTCAAAAAATTAACCAGACTCCAATTACCTTTGTTAGATTTGCAGTTAGCTTGCAGGACTTATGCCAGATGTCAAGAGAGTGAAACAACTGCTCTAGCTTATCTCGATGCATATCTAGACACACAATGAAAATACACATTAACAACAATCATTAATTTGAACATGAATTAAAGGGAATACAAAGAATATAAATGACATTGTCTAAGGTCCATGATGCTATTCAGTTGTATCAGACCCTACAATTTTTCTTTCTTCTATATTTTTGCACTCCAAATTATGAGTTGCCTTGCTATTATTGCTGTGCATTTGTACCAATCCTCGCAGATCTCTGCTTGTCACAGTACTCTCATCATCGCTGTGGTGGATTATTGCCCCATACCTCCCTCCCTTCTGGTAAGTATAGGATCAGGTAAGTACACCACTGAATCATCAGTGTGACAGGTGCCTTTAGTGGTGGGCTGTGACAGGGTTGCCATGGAAACCTTGAGTAGCGAGCTGTGGGTCTATTAGGCCCCTACCTCCAAGCTCATCTATTGGTGATGAGTTTAATTTCTATTTATTTGTACATCCACACTCAAAGTAGGTAATATCAATCAAAATAGTTACCTTTCAGATCACGAATGAGTTTGAGTATAGTGGCTGAAGCATCAGTTGTGAGCTCTCCAATAATGAACTTTTCCAACAACCTTTCTATTAGACTTTTGAGAGCCATCTTCTCCATTATTGTTGAGCTGCCTCCTGTCTCTCTCTTGTCTACCACCTCAATGTCTAGAATGACACCTACTTTGTGATCCATTATTGAATATACACAATATTTTGCACTGAACCCAGGGGAGTCCATTCGTCCATCTCCACACATTATGACAGTTGACTGTTCAGTTTGTTGCGCACGAGCTTGCTTGTTTGGTGGCGTTTGTTTGTGTTCGTATACTTATAGCCGTTGTAATTAGATTTTATGCATTTAGCCCTGAAGATGGGCGCTTAGCCCGAAAGCTTGGCAGTTTTGTAATAAAACTCAGGTTGAAGATACAAAAAGTTTTGTCATTATGACAGTTGTTTCCTTCAATACAGATTCCACTTTCTCTTTCATAAGTGTCCACAATTCTTTTATAGCAGGGACTGCATGGAGGGATTGTATACGATTGTAGGTTGCTTTGGAGATGAAGCTGCAATTTAAGAATTTAAATAGCAAACTTGTCTTGTCAAAATTGTTGCCTGTGGTCAAAATGCCAGCACTCAGTAAAACTGTAGACACAAAAACATTTTGACCACGCTTGTCAGTACAGAAGAGAAGCTCCAAACACCACTGTGACCATTTGGACAACAGTACATAATGGTGAACACACCACTCTCTAAGCTACGGTGCACAATTTTCCTTTTCTCCTGACAATGTTCATCCTAACACTTTCCACTAAATAGTTCCTCAATCTTTGAAACCTTTGCCATGACCCTTTGTAATTTAAGTTTGTCAGCATAATCTGTCAATTCCTCTTCCACCTTGGTCAGTTCTGAAAATTCAACTTCCAGCATTTTGGTTATCTTCTCATAGACTTCATCTTCAGTTTGAGGTCAGATTGCTGTAGTGGTTGCTGTTGTTGTACTGGTTGCTGTTGCTGTTCATTTATCTGTGATGATTCCTCCTGCATAGTTTCATCAATATCGAACTCAAGTGCAGTCAATGTTGCACTGTCATCAGGTCTACATTTTGTAAAAACAAATGTATTAAAACTCGTAAGGAATGTTTCAAGCTAACATTTTTTTTGTATGTGTATTTAATGCATTGTAGCTTTTTAGAAACAAGTGGATATAAGATATCAATACTAAAAATGTGCTTACAGGCTTATGTCATCTTCTTCGCTCCTATACTCATTGTCATTTTCTCCAGACTCGTCAGCTCCAGCACTATCAGCTCCAGCACTATATATATATATATATAAAAAGAAATTACATGAACTATTGTTATCTATTTTTTTATCAAGTAAGAGTACAGACATTGTTTGGTTCAGTATTATAGTACAAATTAGTGTACTAATTTGTTTGTACGAGCACTGACACAAATATATAAAACAAAAGGGAATAATTTTGAAAGGCATAATACAAGAAAACTCAGTGACAGAAATCTTTTATTTATGCTTACCACATGATACCAAGAACATTACACCTGAGTATAACGTTACTGAAATTTATACTCACTCATTGAATGACTCTTCTTCATCATCATCTACTTCTTCTATTTCTTCTTCATCTTCACTACTCAGGGATTCATTATAACTAAAATAATCATAAATCTTCAATAAAAGGATTGGTAATTTCTGACACAGGCGGACGAAATTAATTAATACAAAAATTAGTAATAATAATAAAAAACAAGATATTACCTATTCTCAAAAGGGTCGCCCTCCAAAGAACCAAAGCTTGGGTTTACGAGTCTACATAAGGTTTGGACCATAGTTCTTGACTGACTGGAATCTTGTGATTTTTGGTTTGGTGTAGGTGACCTTGAAGTTTCTTCAGTAACATCGACGCTAAAATAAACATAAATTGATCTTTTTAACATTTATTACAAAATAATATGACAATAAATTACTTGGTTGCTTACTTGACTTCTGTTTTCGTTTCTTCTATCGGCGATAAGGTCAACGGACTTGATTGTAATTGTAAAGCGTGTCTTGTGGATGCCGGTGTAGACCACAGTTGTTTTCGCGACCTCACTGGTACTTTGTGGAAGGAGGAATAAAGAAAATGCGGGTATTCTTATTAACTTTCCAATCTTAAACATATTTGTGCTCATCTGGAATAATACTAACCAGTTCTTTTGCGTTTCCTGCCATAAGCTTCCTCTGAATCGGTCTCCTCTTCAATGTTGACACGATGAAGTAAAACTTCAGCGAACTCGCTGTTATTCAGAGCAGATAGCCCCATTCTGTCTTTTCTTTCTTTCCACAGTTCATAAGTTGAATTTTTAAAGGTTATGTGTTTTATGCCTTCTTTCCGACGTGGACGACCGCGACTCGGCATACTCGAAGACATGACAAATTACAATGTACGGCCACTCGAACAAAACTTGAAAATTTACATTATAAAACCAAAAAATATTCAAAATAACTTCAGAAAACCACATAAATAACAAATAAGGAACAACTAGGATTTCAATTTTTGGATGCAAATGATACGATGCTCAAGATTTCAAGTAGATTTTGTAGCAAGTTAACAACTCGTACTTTCGACGTCGTTGAAAATGGCGTACTCAGCACGCAATGCATCCTGGCTGAGATGGCTCCTTTAAAAACACTGGGACAAAACTATCCAATACCGATCTATCTCATAATTTTCTGTAAAACACTATTTTGAGGTTATAAATACAGATTACTTACGCGATCCGATCGGCACACTGGCTCCCATTAATTGAACAATGGCTTTGGCCATTTCAACGCCAATAACTTTGCGACCTTTCAATGATTTGGAAGAACCAGAGTGCTTTGGGTACTGGCATGTTGTTGGTGGTCTCCAACATCTCCCCAGATCATAGCGGTGACGGGGGCAAACCCGGAACTTGGTCATTCCCTCAGGTGAAATGTGGTCTAATCCAGCCCTCTGCAGAATGAGCTCATATTATTTGAGCTTGCACCGGGATATATGGCAGGTGTTCAGGTGATAACTAACATCATCACAGCAGTCAAAAAGAAGAACCGTTTCCGTGTGGCCGTGTGCTGGCCAGCAGTCAATTGGATGTTTTTTGAATAAGGAACAATTGGACATCTTGAATTTTCCGAATTTTCTGATACATTCACATGCGAAGTCGTCGAAGTCAGCATTTACCCAAATGAGAACATATGTTAATTTCATGTTTTTTCAAATCTTCTGAATCTGATACAAATTCCGACAAGTATTTTAGCAATAACGGGTTCAATGTGCTTATTTTCTTACACATATATTTAATAATGGATCATTTACGATTCAAGGCCTATCCTAATCTGTGTTGGACCGAAATAGCGAGGAATCTGAAATGTTTTATGTATCTCATTGTGGGCAGAGAATCTCAAGTCTAAATTCCAATGACCTGAAGACTAAATTATCTTTCAAAACAGCGGTAAGTGATTTTAATTTTTCCATTAACCGTTTTCTGTAATGCTCACTAACCTCTATGTATTATTCAGGCCTCTAATTGCCTTCCTGGACCAAGAGGCCGCTATAGACTTGACCTTGAATTGGTAAACAATGAAACCGGAAGTGTCTGTGATGTCGCGAGATAGAGGTAATATACCGTATTTCCTCAAATAAACGCCCATCCTCAAATAAACGCCTCCCCTTCAGGAGAAAAACCGTTAATATACGCCTCCCTCTTTTAAACGCCACCTTCTAATAAACGCCTTCCCCCATAGAGGGGCGTTTATTAGAGACACCCACTTGAAAGGGGGCGTTTATTAGAATAGACATGAAAAACAAATTAACGCTGATATTGAAAGATTTCTGTTTTTATTCTTTAAATGTTAAAATATTATTGAAAAAAAATGCGCTTTTGTTTTTAGGCAAAATTTGGAGTTTTGAAATCGTATTGTTGTTTCAAAATATACGCCTCCCTCTAAAACTTCAAATTTTAAATAAATGCTCCCTGCGATTATTTGAGGAAATATGGTACTCTACTTTGGAGAATTATTTTTTGCTTAGATCGAGAGGTCCGACAATTTGTTTTTGGACAATTGCTGGTTTGCACTTACGTCATCGTAAAATTTTCTGGATCTTATATTGAGTATAATTGAACAAAAGGTCTTACAAGCTTTCAATGACGAGATATGTACGGAGCCTCATACGGCTCATTGCTCACCACAATTTTCAGTCTGTTGACAATTGACAGTTAGCATTGACAACTGACAGTTAGCATTGACAATTGACAGTTACTATTGACAATTAGCATTATGAGCCAGCAGTCATTGAGTATGCGGCTATATTCAACATGGCGGTGTTATCAATACATGTGGTTTCGATATTTCTGGCTATGTTTTCTTATGGTTTCAAGCCCTCTCAAGCAGTTAGTGATTATTTCCCCTTGTTGTCTGGTGACATTAGTTCACGTGAAGATTTGATTGAGCAATACTTTAACCTTGGATTTAACAGAATGAAAATATTGACATGTCTTCTACTGCTTCACGGAATACAGCTGAGCCTTAGCCAACTAAAACGAATACTTTCAAGAAAAGGCCTTACTAGAAAAAAACATTCAAGTTCGTTATCACATGTTTTGCATGCAATAGAAGAAGAACTACAAGAAAGCGGCAGTATTATTGGATATCGTGCGATGTGGCAAATAAGACTTATTAATGACCATGGCCTTGTTGTGAGTATTGGATCATGTAGGGGTAGAGACCCGACTGAGACATCGGCTTAAACGAAGAATGTACAAAGTACCAGGCCCCAATTTTATATGGCACGTGGCACGTAGACGGTTATGACAAACTAAAACCGTTCGGATTTTGTATCCATGGTTGTATAGGCTACAGTAGGCGCATAATATGGTTAGAAGTAGGTGTTACTAACAATAATCGTAGTGTTGTGGTCAAGTATTTCATCAATTCGATAAGAAAAATTGGAGGATGTCCTAAAGTAGTGCGTGGCGATTGCGGGACAGAAAATGTTCGTATTGCTGCTGTGCAACGGTTTCTGAGGCACTCTGATACTGATGGACTAGCTGCAGAAAAATATTTTATGTATGGCAAGTCAGTCTCCAATCAGAGAATTGAAGCATGGTGGGGACAATTAAGAAAGGGATGTGCAGATTGGTGGATTGATTATTTTAAGTCATTGAGAAACACTGGTCTTTATTGTGATGCAAATGTCATTCATCGAGAATGCCTAAAATTCTGTTATATGCCCATTATCAGATGTGAGCTCAACAGGGCAGCAAGACTTTGGAATACACACCATATAAGGCCCTCAAGAAATCAAGAAGCACCGCCTGGTCGACCTGATATGTTGTATTTCGTACCAGAGTTGCAGGGAAAAACAGACCTTGCTGTCAGTATTGGCATAGAAGATATTGAAATTGCCAAAGATGTCTGTTGTGCCAATGAGGAAGACACTGATTGCTTAAACGATTTTTTACAGTTAGCAGAAATTATTATGGGGGAAAATGGACTACAAATGCCAGTGTCCCAAAACTGCACAAGAGCTTTATTGTTTACTGATAGAGAATATTGAAGATCTGTTTTAAGTGTGAGGTGTTTAGTTATTTATTTGCTTTGTTATAGCAAAACTCAAAACTGTTTTGTGTGCTTGGCTGTATATTGCAATAGTTTTTTTTTTCAAGCAGCAGTGTGAAAATGAAACAAAAAAGGTTTGACACATCATGAGCTGAAATGAAACTTTGCATTCTTACTAATATTGAGCTGCTCTTTTCATTTGTAAAGCACCGAGACTTTGTGAATTGGCAGATGTACATGTGTATATACAGTAAAAACCCGCGTATAAGAACCTGGGTTTTAAGAACCTATTAGGCTAAAATGTTCATTTTAAGCACCCTCCACATAAGAACCTATTAAGGCTAAAATTTTAAGTTAGGTTCTTATCAGTGGAGTTGTGGTAAAAGTGCATAGGTAGAAACTGATGAATTGGGATAATCTGTGTGTAAGTCTATTAAGTTTACCATTCAAATAGTTCCTCTACTACCACTCAACTAATATAAAAAAGCTTTCTGACCATCTCAGGCTCTGTGAGAATCACAAAAAATATATCCCAATAAAATAAATAATAGCAAAATATCAAAACAAATTAAGCTCCTAATGGCCATTCCTCAGCTTCTCAAGTCAATGTGAGATCATTTAAAGTGATAGATCCTTCCTTGAGATGTAGCATATCAATTGTTTTTGATTATGTGCTGATAGATATACATGAACAATGAGGGTTTTTATCTCGTTGAGTTCCTTTATCTGGTTTCTGTGATCTGCTGAATTTTACTGATGTTGATATTATCAGAAAAGTCCTTCGTAGATAATTTTCTCTTGAGCTTTTCCAGATATGAATGATTAGCCACAAGTCTGTAGTCCACAGGGATTTCAACCCCTTTTCCTTTCCCAGCATTGAGCCTATTTCCAATGCATTCCGCTTCAAGTTCTCCAGAATCATTTAGGAACTTATAAAAGAGCCTCGACAATTCCTTTGGTACATGACCAACCAGGTTTCCATCTTGGTTTTTGACTGCCACAGCATATTTGTCGTGAGGATTGTCGTGCTCCATCTTGCATGTCAATATTTCACCAATCCGAACAGATGCATTATCAAGATATGCATGGTAGCCTCGCACAGTTGCTTCAATATACATTTCAAACATATTCATGTTTCTTCTCGTCAATTAAAGTAAGTTTGAAAGACGAATATTTCCCTTCTGATTTCCCTTCAAGACGCTATCAAAGATGGCGGGCATTCAGTGGCAGTGGGTATTGACCGCTGACCAATAAGTCTTTCTTGTAAAACTTTATTACAAGGACAAACCGTGGGCTCAATATAAAGAATTTGGATCGCGGGCTCAAAACGAAGGCTGAATTTCTAAAACAAACAATCTTCGCCGGTTTTGAGCCATGTGCAGAGTAGAAAGTAGACATGAATCGTACGCTTTTTGACTGTGGAATCAAGAAATCTGTAGAGACAAGAAAAGGAGAGAAGTTCGACATCACAAGTGTGTTACCAAAGTCTGTAAAATTACCGAACAATCCAATCGAATGTGAGATTTGCAAAGAATCCTTTGCGGCGAAGAAGTACCTTGATTCACATGTACGATGGAAACATGGCAGCGATCTATTAAACATCAAATCCAAACCAGTGATTACTTCCAGCTACACTGAAAGCGGAAAGGTATCTAATAATGAGTGCACACTGGTGCTAGATGACCCGAGTGTGGTGGATACGAGAGAGCACGAGGTGGCAAAACCTGAAAACAGGAGAGGAAGCAGCCAGCGAAGGTCATACACTGTTGAATTTAAGGCAAAGACTCTTGAACGGCTAGACTTTTTCAGTGAACTAAAGGTTAAAAAGAAGTGGGAAAAGGTTGCACAAGAACAAGGAGTTAGCAAGTCGCTTGTCGTAAAATGGAACAATATAAGGGATAAGATAAAAGCCGAATCTGAACGCAACAAGCAAAAGAAAAATGCTGGAGGTGTGAAGTCGACAAGACAAAGGAGAAAGCTTGTAGGTGACACAAAGCAAAGAACAGTGAGAAATATCCCTTAGCATCAGCACGAGTTATTGTTGAATTTAAATTAAGGAGAGCGAAAGGATGCAAAGTATCAAAGCTATGGCTAAAGAAAAAAATGAAATCCAAAATCGAAGAATGCTATGGAAAAGAAGAAGCATGTAAGTTTAAAGGAAGTGGTAACTGGTTTCAGAGATTTAAGAAACGACATGGTATTTCATTCAGGAGAAGAACAAACAAGAAAAAAGATGCAGCTGATGAGGGAAGAGAAAGAATCCAGAAATTTCACCGTGACCTAAGGGAGGCTGTTAAGTCCAGGAGAAGACGAGTTAATTCAACTCAGGATGTGAAGTATGGGCGGTGGACACCACAGAACCGGTACAATATAGACCAAGTTCCCCTGCCCTTTGTTGTAGAACAGGACAAAACATATGATGTAACAGGTAACAAGCAAGTTTGGGTTTCTCAACCCTCTTCTGGTCTTGACAAAAGGCAGGCTACACTGCAGCTGTGCATACGGGCAGAGGGAGATCAACATGTAAAACCTGCAATTGTGTTCCGAGGTAAAGGGAACGTGTTTAGTGCTGAGAAAGCCCAATATGATCAAGATGTTGATGTGTATTTTCAAAGTTCTGCCTGGATGGACACCCAGTTAAACCAGGAATGGGTAAGAAGGACATTGATACCAGGGATTGGAACTTCTCCCCAAGAGAAAGTCATATTTGCTGATAATGTTGGATTTCAACAAGAGAAGGGCTTTCATGAAATGTGTAGGAAGAATATCAATGCCATCATTTATCTGCTCCCAGAAAATCATACAGACAAAGTACAGCCTATAGATGCTGGGTTTGGAAAACAGATGAAGGCAAAGTTTGGTGAAGCAATGGATAAATGGCTAGAGGAGGATGATAATTTGGACATGTGGCATGATAGATTAAGTGCGAAGAAAAGGAGAATCCTCATGACACAGTGGGCCGGAGAAGCATGGAGGAAGCTCTCCTTAGACAAGATGTTCGCTAAGAAACTTTTCATGAAGACTGGTTGTCTAATGACAGCTGATGGCTCTGATGATAATATGATCAGACCTCAAGGGCTAGAGCCATACAGTTTTTAATTTTATTTTTCATTCCTCATTTAGAATGGCAGCTTGGAACTAGTTTTCTTGGTATCAACTTTGAAAGGGCATTTCAGAGAACTGACTATGAGTTTGTTTGAACATATGTTTTGTTAAGGACATACAGCCTTTCGGCATTATAGTATAAATGATTACTGTACATTTGATATGTATTACGAGATGATATTTATAATATATTTAAGTGAAATTCATATGAAAATACAGTACAGTATAAGAACCTATTTTAAGAACCTTGGTAGCCTAAATTTGCTTTAAGTACCATTTATATAAGAACCTGTTTAGGCTAAATTGAAAAATTAAGGTTCTTATACGCGGGTTTTTACTGTAGTCAATCTCAAGAAGGTTAGGAGCATCTGTCGTATAATTCCACTATCATTATGCATTATTGATATTTTGTATTTGAAAACTGTAAACGTTCGTATTGCCTTTAAAAATATAAAATGTTCCATTATCTGTTGCGACTTTCGTGATAATGACTTTATGCACACCAACAGATAGGAATATGAAATATATGCACATCACAGCAATCAAACAAAATCATTTTTATTTTCAACAGTTGGATATCATAAACTTCCCTTTTATTATATCATTGTTTCTCATAAACTTTCCTATTATTATATCATTGTTTCTCATAAACTTTCCTATTATTATATCATTGTTTCTCATAAACGTTCCTATTATTATATCATTGTTTCTCATAAACTTTCCTATTATTATATCATTGTTTCTCATAAACTTTCCTATTATTATATCATTGTTTCTCCATAAACTTTCCTATTATTATATCATTGTTTCTCATAAACTTTCCTATTAGTACGCATATATTTTTAATTTTTATTTGTATATCACTACTTATATTGTTATGTTACTGATGATTTTACCGTGTTTAAATAAACTATATGTATGTATGTATTATTATATCATTGTTTCTCATAAACTTTCCTATTATTATATCATTGTTTCTCATAAACTTTCCTATTATTATATCATTGTTTCTCATAAACTTTCCTATTATTATATCATTGTTTCTCATAAACTTTCCTATTATTATATCATTGTTTCTCATAAACTTTCCTATTATTATATCATTGTTTCTCATAAACTTTCTTATTATTATATCATTGCTTCTCATAAACGTTCCTATTATTATATCATTGTTTCTCATAAACTTCCTTATTATTATATTATGTACATGTACATCATAAGATCTTACTGTGGTTTATGCTAACTACAACACAAGGTACCTCAAAAGTGTAATTATACGACTTCCATAAATGGTAAAATGTCCATTTGACTTAATGACTGAACCAGAGATAAGAACGTATTATTATTTTATAATTATTGACACCATGGTGATAGTGATACAAATGTATGAATACTATAATTACCCTTATTTCCATGTAGCTCACAAATGGGCAGTTACCTTTTATGAAAGTTGTGTATATTTGCAGTATTTCCATTCATAGAATATATATCATGTACCAACTACTTGCTAAACCTAAAAAAAAACAGCAACAACTTGCTAAATTGAACAGGAACAGTTTCAGTGTTTATCTACATGTATCAACTTTATCTTTCTCCTCACTGGAAAGTGAATTGGTAGGCCAGGGAGTTGTCAATAAGTAAATCCATGGTTACCTTGAAAGAATTGAATGTGGAGTAGCCATTGGATGGCAACTCTATCACCGCACTACATGTGTGGGCTCTGGGTAGAGGCTCTGTTGATGTGGTCTTAAAGAAAGTGACAGAGATCTTTTCCACAACTATGGTGCTACTTCCTGTAAAGAATTTAAGGAATGCCTCGCATCTCTTCTGGCTTGAATTTTTTACATACCTTTTCAATAATTCAAATGCCCTTGTGTCATCTGCAGAGAGACTTTCATTAGTGGGCATGAGCAGAGATACCACCTTTGATGGATCAGGGGTTTGTGACCTATATATTTCATTGATGTCATCCTTTGAAAGATTGTCCCACAATTGCTGACCTTGGACACTTTTGATTTTAGCCATAGTATGCATTGGCATATCTAACAGCTCCAAGTGTGTCATCTGTAAAACAATCTGTTTTACGTTGCTTGCATTTGGTGTTGTACGTATATCATAACGATCCTCAAGATCAATTACAAACTCCACATCCTCTTTACCCAGTGTTGATAAGTTCAAGATTTTGGATAGCCTAGATCCCTCATTTTGACCCATGATGTAGTTTTCTAGTAGAAATTCATCAGACACTTTGTCTACGCAAAGTAGCATTGCTCGAATATATGGTTGGCTCAGTGTGATAGAGAAAAAAACAGTAAGTAGAAACCCATGATGAAGATGAATGATCTTTCCCAAGGTCAAAAGCTCTTCATTGGAGGTACCTCTAGGTCTTGGTACAAATGAATCATCATTACCTTCCAAGAACTGTATACCACACTCTTTCCAAAAAGATGAGTAAACATCTCTACTCACTCCCCCAAAATCACTCCCACTCTCTCCTTTAAACTGAAACTGGATAATCTGATCTATAATTTCTTCATCTTTAGAATACAATTCCAGCAAAGTTGAAACAATGTTCCAACGTTCAATTGCTAAGATATTGCTTGTACCATTCTCTTCTAGATTTTCTAATGCCATTTTTCTTCGCTTTTTAAGTGTTGGTACTTTATTCTACAAGAATAAGAATAATTAATATTATGATAATTACGATATAAATGATTACTTGACAATAAAACAAACTGAAACAGACCAAAAATTTGTTAATAATTTATGAGCTACATGTACATGTATAAGGCCAATATTGGTATCTATTGAAATCGGTTATTTGATAAAATGTTGGTAAACATTAATACCGAGTGTGTATTTTGTGATTTGAGCTTAATGACCACCACATTTATTAGTATATCACAATTGCAAACCTTTATAACTCGCATTTAATGCGAAGCTCAAATCACAAATACTGAACCATCGCACTATTCAATTCATATGAAATCGGTTTTCAAAAGGAAAAATAAGCTTCATATACAATACAACAACTTTATTTAAAGAGGGAATATGCACTTTAAGTAAAATTAATAAGATGGGTTGTCATGTTATATCAGCTGATAAAGATTAGAGCCAAAAGAATAATGTGAATTCTATAAAAGATTCATCAAACCTAATTCCTTTTTAGTTGATAAACTCATTAATAATTCATGATTGAAGGCAACACAATGAAACTACATGTATGAAAACTGTGGATGAGTCTTTGTATTTGATAATATATTCACTTTACTTACTGTCTTTTGTCCTAATAACTGGCAGCATAACTCTTCGAAAGTGACGCCCTCTCTACAAAAACAGATTTGAAAAACATATTTATTATAAGGAAAACTGAAAGTGTAATAATTTAACAAAATCGTTAACTAAAGATAGTTACCTCTTCATTGGATTGAAATCTTGGTTGTACATATGGCATGCTTGAATGAATCACTATCTGTACTGTTGAGAAATTATCATTGTTCGGTTTAAGTTTCCAAACTAATTAAACATCTAGTACATGTACACCTAATTGCAGAAAGGTTGTCCACCTCGGAAAAGCACATTTACACATTTACACATTTGCACATTTACAAGCGCTGAAATACAACTATCCACCTGAAATCTTCTGTATAAGGCCACGGCATTCTTATGGCAGTATACTTCTACTGAATCTATTGACTCTGGGTTCCACTTGCGCAAAACAAATATACACGTGATGTTGCAAACGGTGCAAATGTGTAAATGTGCAAATGTGTAAATGTGTAAATGTGCTTTTCCGAGGTGGACAACCTTTCTGCAATTAGGTGTACTATTTTCTGGTTGATTCACCGCAAAACCTAGTATACACGAAAAATATATTATTAATATATAGAGGTGTAGTGTTTGTACCTTCGGAATACCTGTGTATACATGAAGTCACATGATGAATAAATTAGCGACTACGTTGTGACCGACCGTTGACTGTGTGTCGTGTTTACTGTACTTGTCTGAGGTTTAGTTCTGGTTTAACACCTTAGTAGTATATTACAAGAGGGTATTACATGGGCGCACGGAGATACAGATTTTCTCTTCGAGTGTTGATAATATCTCTTGCAGCAAACGAGTGAGATATTCAACACGAGAAATTAAAATTTGTATCTCCAAGCGACCATGTAATATTCTGTTTAATACAGTCATTTGCAAAAATTCTGGCCGCCACGAAATATCAATATATCATTATATCGGGTGCATTATGGGTAATTAAATAATACTATTCTGAGTTTCTTAACTTATTAAATGAAGCAAAATTTACAAACAAGAAAAGTAAGACTAAAATAAACATTATACTAAATATTTCTACCAACTTTCCTGACGTTAACCCGCTTTAAGGGGAATGTTCGATTATTTAATTACCCATAATGCACCCGATATATTGATATATCGTGGCGGTCAGAATTTTTGCAAATGACTGTATATAGTTGTTGATGAATTGTCGATTTTTTTGTTTTGAAATAATTTTTACTTTACAATATGATATCTTCACATGTGAAGATAACATGTTATAGATATCAATCTTTTGAAGAAGAGAAATATAGATATTTCATCGATAATTATATATTAAATAAATATTATTATTATTACTATATGGTAACCCTGTACTGTTACGTAGTGCTGTGCACAGAGTTCCACCTTCAGTTAACCATGTACCAATTCTTAACTTTAATATATTCATCATGATCCTAAATAATTACTAAATTTTTAAAGCCTTTATTATTTAATAAATACTATCTGTCAATGATCAATAATTACCACCAGAAACCATTTTACTAGTATATACTGTACACATACCTTTCATCGTCATCCGCTAGTAGTTGGTTAGGAAGTATTGGGTTTACGTCCTCAATCTCAATTGGTGAATTGCCGTTACCATTCATGAAGTTTTCAACATTTATAACATCTGGAAGTGTTGTATTGTTTTCATCAAACTCTATTCCAAACCCTCTAAAATTGATCACTTCATCCATGCTGGGTGTGCTTGAACTTTCAGTCATGTACAAAACTGAAGTTACATCTGTTATGGGTTGTGAAGGGCTCAAGACTGCAAATGAACAGTCAGTTACGATAAAGTGTTCTGGTAAACTACTCAAGGAACCAATCCAGTCATATATGACAGTCACTGATTCTGATTTTCTGAAGTTTCGATGAACCAGACCTAAACTACTGTGACGTACATGGACAGTTATAATATGCTCTTCTACTACACTTGGTTCTGGAGGCAATCTCTGTTTTCTAGACACCCTTAGCTTTTCGTGGCGTTTTGCATCTTCTATTGCTTTAAGAAGAAGATCCTTTTTATCTATTTCTTCCTTTGAAGCCTTTTCCTTTTTTTGAGCTTCTTTGTCTTTGTCTGCTTGTAGAGATGTGTTATATGCCTTGTCTTGTTCATTCAAGATTTTGCGACGGTCTTCTATGCTTTCTAAAGGAGGAGCAGAAGTACATGTACTTGAGGTTACAGGTGTTGATGAACTGTATGTCTCTGAAGTATTTGGGCGTGGAAGGAAAACTGAGGTACTTAAACTTGAATCATCATCACTACCTAATTCTTCATAGACTTCAACATCAGATGTTTTACTCATGGAGGTAATATACAGCCTAATTCTGGAAAGTTTTGATGAATCTAAGTATCTTTGAAGTGTGAATGGTTGAGTTACACCTCCCATAGTTACTTCACTGAAGTCCTCATGCTTGTAATGTTATCTTCATTGCCAAAACAACAATTTCCATTGGTAAAGAACAGTTGCTTTCCCACTTCAATAACATCTGCTGCTTCAGCTGTCATCTCTAGCTCTATCTGTCTGCTTCCTCCTCCTTTAGGTGCCCTTACAGGAACATACTTGTTTTTGGCATGACAAGTGTAGCCAACCTAACAATTAAATTAACAATTAAAACAATAACAATAAGAACAAACAATAATAATAATAATAGCAATGATACAACAACAACAACAACAACTACTGTACTACACTACTACAATTACTACTAAAATTACTACTACTACTACTACTACTACTACTACTACTACTACTACTACTACTACTACTACTACTACTACTACTACTACTACTACTACTACTACTACTACTACTACTACTACTACTACTACTACTACTACTACTACTACTACTACTACTACTACTACTACTACTACTACTACTACTACTACTACTACTACTACTACTACTACTACTACTACTACTACTACTACTACTACTACTACTACTACTACTACTACTACTACTACTACTACTACTACTACTACTACTACTACTACTACTACTACTACTACTACTACTACTACTACTACTACTACTACTACTACTACTACTACTACTACTACTACTACTACTACTACTACTACTACTACTACTACTACTACTACTACTACTACTACTACTACTACTACTACTACTACTACTACTACTACTACTACTACTACTACTACTACTACTACTACTACTACTACTACTACTACTACTACTACTACTACTACTACTACTACTACTACTACTACTACTACTACTACTACTACTACTACTACTACTACTACTACTACTACTACTACTACTACTACTACTACTACTACTACTACTACTACTACTACTACTACTACTACTACTACTACTACTACTACTACTACTACTACTACTACTACTACTACTACTACTACTACTACTACTACTACTACTACTACTACTACTACTACTACTACTACTACTACTACTACTACTACTACTACCGCCACCGCCACCGCCACTGCTACTGCTACTACTGCTGCTTAACTACTAATATACTACCACTACACTACTACCAATACTTACGTACTACACCTGCTACTACTACTAAAACTACTACTACCACTACTACTACTACTACTACTACTCACTACTACTACTACTAATACTACTACTACTGCTACTACTGCTACTACTAGTGCTACTAGAGTACAAACACTAAAACCGTGCAATGCTTTGCACTAATTAGTACTAAATAGCGCTAATTAAACAATAGAAAACAATAGAATTATCACTATTTAGTACTAAATAGTACTATTAATGTTGCACACTTTTAGTGTTTGCACTCTACTACTACTACTGCTTAACTACTAATATACTACCACTATGCTACTACTTATTATTATTATTATTATTAACTACTTCTACTATATATATTGCTACTGCTGCTTATTTTAACAGTGCTACTGCAGGGTTCATTCTACAGAAACTGGTTCATGGGTCAATTGGCCCATAACATCAAAATATTATGGGTCAATTAGGACTGGTTATGGGCCAACTACTAATCTTCATATTCAGTATGCGTAAGACTTGTTTAGCCTCTTTTAATGAAAATACAATGTGTCTATAATTTTGTGCCAAGATAACATAGAGTGAACATGAAATGTCTAGGTGCTGTTATGAAAGATTCTGCGTGCTTTTTGATTCCTCCATTTTTCCAGAGCACTAGGAAAGTTGAATGCCTCAATTGGCCCCCCTTCAATGATGATACGCATGATGTAGTCACAGTGCTCAGCTGACATTCTGTTTCTCAATGATGTGAGTGTGAGATTCTGCACACTGAATGTGCGCTCACAATCGCATGAATGGATAGGATGGGTGACTGCCAAATACACCAGTCGAAGAAGATGTGGAACGTCTTGGGCATGGAATCTTCCTAAAACCTCCCACAAACTTGTCAGACTTCCTGTAGGATAATGGCAGGATTTAACAACAGATTTACACAACTGCCACTCAGTCAGAACTGTTTCCACACTGCAGTTGATAAATGGTGGGGATGTAAACACTGTATTATTGACTGTGTCAGTGTGTTGCTGCTTATTCGTGTAATATTGAGCCAGTGATTGGATTTCATCATTGCCATATGCCTCAAATTCCTCTGGGCTCAAGAAGTTCAAGGGCCTCATCCCTATTACAGAAAACTGAATCATGGCCTCCTCTGTAGGAAATCTGAAAGATATAATAAATTATCAGAAATAGTAGCATCATAAATCAGAATCTAATTTCAGGGTTTCAATATCAAAGGCACTTGACAGCATGACTCATGCTGTATCTCATCATTGCTGTATCTCATGATGAGATACATCACTGACTTATGTTATATGCAGAAGACTGAATCCTGCTAACTTATACGTATTACAGTACTAACTTGATATTTTGATATTTTACCTTGAATTCAGGTTGTTAATCATTTCCTGTAAAAAGTTTCTCTTGATTATTTCAAAGCTTGCCCCATTCCTTTTCACATTGTGGTGGTCTTTAAAGATGCCATCTTTGAGATGTTCTGCTGCCAGATTGAGAAATGGCATTCTACTAAGATCACCATCACGCATCTTCTCTAAGTCACTTATACATGTTTGTACATTTACCTGGAATCAAGTTTTATGCATACCAAAAATATTGTAAGTCTATGAAAAAAAGGATAATGTAGTAACATGATTTATAAATAAAATGCATCATGAATTACTTAGTGTATAAGAAAAATAGATGGCACTTTACCTTTCTTTATTAAACAAAGAAGGAACAATATTGAATAGAATATATACTTTAGAGTATTGTTTACCTTCACAATCGAAATGTCAAGATCTTTCCTCTGAAACAATAGGCTTAGCTTCATTATTGGCTGCAGCCAATCCAACATACCATAGGAAATTTTGATAAACAACTCCTGTGCAACTTTTTTCTTCATTCCCTGTGCTTTGGCATCAGCTAGCCCTCTGGACACAAAGAATGTTATCAGTGAGTCAAGTGTGCGATAGACAGCATCTAATGCAGTGTAGAAAGACAGCCATCGAATCTGATGGACCTCCCTATAACGCAGCACTGGTTCACTGAGCACTTTCTGCACCTTCTCTAATTGTGCTGACTTTGTCGGTGACTTATAAAAAGAAGTAGTATATACTAGTGATGGTGTCCTTAAAATCACTGATGGCCTTTACTTTTTCTGCTGCTTGTTCTGATACAAGAGCCACCCTGTGTGCACTGCAATGCGTGTTTGCCAGGTGTGGATTTTCCTTCAGGAATTGTCCAGTCATTCCAGTTTTGCGCCCTGTCATCACAGATGCCCCATCTGTTCCTAGTCCATAGACTTTAGAGGTGGAGAGGCCTCGTTTATCCAGCTCCTGCTTTATTGCCATGAAGATTGCTTCCCAGTTCCCCCCTCTAGATGAACATCAGTAAGAAAATAGGTGTTTGGATGAAGTGTAACTGGATCAACAACCCGCACATTGATGGCTAACTTGTGGTTCACTGCAATGTCAGTAATTTCATCTGTTAGAATAGTGATAACGGTGATTCTTTGACTTTTTCTGTAACATTTTTGTCAATTATGTCAGATATCACCTCAAGAACATTATTAGCAGTTGTGCTGCTGGTATAATCAATATTCTCTGAGCATTTTAAATGCTTCACAAATGGAACCTCTAGGTATGTTAGAAAACTGATCAATGATGCATATTTGTTTAAAGGAATGTTTTCTTTGCATAACAAAAACACTGCTTTCATTGCTACCAGAACTGCACGCTCCTCATTACTCTGTGCCAGCTGTACAACATGCTGCATGTTAGCTCTTTCTTTTGGTCCAGCAATCAGCAGTTGATGGTCTGTGCATTCCATGTGGCGAGTGAGGGTGGAGGTTCTAAAGTTGTTTGTGCCCAGACTCATAATGTTGCTTTTTTTAGCATTTCTGCACAAAGTGCAATACATTACATTTTTTTCATTGTCATATCGCAACCATGACGCGTATGCTGAATTTTGTAGCCAACTTTTTTTGAAAATTTCGAGCTGTAGATGCAGAAGTCGCAGCTGCTGTAGAGGTACATGAGGTAGTTGTTGTAGAGGTAAAAGTACTAGTAGCGATATAAGTAGCACAAGTGGTAGCAGAACTAGGGGTGGTTTCCATTCCATAACTAGAAAATGATAATTAACGTGATTGTACATGTAGTAAACTTATATATGGCATTATTATCACAAATTAGGAACAACTTGAAAGCGCCACAAAGCGATTTCAAAAGGAAATATAGCTGATTCAACAGAATTTCGAATTACCGATCGTTACGAATTTCACGGCAAAATATAGATTGAAGTATTCATAATAATCAAATCAAACTGAAAGAGGGGATCAAATTATACTTACTTTAAAGTTCTTTGTCCTTTTGGAACAATACAAATCTTCTTTTTAGGAGGCATCGTTCAGACGTTGTTCACTCAGCCATGAAAACACTACACGTGAGCGAATGACAGCGAAACGTGTATTCGAGTAGCCCCACACCTCCCCACTTTGTATGCTTTTCGTTCGTTACCAGACTCGAGAGACGCTCGGCCAACATGGCGGCAAAAACGTGTGCTTGAATCTTCGAAGAACTGAACAGACAAAAAACAACACAAAACCCTCGAAGTGAGCACCAATTCGTATTTTATTTCAAGTTCAATATTGTTCTGTTGCCATTACGGAAATCAAAGACACAAGAAAAGTAACAAGCCATGCGCCCAGGGGCCCAGAGTGAATGGCAATATTGCGCCAATTTATATTTATGTGCGTCAATGGCGCAGGGCGCGTCCCAAAAATGAACCTTGCTACTGATGCTGCTCCTGCTGCTACCACTACTACTATGTATACTAGTTACTACACCACTACTACTGTTTGCATGCAATGAGTATTGACCTCTTAAACATCAACCTAATCTCTATTTATATCTACATGTATCAATGTTTCTATTAATAGCACTAAGTATACACAGTAAGTATACTCACCTAACAACACCTTTCTCTTTTTTTTCAAAGGATATGTTGGTATTTGTAATTCATCAGACGACGTCACCTTGAGCTTTTTCTTTGAAGAAGAACTATTAAGTAGTGATTGTAAGAGCAATCGTTTCTGGTCATTGATCTGAACTTTCTTTGATATATCTTGCGAATAACGTTTTAAGGCAAGGATATCACCCAGTGCATTAAGTCCGAGGCTTTTCAGTTCGTCATTTGTGCTATTTGATACTGCATCAGCATCCATCTAAACCAAACAAGAAAATATTTTTGAGTATATTTTTAAAAACATAAGCTACATGATATGTACTGTGACTTTTAAGTCACCATATATCTTATTGCTTTTTTTTTCTCTTAGCATGACTTGAACGTATGGGAAACCTCAGCTAAGCAGAGTAGACAACATTTGCTTTTATTAAAATACAATTTTGTCATAAAGGCCAGCGTCTCATGCATCCATACATGTGCATGCTTAATATCAAGTTACTTAAGCTTATGACTGAAATTTACCCTTTCCTTGACAAATTGTTGAATAACATCCTCTTCTATACCTCTCGACTGGAGAAACTCGGTTACCTTTCAAGGAAAAAACCCTTACATTGGTATTTTTTAGTATTTTTTTTGAATCACTATTAAGCTTATCTACCAAGTTATCCTATGTGATATAAAAATATCAAATTGATGATCGTCAGATCGATGACTCGTTGTCGATGAGCTCCGATCGTCAAATGCAAAACCTTCTTTACCTTCAACCTCTAGGCACAAAATATTGAGCCCTGAGTTCACAAAACGTACAACAAATGATGATCAACGCTCTATTTGATTATAACTGAGCTGAGACCAAATTTTAAAAAGCAAAATGAAAAAGAACTTTGATTATAAAGTCAAGTACCTACCTTGCTAATGGAAGACGCCATGTTGCAATAGAACCGCATACTCAATGACTGCTGGCTCATTCATAATGCTAATTGTCAATGCTAACTTTCAATTGTCAATGCTAACTTTCAATTGTCAATGCTAACTGTCAATTGTCAATGCTAACTGTCAATTGTCAATGCTAACTGTCAATTGTCAATGCTAACTGTCAATTGTCAATAGTAACTGTCAATTGTCAATGCTAACTGTCAATTGTCAATAGTAACTGTCAATTGTCAATGCTAACTGTCAATTGTCAATAGTAACTGTCAATTGTCAATGCTAACTGTCAATTGTCAATGCTAACTGTCAATTGTCAATGCTAACTGTCAATTGTCAATAGTAACTGTCAATTGTCAATGGTAACTGTCAATTGTCAATAGTAACTGTCAATTGTCAATGCTAACTGTCAATTGTCAATGCTAACTGTCAATTGTCAATGCTAACTGTCAATTGTCAATAGTAACTGTCAATTGTCAATGCTAACTGTCAATTGTCAATGCTAACTGTCAATTGTCAATGCTAACTGTCAATTGTCAATGCTAACTGTCAATTGTCAATGCTAACTGTCAATTGTCAATGCTAACTGTCAATTGTCAATGCTAACTGTCAATTGTCAATAGTAACTGTCAATTGTCAATGCTAACTGTCAATTGTCAATGCTAACTGTCAATTGTCAATAGTAACTGTCAATTGTCAATGCTAACTGTCAATTGTCAATGCTAACTGTCAATTGTCAATGCTAACTGTCAATTGTCAATAGTAACTGTCAATTGTCAATGCTAACTGTCAATTGTCAATGCTAACTGTCAATTGTCAATAGTAACTGTCAATTGTCAATGCTAACTTTCAATTGTCAATGCTAACTGTCAATTGTCAATGCTAACTGTCAATTGTCAATGCTAACTGTCAATTGTCAATGCTAACTGTCAATTGTCAATGCTAACTGTCAATTGTCAATGCTAACTGTCAATTGTCAATGCTAACTGTCAATTGTCAATGCTAACTGTCAATTGTCAATGCTAACTGTCAATTGTCAATGCTAACTGTCAATTGTCAATGCTAACTGTCAATTGTCAATGCTAACTGTCAATTGTCAATGCTAACTGTCAATTGTCAATGCTAACTGTCAATTGTCAATAGTAACTGTCAATTGTCAATGCTAACTGTCAATTGTCAATGCTAACTGTCAATTGTCAATGCTAACTGTCAATTGTCAATGCTAACTGTCAATTGTCAATGCTAACTGTCAATTGTCAATGCTAACTGTCAATTGTCAATGCTAACTGTCAATTGTCAATGCTAACTGTCAATTGTCAATAACTGTAACTGTCAATTGTCAAATGCTAACTGTCAATTGTCAATGCTAACTGTCAATTGTCAATGCTAACTGTCAATTGTCAATGCTAACTGTCAATTGTCAATGCTAACTGTCAATTGTCAATGCTAACTGTCAATTGTCAATGCTAACTGTCAATTGTCAATGCTAACTGTCAATTGTCAATGTAACTGTCAATTGTCAATGCTAACTGTCAATTGTCAATGCTAACTGTCAATTGTCAATTGTCAATGCTAACTGTCAATTGTCAATGCTAACTGTCAATTGTCAATGCTAACTGTCAATTGTCAATGCTAACTGTCAATTGTCAATGCTAACTGTCAATTGTCAATGCTAACTGTCAATTGTCAATGCTAACTGTCAATTGTCAATGCTAACTGTCAATTGTCAATGCTAACTGTCAATTGTCAATGCTAACTGTCAATTGTCAATGCTAACTGTCAATTGTCAATGCTAACTGTCAATTGTCAATGCTAACTGTCAATTGTCAATGCTAACTGTCAATTGTCAATGCTAACTGTCAATTGTCAATGCTAACTGTCAATTGTCAATGCTAACTGTCAATTGTCAATAGTAACTGTCAATTGTCAATGCTAACTGTCAATTGTCAATGCTAACTGTCAATTGTCAATGCTAACTGTCAATTGTCAATGCTAACTGTCAATTGTCAATAGCTAACTGTCAATTGTCAATGCTAACTGTCAATTGTCAATAGTAACTGTCAATTGTCAATGCTAACTGTCAATTGTCAATGCTAACTGTCAATTGTCAATGCTAACTGTCAATTGTCAATGCTAACTGTCAATTGTCAATAGTAACTGTCAATTTTCAATGCTAACTGTCAATTGTCAATAGTAACTGTCAATTGTCAATGGTAATTATCAATAGTAACTGTCAATTGTCAATGCTAACTGTCAATTGTCAATGCTAACTGTCAATTGTCAACAGACTGAAAATTGTGGTGAGCAATGAGCCGTATGAGGCTCCGTAGATATGAGCGATTAAATGTGCGCATCATTTAGTGTGAATGTATGGGGCCGCCATCTTGGTGTACAACTGTAGTACACCAACATGGCGGCCAAAACACCGAGGATCAAAATCACGTTAATATTACAAACAACTCAGTTTCTCAATAGAGATATTAATAAAATCAAACTTACATACCATCTACGAAGTAAAAAACGTAACATTTGAAGGACCTTGAAGCAAATTTCCCTAATTCTCTGGTTTTAGAATACACGTGACAGAAATTGACTCTCAATAAATCAGAAACCAAACATCGAAAGTACACAGATTTTTTTGTGAAGACTTTTCTTATGGATATAAACAAAATATCAAACAAACAGTTTTGTACGATTAATATTTTAGATTTTAGTGTTTTGATGACGTCATGTGCAAACCAAGAATTACAAAAAGCAACCGTTCTTTATTCTTCTCTACTCGTTCATCTACTCTTGACAAATTATATCCTAACACAAGTTTATGTAAGAATGACAGCGGCAGACGTACTTTTGAATACAGTGGGCCTGTTCTCTGGAATAATCTGTCTATCTCGTCAAAATCTTTTTCCTCTACTAAATCCTTCCATATCCTAATCTTGATTCTTTTACTGTCAAACACCAGTACTGATAACTCCATCCTCGGGAACCCAGGGGTATATTCTGTCACTCGTTACTCGCTCCCAGAGAAATACCCCTGGGAACGAAGTCTGTTGGAGCTTGTTGTGGAAGTCAAAATTCAAAATGGCGGCTGTTTTATTCAAACCAGAATATACTTGAATATACTTCTAGGTCGATCAATCAGAAACGAAAGTAATTTTGACTTCCGTAGCAAGTTCCAACAGACTTCGTTCCCAGGGGTAAATTTCTCTGGGAGCGAGTAACTTAGTGACAGAATATACCCCTGGGTTCCAGAGGATGTGATAACTCTGATTACTATAAATATACATCTTTACCGCATAATATATTTAATTAACTTAATCAAGTGTCACATTTATAATTAACTAATTAAATTCTATTGTAGTTTATTTATCATTTCTATTTATTGTAAATTATGTTTTCATTATGTCAGTGTTTTCTGCTAATTGGCAGCGTTATCAGTACATCATTAAACAATAATTTTAACAGCAACCTAGTAGACAACACTAAACTTGGTGTTTGTCCATTAGATAAGGTAACTAGGAAAATTGCCAACATTTTGTAACTAAGTTGAAAATGTGGTAGCTGTAGTCAGGCATAATGAAAAAAATATATTTTGTAACTAATCACAAGTAATTTAAAGTTAATCAACTAATTAATCGTGAACCTAATTTGATCAGTTTTGAAAGAGATAGAAATAATGAAACATATAACGGCAAGGGAAACTCAGATTTCCTTGAGGAGCGTAAAATTCAGTTCTCCAAGGCAATGTTTACAATGAACATGCGATACAAGTTGGATAACTTTACTTATCTTTGTCCTTTCAAGAACTAGTAATTATGTTCTATCTCTTTTTGAACCACAACACTGAGGACTTGATCAACGTGAAATCAGTTATGTTAGAATGACATGTCAATTGCATCCTAAAATTATATTTAGCTGGAAAGAGCTTTCTTGAGTTGGATACATATTTTTTCTGTTGGCTCCTTTGCCTGACGATGGTATCGATCCAACTTCAAATATAAACATACTCTGCATGCTATCTCCTGATTGACTGAAGTACAGCTTGTAAAACTTACACAGTCTCATACTATTTCCTGATTGGCTGAAGTACCCAAATTTGAAATGTTTTCGTTCTCAATTGTGATTGGTACTCGTTGTCTAGGTGGCCCCGGTTACAGTAGTCGCACTGTAAATCCCAGCCTGGAAGCAAGAATACAAAGCCTAACAAATATACTTCATTAATGAGGACAGGAATCAAGACTTTGAGAACCACATTAAACATGTGAGAATATGAGGCCCAAGGTTGAATAAATCTGAGGTTGTAAGATAATGGCTGAAAATTTGGTGAGTTAATCAATGCAGTTAAATTTAAAAAAATCTACATTTAACTGCATAAGCTTTAGTAGACTTCTCACTGTAAGGTAAAACCTGTTTGCATTAAAATAATGTTATTGCCCTGCATGGCCGTAGTAATAGCCCTTTTATTTTATTAAAATACTTTAAGTAACAATATGCTCACCTCACAACTGGATTCAGTTTTTCTCTTCACCTTCTTCTGTTTCTTTGAGGATTTTGGAGTCAACCATAATGGCTATGAGAAAATAATGGAATAAATAAAATGTTGGGCATTCTCTACTGCCTGACTGGAAGTGTACAGGATATTGTGTACTATTGAAAAACAACTACAACAACTACAACTAAAACAACTAGGTATCCCATTCCACCAACTACTTTTCTCTGAGACACTCAAAATTCCTCTGACTGAATGAATTAAGCTTTATTATATTACATTCCTATTTTCTCATTTATTCTTTTTTGTTTGATTTGCAATTGTACCTTGACTTGGCGATGTTTCCCTTTTTGGTACCTCCTTTGCTCATTGCAGAAATTTTTGATGTGCATTGCAATCCCATCAGCACCAAAATTGAACTCCTTAATTCCACATTCTGGTTCTAATTCCTGTGCCAAAGCTTCTAGTTCTGCCTTTGACTCTGGGGAGTTGAACTTTGGTAGATTGTCACCCCATATATTATATTGCTTCTCCTTTCGAAAAGAAACATAGGAGTATAAACCAAACAGTACTATCGAATAACTTCATGAATCAATGGGCAAACTTACTTTCAAAAGCTATGTTGTTTTCGGTCTTTTCCTCCATCATATTATTTACACTTTTAAATTGTCTGACAGTACCTGTTTATAGCACTTAGCCATGAAATCTCGAAAGCCCAAAGAAATAAACGTGGAAGAACATTTCAACTTCATATCAAGATGCTCATTGGTTTACATTTCGACACTTATTGGGCTATTTTCGTGCGCTTTCTTTACACTCTTTTTTAATTGGATTAGAGTACCTAGGCACGTTTACAGTCAGCGGTAGCCCCAATAAGTAGAAAAGCAGACATTTTCAAACATACTGTAGTATTTGAAAATAGCAGCTGGTCAAGAAGAGTTTCTTTCGAGGGATATCAATGGGACAGGATAGAAATATATTCGTGTAATTGCCCTGAAAAGCCATACAGACATGTTCATTGCAAGTGGTACAGATGTTGAGGGCAAGCAACATCTAGAAGTACAGAACTGCGACACTGGAGAGAAGCAATGTTTTCGATAGAAAATTTTCTGGCATGAGTACAACCACGTACACAACTCATGATGTTGTCAGCCATGGTTATGGGGATGATGATGAAAGATCTTGTACCTTTACAGATGTGCCAATGGAAAGTAAGGATGAAGATTTGCAGGACGATATTTTAAATAATCAAAGTCAAGAAGAGAATGGCGAATTTCAAGAAGACAAATCCCATGAGGAGACTCGTAGTTGAATCAATCTTAAAGGCAATGGCTATCATGGAAGACAGCGGAACTTCAATACAGACATTTGAGGATATACTTGCATATGGGTAAACAATGCACTTCACCTCCCTTAGCCATGATATGGACACTGATATTCTGAATGTACTGTGGCCAGAAAACTGGACTCCCGCCCAGTCGATGTTAAGAGAAGAAGGGTCTTCTAATCCCAAGGAATATTATATTTGTATATGCTGGGAAGAGAAATAAACTACAAGAAATGGGAAGAGACAGAAAAAGTATCATTACTCAGGCGAGTGGAGTGTAATGGAAAGCAAAAGCGAAAAATATCAGAAGTGTGGTAAAAGACCATTACCAAAATGAGCAGGGGACTGGGACCAAGTCCGTAAAACTAATTCAATAATAAACTAGCTAAAGTGGGCATCATTTTCTGAGAGAGCATATCAAACCTAGCTAGTCTGGAAAATTTGGTGAACTTTGGCTTAATATTGACGATGCTAGAGGGCATCAAAGATGTCTATTTTCCCATACAAACTCTGTAAATTTTTGACGTTGTCCAGCCAAACCATACATTCACTGTAAAATTTTGGTTGGACAACACAATTTTAAAAGTTTATAATTCCCTCAGAATTCGCTCAAATCACATCTAACTTTGCACAGATACTAATTTCAACATGCTGTTTCATGTCATAAGCTTAATTTCGTTCCCAGTCCCCTGCACATTTAGGTAATGGCTAATTGTGGTTACATAAAATATTATTATCTGGGTATACAAGATAAACTTAGAAACTGGTTTCGTAACCCAGAATAGTCCTTGGATTTTTCCAACAAGATGCTGTGAATGCCAGGCTGTCATCTCATCAGAAATCATCATTGACTCTTCTAAAGACATTAATGGCAATTCAGTACTAGAATGCCCAGAATGTTTCCATATATGTTCTCATAAAACTCAATCTACAAGGGGGTCTCCTCTAAATTTAGCTTTTATAGGTCATTGGGACGCTTGGCAACCTTTCAAAAGCAGTCAGAAGTTGTGGATCGTTTGAAATTCCAATAGCTAATATGTATGAGAGACAGAGTACGCATAAAAGAGGTTTATGTTGTAGGTTTTGTCCCATGTTCCTCTGGTGTTCCTCAAGCATATGATCCATTTCTACATCCACTTATTAACCCATCGACTCCTACACCTGCCGAAACCGGCCGTAAACATTGATACTGATTTGAAAAATTCTAACTTTCTGAATTTTCGTAACATCGATCTCATGGCCAGATATTAGTGACAACTAGATAACTCTTCAAATTTTAACCTCAAGTAAATTGACTTACAGGTCCGATTTCTGGGCATTAGTTCAATTGGTTTTTCATAGAAATCAAAAATGCGTGTTTTTGACGCAATTTCATACTGGCAAAATATTGCACTGGTTGCATTCTTTACAAGTCCAAAGTCGCCAAAAATGCCTTTGTAGGTCCTGCAATCCACCACAGAACAACCAGAGAGACGATTTCACAGTTGAGTCCTCCATTTTGAATTCCGTAATGGCACTGCCGAGATGTCTTCGTGAAAATCGCTTCTCGCTGCTGGGTTCTTTCAGCAGAACGGTCTCTACCACACCAGTCAAGCTTAATGATGCTGTTCTGGGGGCTTCTGTGGTGAATAATGGCTATAAAACACTCTAACATGCACAATTGGCCTCTTCAATCAGGTAAAACTACTGGCCACGAAGAGATCCCAAAAAGAAAGGCAAACCACGTGAAAACGCGAGCCCACGGGCATTCAGAACTGTCAAGATTTCCACGGAAACCCCTTATATGGAATCGAAATTTCCTATGGCGTGATTAGGTCCAGAAAATCGCTAAAAAAACTCAGAATAGCTCAGGAGCGAATGGGTTAATGAACTTATTGAAGGATTTGAGTGGATTTGAGGTGATTATTCCTCCAAATACTACACTTTATAACTCCAGCCAAGTAAAAAGAAACTTTGCGAGTATTATTGTTGTGTTGAACTGGAGACCACCCACGCCAGTGTGAAAGTTTTTCAATCAACGGAAATGTGCATGTAGAAGATGCAAACTTGTTGACCAAAAAAGTCATTACTATGGAATTATGGAAACAATCGGTTCCATTTGCGTTATCCATGGGGTGAAAGAAACATCAAAGAGGAGGAGGAAACCATTTTCGATCTAGATAAAGAAACCAGAAAGAGTGTCAGCAAAAACATGTCTTCTCAAAAGAGATTCACTGGAACATCATATTCTGCACAAATATTTACATTATTTGTTTGGCTTTGATATTTTATATCATATGGTATATGACATTTTTCACACTGTACCACTGAACCTTTGCAAAAATCAAGTTCAGAGAATGGTGCACTTGGACATTATATCCAGTAGTTTCAGGCTCCATTTGGATTCGTATATTTTATAGGTGCACTTAGAATTGATTGATACAACTTACCTTGATGAGCAAATCAAAACATTTCCCTGAACTTCAGAACTGATGGCCTTATTCCTACTGCAATTGGAAAGGATGGAAAAGGCCTTGGGCATTGGAAAGCTTATCAGAAGTTTGGATTTCCAGTGGTAGAATGCATAAGTGAGAATATGCTTAAAACCCCATGTGGTCTTGAGATCATGAGTTTGGTGTCTCGTTTTACAGAACTTCACTTTTACAGTGGTAGAGATGGCTGGACAGACAGTATGCTAGAAATGCATCAGAAACTTGAAGATAACCAAGGACTTGAGATGTGCACAATATCTGTGCATAATATGTTGCACATTCACGAGGATATTAAGAACTTTGCATCAACAGACAACTATTGGTGTGCGGTCTTTGAAAGAGCAGTTAAACATTACATCAAAGATCCAATAATTGTAAGGGAGTAGAAGGTACATATTCAAAAGCAGAATACAGAAGAGAGTATTTGAAGAGCTTACAGAGAGAGCAAGTGAAGAATGACATTGGCCTATCTGTTATCCAGGTAAAATAGCTGTAATATTTGGTAGTACTCATTCCTACCACAAATATTTCTTTGTTTGTGTATAAAGGAAACAATATAATAAAATAAAAATAATATAATAAATATAATATTGTTCAAACTTTTTTAATTGCCCATGAAAATGGCATAAGTGACATTTTGTATGACGTGTTCAAGTTTTATCAAATGGACCAAAATCGACTTCTGCAGCTATCATGATGGTAAAATATCAATGTTATGAAAAAAGTCACCAAGGCCATTGGGGTCTGGGGTCTGTTAGAAACCCAGCTCACTTCTAATGATTGAATGTGTTTTGTTTGTCGAGTTTACACCACATTTAGATCCTGAAATGTTTAATTAAGAATGTTTTCTTCTTAGAATGAAAATCAATTATTTACATTTGTAGTGTCTAATATAAATTTGCTTATATGCAACATTTGCTGCGAAAGCTAGAGAAAATATATGATCAAATCAGCTTTTCGTTTTAATCCATTCTTATGTATTTTATAACATTGCCTAGTTTGTGATATTTAACACGTGGCAAGAACATCCCAAATGTATACCAGCACCAAGTCTTTCAACAACAACAAAACATGGATCTTTATGTAAATCTATGGCTTTCTAACAGACTGACAACGATTCTTTTGGTGTCCAAGTCTGTGCTGTGAGAAAAAATGTAGGGAGCCCTTCAGGTTCTTAACCATGAAATCTAGGGTGCCTAGCCTTCAAGGTTGGTTGCCCAATTTTTTTGAATAATTAATTAATTTAATTTAATTACACAATAAATTGAAAAGGCTTTAAAAGGCGAAAGGAATGGAAGGAAATTAGTTGTTTTTGCACAATCTGATAAGTTAACCTGTTTGTCTAGTACCATTTGAGTATAAGTTAGAAAAGGTGATGCAGTTCCCATGCTTGATTTAAGTTAATCCACTTCCTGCTCACAAATGATTGATGGAGTTTCCTAGTCAACATTTAATTCACCACTGTGAAATGAAATTTTCCCATGGGCAAATTTTCCATAGATTAGTAAACTTTCCTAAGTGATACAAAATATTGTAGTTTCAATGAAAAATTTTTTAAGTTAAAAACGGGAAAATTGTGATTACATATTACTACTGGTTATTTGAAGTGAAATTAACAAAGTTGGTAGTTTGTTAAATATTACTTTTATTGTAAAAAAATCCCATCCGAATCGCCTGAAAATCATAGCATCAATGAGTTTCCTAGTTGTAATTCTCTGTCAGACAATGCTGACAATGCTTCTGTCGGACATAGCACGGTATTTAATTCAAAAAGTATTTTGTGAATTTGGTCACCGTCCAGGTTGAGCCTTTACATGTATAAGTTGTAGAAATATAAATGAATGAATGGTGTTGCGACACATGTATCGAAAGCTTTACTTTGCAATTCATACTTTATTTGTCTTTCGCTTATTTGTCATTTTAGCGGCAAGCTAGCAGATACGTGAATCAGTGGTGAATATTGATGTAAAGCAAACATCGCAAAAATTGGCATAATTTGCATATTTACGAGTGTTGTTTATCACGTGCAAAGTCACTCATGCGGAACAAACTTCACGAGGATGATGCGTTGAATTTTGTACAACGCAAATGTTCTTGCTAAGCTTCAATAACATGATAAACCAATACCAGAATGTTACATTTTTTTAGCATGTGAAGCCTTTTTTATGCAACTCATCTAAAAGTGCCTAGTCGGGCGACCAATTAATTTTAGTCGCCCGAAGGCAATTGTTAGTCACCTCAGGAAACCGGGCGCCATTAGAGCACAGCCTTGGGTGTCACCTCAAGGTACAGCACTGTATTTTTAAATTATACATGTATACATAGCGGATTTTACATGGTCGCGCGGAAATACAGCTTTTATCTTAACGCATTTGCTCCTTAGCTATTTTGAGTTTTTTAGCGATTTTCTGGACCTAATCACGCCATAGGAATCACGCCATAGGAAATTTCGATTCCATATAAGGGGTTTCCATGAAAATCTTGACAGTTCTGAAAGCCCACCGGCTCAGGTTCTTACGTGGTCTGCCTTTCTTCTTGAGATCTCGTCGGGACCAGTAGTTTTAATTGCTGGAAGAGGCCAATTTTTCATTTTAGAGTGTTTTATAGCCATTATTCACCACAGAAGCCCCCAGAACAGCATCATTAAGCTTGACTGGTGTGGTAGAGACCTGTGTCAAAAATTCCCGTATGTTCCCGGCATCCTTTTCGGGCGTGCAGAAGGAAAACACGTGTTTGTGAATGTCAAATGTTCATTTTGGATGTGTGAAATTGCGTCAAAAACACGCATTTTTGATTTCTATGAAAAACAAATTGAACTAATGCCCAGAAATCGGACCTGTAAGTCAGTTTACTTGAGGTTAAAATTTGAAGAGTTATCTTAGATAATTTAGTGGTTGTCACTAATAACTGGCAGTGAGATCGATGTTACGAAAATTCAGAAAGTTAGAATTTTTCAAAGTAGTATCGTGGAGGAGTGGTCATTGTCGTGGACCAATGGTCACATTCACCTTATGGTGATCCAGGGGGTGTGTGATGCTTGTCACATGACTAACCCTAGCCCCAAAGCCAGCCATCCGTCAAATCTAACCCTAGCTTCCAGAACTTAACCCAAGGTCAAAATAAAAAATTACCCTAAGCCTGAATCGTTACCCTAACCCTAGTTTTGAGTTAACCCCAACCCTAACTTCTTCACGGGGGTGTCTAAAGTCCTGTTCACGTGACCTCATATTTTTTTTGTTTAACCCATTCACTCCTGAGCTATTTTGAGTTTTTTGGCGATTTTCTGGACCTAATCACGCCATAGGAAATTCCATATAAGGGGTTTCCATGGAAATCTTGACAGTTCTGAAAGCCCACGGGCGCAAGTTCTCACGTGGTCTGCCTTTCCTCTTGGGATCTCGTCGGGGCCAGTAGTTTTAACTGCTTGAAGGGGCCAATTTTGCATTTTAGAGTGTTTTATAGCCATTATTCACCACAGAAGCCCCCAGAACAGCATCATTAAGCTTGACTGGTGTGGTAGAGACCAGAACCCAGCAGCGAGGAGCGAGTTTCACGAAGACATATCGGCAGTGCCATTGAGGAATTCAAAATGGCGGACTCAACTGTGAAATCGTCTCTCTGGTTGTTCTGTGATGGATTCCAGGACCTACCTAGGCATTTCTGGCGACTTTGGACTTGTAAAGAATGCAACCGGTGCACTATTTTGCCTGTATGACCGAGTGGCTCGACACTCGGTCTAAGAAACGGAAAGGGCGGGATGCTTGCTGTCAAAAATTCCTGTATGTTCCCGGCATCCTTTTCGGACATGCAGAAGGAAAACACGTGTTTGCGAAAGTGGTCCTAAGGAAATGGCTATTGTTTGGCGAGTTAAGGAAGAGAAAGGGAAAAATTCACGAATATATCAAGAAGAGAGATGGAAGTTTGCTGAGAAAGTGGCGTTTTGTTTCACAATGAAGTATTTTGGAAGAAAATCCAAGTCAAATGTTCATTTTCGAGGTGTGAAATTGCGTCAAAAACACGCATTTTTTGATTTCTACGGGAAAAAAATTGAACTAATGCCCATAAATCGGACCTGTAAGTCAATTTACTTGAGGGTAAAATTTGAAGAGTTATCTAGTTGTCACTAATAACTGGCCATGAGATCGATGTTACGAAAATTCAGAAAGTTAGAATTTTTCAAATCAGTATCGATGTTTACGGCCGGTTTCGGTGGGTTAATTGGCGTCCTGGAAGCAGCAGAGAAACGTGGCCCACAAGAGCTGTATCTCTGTGAGTATTACAGTTTACTGTGATCTCCAGGTGCTTCCTTGGGAATCTAATTCAGCCGGCTTCAGAGTTCGAATATTCGAACTCGCACGACCTGGAATTGCTTAAATTGGCGTCCTGGAAGCAGCAGAGAAACTTGGCCCACAAGAGCTGTATCTCTGTGAGTATTACAGTTTACTCTGATTTCTTGGTGCTTCCTTGGGAAATTCAGCCTGCTTTCGAACTCGCACGACTTGGAATTGCTTGGTGTCCTGGACATACGGGTGCCTTTGATTGGTAAAAGGGAACGTACTACTACTTGAAATGTTGCGTTATATTAAAAACCCATGGTATATACATGTATGATAAACATATACACAGCAAAAAGAGAAACTGAAACCGTTCAGTACTTATTCGAATACACTGTTTTTATCACAAACTCTCATTTCGAGTTATATATTTCTACTTGCTGACAGAACCTTTCAATTACGAACATTATGTAACATAGGCACCCTGCTGATGTTCTGTTCTGATTTATCAGGGTGCCACGAATTCAGCAGACCACTAAGTTCGTCATGTTAGTAAGTTATTTCACACTTATTTGCACTCTAACCATAATTAATAATAATCTTTATTTATCCTACAAAAAGAGATCAGCGGATACAAGTACCAACTGGTATAAACCCATGTGTAGCCAAGTATAATAACTATGCTATAAACAATTGTGAATAAAATAACTATATATGTGATATATAATACATAATTTGTACTCTTTCTATTGGGTTAGGTACATGCAGCACCATTGATGATAATCAGCTAGATGAACTTACAGTACGTGCATCAAATGAACATCCTGAGATAGGCATTAGAATGCTTAAAGGTTATTTACAAAGCAATGGCTTCCGTTTCCAGCGTGAAAGGATAAGGTTATCATTACTGAGAACTGATCGCATTCGTTTAGTTGAGAGATGGCGAAGAGAACTGTCAAAAGGCGTCATTACAATGTCAAGTATCCCCTATCTATCATTATGGCATTTTGATGGCCATCACAAGCTTATCAGGTATTTTTACCTTATTACTATAACCCTGTAAGGTACAAGGGTATTCAGTTACTAAAGTGACATCCCAATATAATGACGTGTCAAGGAACTAAAACGTGATTTGTTATATCATACAATTGAGCATTTCTGGGTTCAAACATGTTTGAATGTTATAATCAATCAATATCAGTTAATTCGACCCTCTTGCAGTTCCATAAAAGGGGTATTATATTGGGGTTACCCATGCACTAATCTGGAAAAATGAAATTCCCCTACTTTTCCCTTACCATGCATGGGAACCCTGCATACACAGTTGCAGTTTACGACCTAAAAAAATCAGCTCATATATTGATTGGGCAGTTATTAAGTTTACTTGTTTTTTTGCTTTTCATAATCAGAGTATTTTAAATGTACTGTACATAACAGGTGGAGAATAGTAGTCCATGGTGGGATAGATGGCTATTCAAGAATCCCTGTCTACCTGGAGGCATCCAACAACAACAGGGCATACACTGTTCTCGCAGTTTTCTTAGAAGCTGTAATTTAAAAATTAAACGAGACTTACCTGTAAGTCGATGTTTGATTGTAATTCTATCACGGCATCAGTCAGGAACGGAGGAGTCACATGAGAAGCATGCGCTTGCTAAAACGGTCATTCTTTAAAGCCAAGCGTATCCAGGAACAAATAGCAGGAACGAAGGAGTCAGGGAGGGAAACCCACA
This sequence comes from Actinostola sp. cb2023, assembly GCA_033675265.1. Taxonomy (NCBI): domain Eukaryota; kingdom Metazoa; phylum Cnidaria; class Anthozoa; order Actiniaria; family Actinostolidae; genus Actinostola; species Actinostola sp. cb2023. Next base: position 154,156 of record JAUJYZ010000415.1, read on the forward strand.
GTGGAGGGCATGTGACTCCTCCGTTCCTGACTGATGCCGTGATAGAATTACAATCAAACATCGACTTACAGGTAAGTCTCGTTTAATTTTTAAATTCTATCACGTCATCAGTCTACGTCACTACGGAGTCCCATGAGATTTGAAAGTCCTGGATACGCTTACAACTGTAAAATACAGCGTATTGTTATAATGGCGTATATTTTAATCATATACCTTATAGAGGTTACATGTTGAACTTATAATAAAAAGATTAAGTAGTTCCATTATGATTGGAATAATGTTCTAATATACTAGAGCCAAAGTTATTTGGCAAAGGTTTGTCATAAAATCTTGCAAATGTTTGTGCATTTGACCAGCCTCCTGCTCTTAGGATGTCCTGAAGGGGTAAACCTGCTGATTTTCCGTATGAAACAGCGGCGGACCTTCCACTGTGCGCTGAAAACTGCGCGGTATCAATGCCAGCCTCCTTCATTATCGACTTTGACCATTTACCTATGGTACTGCTACAGACCGAGTGATGTGTAACTTTGTGTAACTTATCATGAGTTTTGTGCGTTCGTTGCGGATATCCTGGGTCTTCTGTAGATATAATCTGATGAGGGTGACCACACAGAGTCGTTCATCTGGTTCGTAGGACATGAGTTCTATTGGTGCGATATGTCGTCCTGGCTTACAAGTCTTTAGTATTTCATTTATGGTAAATACATATTTGTTGGGTAAACTTTGCATATATTGTATATCGAGTTGTTATTGTCTGGCATCTTTGGCCAGTTAAAAGGCATAACAGCATTGTAAGTTTTAAGGTTAGAGATTTCAACGACAGCCCCGAGTTCGGCGACATGCTTTGTATATGTTTTAATACAATCCCTGCATCCCACATAAACTTGTAGCGTGGCAGTGAGGGTTTCATTTCAAAAATTCCTTTCATGAATCTGGTTAAAAGGGATTGAGAGCCAAACGTACCGCTTGGCACATCAATTACAATGGATAGAGCTGACCTAGCTGTATTAATGGCGCTGTATCAAAGCCCTTTCTGGTACAAGTGTGTAAGGAATTCAATCCCATGTTGAATTGTCGCTCTTAGTGGATCAATGCTATTTTCAGAGCAATACTGTTCCCAGCGCGTTAAATATGTGTGATATTGTTTGCTGGTTATCTTCCGCCAAGACGCCATAATGATATCTCTTGCGGTATCTGACATGCCTATGTTGTCTAGGTGTTTCCTGACAAGTGGCAGACAAGAAGGCTTAGTTTCGCCCATAGTGGGTGTGGTGTTCGTGGCTTGTTTGGCAGCCATAACAGAGCTCGATGAGGCTTCAGGGTTACCGGTGGCTGTGTCAGTAGTTTCATGGCTTATTGCCCATTCCCAAATGATCTTACATAGCGTATTGAGATCGTATGAGTGGCTGGTGCCCATATTGTTTATGATTGCTACCGAGGTACTGTTGTCAATCATAAGGCGGGCATGTTTCCCCTTCTCATGGTTGAGAAAGGTTTTCATGCCAAGGAAAACTGCCAGTAATTCTAGATAGTTGAGGACGACGGCGTACCGGAAGTCAATTTTCGAATAGAGCATGCGCAGTAGTCTTGTTTACATCGGCTGCCTCCCTTGGTCTGCCGTACTGTTGACGTCGGCGACGAGAAAACTGGAGTTTTGGCGTAGTCGCTAGTACGGCACATTTTTCTCTTTTTTTTCTCGTTTTACTACTCTATTCATCCGTCAAAGAGTTTGAAAAGAAAGCCATGAGTCTTATCTTTGTTCCTGATCAGTCGGCTGCCTCAAAGAAAGCCAGCCGCTCAAAGACATCGTAAGTATTTAATTTTCATCATTTTGTTTTCAATTTCAACGTATCGCACGCGAAAATAAGACTTAAATTTGCTATTATAAATGCCAATGAAGTAAGTTGAAGTCAAAAAGCGTATCGTAGACGACCTTGATATAACCACTGGGTTCATCCAATGTCATACAAAAAGTATTTTAAGTTTATCCAGTTTAATGAAAGTCCCGAAAGTTAGTTTTAGCTTGCATTTCCTAGAGCTGATAATCTTTAATTTGAAATGTCTAACAGGATGTTCTGGACCGAGGAACATGACCAAATGCTATGTAGAGAAATCCTTTTAGTCGACCCATTCAGTGGGACAAAGAAGGGGACCTTGCAAAGAGGAGCGAAGTGGAGCGAAATTGCCAATCAATTGATGACCATGGACCAGCCAAAATTCAAGGTTGACCAAAGGTCAGTTAGGGAAAGATATAACCTGCTATCACAGAAATTTAAAAAGAGAGAGAGAGAGAGAAGAGCAGAGGGGCAGTGGGATGGATCCTCCTGTTTTAACAGAAGTAGAAGTGGCGGTGGAAGATCTGATTGAGAGAGAGGAAGTAGCAGACCATGAACAGCAAGGAGAAACAGAGGAGAAAAAGAAAAAAGTGAATGAAGACAAGATCAAGGCAGAAGACATAAGAAAGGCAATGGAGAGTATAGGGACCACACAGAAAAGAAAGGCAGATGGGAATGAAGAGGTAAAAAGAAAGAGAAGATCAACAGGGGATACTGTAGAGTACCTGAGAGAGAGGAACAAACAAATGCAAGAGATGAGAGAACAAGAACTTGAGGTGAAGAAAAAGGAAATTGACACAGCACAGAATAGGCATGACGATATGATGTCATTGCTTATACAGCAACAGCAGCAACAACAAAAACAGGCTCAAGATTTCCAAGCAATGATGCTAACGCTCATGACCAAGCTCACCTCAAAGTAAGGCCAAAAAAACTGGAGAGATAATTCCTTTCTTTTTATTTTACAGTAAAATACTTTTCATTTGTATTTATCTTAAATTCGAGTTGAAATAAAGTTTATTGTATTGTATTAGAGTGATGGCATTTAAGAGCCGTTGTCTGTACTTTTCGAAAATTCGATGCAAGTGGGCAAAAATCGAAATTCATTTTAATTCACCCAAATAACCCTTATAATGAAGTGTTTTCGAAAATAAGTCCAGAAAGTTTCAGTGATTTTTATTTCCGAGAAATTGAGAAAATTCGAAATCACTTCCGGGACGACCGGAAGCGGCAATTAAAAAATGTAAATTTCGCCGATCTTAAATCGTCTCAAAAAGCCACAGGACTATTAATTTCGAAACTTTGTTTTTGCCACAATTAAAGTCCACTATGTTGAAGTTCGAACGAACCTAATTTTGTTTCCCTAGCAGGCGCTTAAGAAATATTCTGAGTCTCTGAAGTAGCCCTCTTGTGATCTCAAACTCAGAAGGCTAATTTAGGTGAAATTGAAGGTAGCTAAATGCTTTCCGGTACACGAATTTTTGGCATAAAAATTAAATCATAGTCAAGCTATGCCTTTCTAATTTATCATATCTAAATTTTACTGGCGGCCAGCAAATAGTCTCCCGTGGAGAGGACTAAACGTTCCTAGTATTTTCACCAAATCGGCACTTCGTCACGAATCTATAATTAGCACTGAATGTTCTATGATAGTGACCAAACTAAACCTATTCAATATGAAGCAAGTAAAGGAAGTCCTCAGCCCTTTTATACAAGTCCGCCGAGTACGACATAAAAGTACCGGTCACGCAACACGGAATAATAATAAAACGAGTTACCTACCGTTTGAAAAACGTTTTCTGCAGCTAAAACACCTAAATTAAAATGCTACTGAAGGCCACCATGTTAAGAGAAACCACTTTTAGTGAATCCTTCCTGGAAGCGAAGGGGGTAGGGGGTACTACCATGCCGGTATATCGACTTTACGGAGATGATCCGCTGGTCAGGGTATGGTTTTTCGAGTCATGACCACCCACGACTTCATTGACATGTGATTTAAACACTGTATAGATAATTTGTTTCATTTGTTTTATAGAGGGATATAAAATGTTAAAATTTGTCCTGAACAAGGTAATATTGAAATTTGATATTTTTTTGCATTAACAGGGTAACGATTTCAGAGTCCCAGCGGCACACCCCTACCCAAATTTAAGCCAGACAGCAATCAGTGATAGAGCCCAGTGAACAACACCAGTTCCCAGTATTTTCCTGTCCACAGAGCGGTTGTGTCGGTATCTCCCAGAGCGCATCAGCTCTTGATCATCACAGCTCTGGAGGTACGCAGGTAGCCTGATTTTCAGACGGTCCGTGGTCCTCCGCTCTCTAGCGGCGAGAGCGATCGCCGAAGGACCACGGACCGTCTGAAAATCAGGCCAGTACGCAGGCAGTCATACAAAGAAAGGATCCCGGTTTAATGAGAGTCAAAAGTTCACGATCGTGTCAGCTTTCCTCTCCTCTAAGGGTATAGGCATGCTTCAGATACTGTGTCACCAGAACCCCGGTACTATGGGCCTGACCCTATTCCAGACCTAAAAATGCAATTTTCCATATACCCTATCCCAGGCCTAAGCTCAAAATTATATACCCTATCCCAGACCTAATCATTTCAGTAAACGTTGGTTATTGTGAAAACCTGCATAGCCTATCGCAGACCAAAAAGGCACCCTATCCCAGACTAAAAGGGCAAAAACGATCCCCTATCCCAGACCTAAGGAGCTCAAATAAAAACCATACCCTATCCGGCGGCATATACCCGTATAGCATATATCGGGGAGTACCGGCGTCCCACGGGCACCACATTGTCCTGGATACTCCGACATCCGCCGTGCGCAGGAAAGCTCCCTATATTGCCCTAATGGAAGATGCAGTTCACCAGCTAGTTTCACGCGGCTAAATAAATTCCAAAATGTTTTTTTATCAAATAGTTTGTATGATACGGGGTACCAAAATTTCAAACGTGCGCACACTATCACTATCACTATCCCGAAATATAAACAATTTCCCCTTGTTTTTAAATACGCTGTGCCCGTTGGGGGGGGGGGGGGGGGGGTACTCAGGGGTATCAGTGACGGGGAGGTGCGAATGAGGCCAAGCGTTTTAACATTTGACCTAAATTAGCCATCTGATTTTGAGGTCACAACAGGTCTACTTCAGAGACTAAGAATATTTTATAAGCGTCTGCTAGGGAAACAAATTTAGGTTCGTTCGAATGTCAACATAGTGGACTTTAATTGTGGCAAAAACAAAATTTCGAAATTAATCGTCCTGTGGCTTTTTGAGACGGTTTAAGATCTGCGAAATTTTCATTTTTTAATTGGCGCTTCCGGTCGTCCCGGAAGTGATTTCGAATTTTCTCGATTTCTCAGAAAATAAAAATCGCTGAAACTTTCTGGACTTATTTTCGAAAACACTTCATTAGAACGTTTTCGCGTAACTCGCTTTTAAAATGCTAATGAATTTGTAACATGCAAATCAGATCTACAACATGTTAATTAGAAACAAAACATTTTCTTGCTTCAAATACAATCCCAAGAACAATTACAACATACAAACTTTGTCTTAAAACTGTATTTTCAACTTGACATGGCTGTTTATGTCATTTAAACACTTCTACAAAGCATGTCTTGTTGACGATACTCAAAAACTGATATAATATTTGACATGGCCTTGGAACGACGCGTTTATTTTTGCGCGTTACTTGACAATTAACTTAAGATGATCTTGAGTCGATGAAATGTTAACTTATGTACACGTTGTAAACTAATGTAACTGCGTTGGTGTGTAAGATCAAACAAGTGTGATGAATGAAAATTTGGCACCGTAAAAAAAAAGTGAGCGAATTGAAAATATTGTTTTACCACTAATAAATAACATAGCATAACAGACTGTAGGCTCTAAATGTTCTAAATGCTTTCAAAAAGCCTCACACGTCTCTCTGCTAAAAATGCTACGAGCTCTACACAAACGGGCATTAACCACCTTGGATGTCTCCAGATTTGCCCAACAGCTTTGCAGATTTTCATATCCTTGAAAATGTGTTCTATTGTTATCCTTCGTCTGGCCAAACACCGGTTGAATCTTCTCGCACGCCTCCTGTCTCTGCCATTCAAAAGTGGCATTTGATTTGCCCTGACTGCTGTCATGAGGGGTCCGCCATCAGGATAAGCCCTGTCAGCTAGCAGGTTTGTGCCAGGTGGGAGAGCCAAAGGTTGCCCTGGTCCAATAGGAGTCATGAGTCTGTAAGATGTAGCGTCATGGGTGCTACCTAAAAAGCCAGCTTGCACAAACCTTAAGTGCCCTAGATTATCCATTATTAATTGTGTGTTCATACAATGGTAATGACGATGGCCACTGTAAAATAACCTTTGTGCTTCTGTTAAGGGCCGATAAATTTCATGTGGAGTGCTATCAATGGCACCAACTGAGTCAGGAAACTCTGGCCAGTTTCCCATAAGAGCAGTCCATTCTAAAACATTTGGCCAACGGATTTGATTTTGGAAGTATCTCCAAAGTTCCGGCAGGGTCCTGTATATAATTCGTACAACAGATGTGGGATTTATATCAAACCATAGCGCCAAGTTTTCAACATGGAGGTATTTTCTAAGCCACATCATAACAAGCAAGACTTGATTTGTAAGGTTAATTTGCTGGCGGCGCTGCCTGATACGTGGTTGTCCTCCTGCCGTCAGACGAAACAAAGAGGGAGATACGTCCGCGACTAACTGTAGGAATGATTGTGGAGTTTCACCAGTGTTTCGCCAAAACAACCAAGGTTGTCCTGCTATTAGTGAATATACATCTCTACCACCAAACCCATGGCCGTAAAAATATGTTAGCAAGCGCTGATTTAAAGGAATGTTGTAATCCACAAGAGGAGGCTGTGTAGCAGACAAAAGTAGCAAAACCGCCAGTATGTTTAACAAAACAGCTTGAATGTCATGGATGTCCATGTTCAAGATGTGTCGCCGTAATTACAATTCACGTGTTATAAAGCATGTGAAGTGTAATTTCAGTAAAATTCCGGTGTGCAGTTTTTACTGCTGTGTTTAGTCAAGAAGAACACTGAATCAAACACAAGTACGTGTTCGGTGACAAATACTAGATTTGAAAATGTGGCAGCAAGAACAAGGTTTCGATGAAGTGAATGCGAGCAACGAAGGTACAAAATGCTTTCAAGTCTGGGAACTTTAAAAAATAAATTTAGGAAATGCATTCAGTATTTATTCACCGCATAATGCATGTGATTGTATTTTAATTATGGTGTTTAACAGGACTAAAGAAGAAACGAGCCAACGTTGGTGAAAAAGAGAGGAACTTTGTTCTTGAGTGTTACAATCATTGCACTGGTAAGGATTGGAAGAGTGTGCTGCTATACAGCAAAGAGAGAATAGTAGAGGCAGCGTTACCTGACCACGTCGTGCAGTTATACCTGGACGGCAAAGAGACGCGGCTAATTGTGAGAATGAAAAACATCATCAAGCAAGCCCTTTGCTCATCACAGTCTTCTTCCGTGTCTTCAGTATCCAAACCAATTCATGCTGACACCGGTTCCTCTGCTGTATTGGTCCACAACCAAATGAAGTATGCACAAAAGAAAACACCAACACAGCGCAAACGGGAGGCTGTTCAAAGTAAAATAAGGCATAGTTTTGTGTCGTTATCATCAGAGAGTGAATCAGATTCAGAAGTAGAGGAGAAAGGCAAGAGGAAGAGGAAGTCTGACCACGCAAAAGAGGCCCAACAGATGCATAAGAAAATGTGCGAGAGAGCTATGGAAACCATGGACAAAGTTGCTGACCTCTTGAACAAAGTTGATAAACAGATTGACAAGAACACATAAGAGCCAGAAAACGTTACTACAACTTCAAAATACTGATAATTGTTTACCAATCATTAAAAAAACCCACAATTGCCTCAATTTATAAACGGCAAACTATGCAGTGGCAAATGTACTATCAATTGGTATTACGTTGTTCAACCAAACCGTTCATTTTTGTCTACAGATACATAATTTGCATGACTATTTTGATAGCATGCCGTTCTGTAGAAATGAAGCTTCATAAATGGCAATATGCACGGCCGATTAAAAATACAGTTTTAAGACAAAGTTTGTATGTTGTAATTGTTCTTGGGATTGTATTTGAAGCAAGAAAATGTTTTGTTTCTAATTAACATGTTGTAGATCTGATTTGCATGTTACAAATTCATTAGCATTTTAAAAGCGAGTTACGCGAAAACGTTCTATTATAAGGGTTATTTGGGTGAATTAAAATGAATTTCGATTTTTGCCCACTTGCATCGAATTTTCGAAAAGTACAGACAACGGCTCTTAACCAGTGAAACAACAGTTAGTGACTATATAATAGTCAAATCAAAACAAAGGAAAACAATGGATACAGTTTATTAATATCTACATGGCTAATATCTGTTTCATGGGTTAAGTGCCATCACTCTATTGTATTGTATCACATACATTTACATGTAATATGTACATGTATGTATATATTCTGAATTTGTTTCAATCTCAAAAGAGCTGATCCTTTCAATCTGTTATGAAATAATTTATTATTTCTGTATTGCTGTATAAAAAAATACATGATAAATAAAATATTACTTTTTAGCCATATACATGTAGCAAACAATTTATTTGGGAATTTATTATTTTTCTTTTCTTTTCTCAAGCCCCATCTTCCAGTTTAGATTTACAGCAGCTTTATGATAATCAACACAGTAACAGTTTTCCTTTCAACTGTTTGTTGTTGTTGTTGTTTTGGTATTTATTATCATATTCGTGTACAATAATAACAACTTTATTTATTCTGGTATCAGACCCAAGTGAAAACATGTATATGGTGGGTCAAAATTTGGTGAATGTTTATACTGCCAGTCGAACCACCCAAAATGTCAAGCTTACGAGAGGCAGTCGCTTACGAGAGGCAGTCGCTTACGAGAGGTTCCAACTATAGTGATTTGACTTGGAACTAAACTTTTGGTATTTTGGAAAACTGGTCGCTTAGGAGAGGTGGTCACGTACGAGAGTGGTCGCAACTGTAGGTTCAACTGTATATGAGCTAGTGTTCATATACAGCTATTTCAAAAGACGTTGAATACTATACTGCATACTGAATAGTGCATTCCAAGACCAAAGGGCATTGTGGGCCTCATTATTTTGAAATAAAAAGTAAATATACAGTGATTTATTTGCCATATGGAGCTACATTGCAGTATATTGTTTCTGATATAATACACACAAAAAAAAAAAAAAAATTATTATTATTTATATTACTTTAGACAATATTACACGAGTCCAAAATGCATTTCAGTCTTGGAATACACTATTTAGTATGCAGTATTCAGTATCAACATTTTTTGAAATAGCTGTATACAAGTATATGGTATGACCCTGATATGTTTTCAGCAAACAAGTTATAGTAAAACACATGGAAATAAGTGTTATTGGTTTGTTTTAGTTTGCTTTGGTTTGTTTATACTTCAAAAATTGAATCTTAGCAAATCTTTGTATTTTCAAACCCATTGGAAAGGTAGTGGATATAGATATAAATTAAAACATTCATCAAACTGAAATATACTGTTATTTGATTTATAAAAATATATTTGAACCATAACTGTTCAAACAAAATATTCATGAAGAGATGGTGGCTCCAATTGGAAAAAGTTGGAAGTTGAATTACCATAGAGGCAAGTTAAAGCATTGCGCAGGATAGCACAGACAATGTACATTTTTTCAATTGCAGTTAAGCCTAGTTTTAAGTTCTTTTTAAAATCCATAAACTTGAAGTAATTGATAATGTCTCCAAAAAGCCACTCTACAGATACACGAACAGAACTCATACTCGTATTGTATGCTTGCATTTGGGGTGTTAAATGATTTCTGAATGGTGCCTGTAGGTGAACTCGTAGTGGATACGCAGGATCACCATACAGACACATTGCTTGACCAGTTGCAGAGAAGGCCTACTGTTGTAGGTCATTCATTAGAGCATGTATTCGCTTGTGCCCATTATATACAATTCTTTGAAATTGTCCAGGACGGCATATTGGTCGTACAGTTCCATCGATAAAACCTATGCAATTATCAAGTGCAGCTCCCTTGTGTAGATTGTATCTGAATATACCTGAAGGCTAGCTTGATTTAGAATGTTATTATTCCATTCAGTTATTCTGTGACCATGCAAATCATAAATGTACTCCATAACGATGTTACTAATCATACTAAGAACAGGAACTGGTCGTCCAAACCGAGGAATTAGGTCAGAATATCGACAAGGGTAGGAAAACCTCCTTAGAAGTAAACACAGCCCTTCAATTCCATCACAGACAGATCCTTGATCACACCGAAAACTATCAGGAATATCCATTTCTTCGGCTAGGTGGTAGATATCTCTTTTCCTGAAGCGAAATTCTGCTTGGCATTCTGCATCTTCAACGTCGTCTAAACTAAATCTACCATATTCTTCATAAGAAAAATCAGGATTTTTGGATTGATTGGCTTCATAAAGCAGACAAAATTCTTCATCATCTATAACATCATTCACATAGTTGTCTACAAGAGCAGCTCTTACTTGTTTTAAGCTCATAATTACATTCAACACCGAGTAAAATTTCTAATGAAGTAAGACAAGTTTGAAATATTTTTACTTCAATGCATTCAAATCACTTACAAATTGCTGACGTTTGCTCACATCATAAACACGCCATCTTCTTGCTCAAAAACAATATGTGAAAATAGGGAAGTTCATTCTTAATTTTTATGTTATTTAAGAAATTCGAAATCGATTCAAGAAGGTATTTCAATCGAATAAACTAGCCCATCCTCCGTCGTCCTAAATGGCCGCCATCTTAATCATTTTGGTCGACGGCACCCTCTCCCCAGTCCTACTCTGGTAGCTTTCACCCCGTCGTCCTCGCTCCCGTCCTGGATCTTAAGGTCCCTATTATAAACTGCGCCCCACACCTCATTACACGCATCTGTGGTGAGCGTACAAGCCGGCTCCTCGCGCGTTATGGGATTGAAACTTTGCCGCACGTTCTCAATCCACCAATCAAGCTCTAGTTTTGCTGATGCAGAGAGAGTCATGAGTTTATCAAAATTTCCCCTATTAGCCTTCAGGGCCTTTGTTTTGTCTCTCTCGAGTGCTCTATAGTATAAGGGTCCGTGTATTACTCCCGGAAATGAGGCGATAATTTTCCCTATCACTTTAGCAGTTGTTCTAATGGTTAACTTCTGTCGATCGCGTATCGACTGGCAGAGTGCTTTTAAGTCTGACCCTTTTTCTGTTGTAAGTGTGACAGTCATGTCCACAGAGTCTATTATGAATCCCAAAAACACCAAGTGTTGTGAGGGCCTAAAGACAGATTTTTCTGGGTGGATAACGAACCCCAGGGAGTCAAGCAGTTGAAAGCTGGTTGTGACGTTGCTAAGACATTCATTATATGTGTCACCTTGTAAGAATAGATCATCAATATATCCCACGGCAATGTATCCCATGCGGTGCAGGATTGTAAGAGGTGGTTTCAAGAGCTTAGTAAATTTGCGTGGAGCACACGATAACCCGTTAGGCAGACAAGTATATTGATATAATTTTCCTTCCCAAACGAATCTGAGGTATTTCCGGTATTGTTTTGCTATTCGAACAGAATAATACGCGTCCTTCAGATCGATGGATGCCATAAAGCAATCTTTCTCCACTAATTTAATGACAGTACGTAATGTGTCCATTTTGAAATGAACTTTAGGAGAGAATTGGTTTAGTTGTTTGAGGTTTAGGATAAGCCGGTGGCTTCCATCTTTTTGGGGTCTCACAAAGATACTAGAGATAATCTCTCCTTTGTCATGCCCGGTGGGCATAATGACTTGTTTTTTCAATAATTTGCTGATCTCCTTGTCTATAGCTGTTTTTCAACTTCATTATATGACATATTATGTAGAGGCTGTTGTACAGGTTTCTCGGTAAATTCGATTTGTAGACCGCCTACACTACCTAAAATTTCTCTATCAGAAGTAATTGTTTTCCAAGTGTCCAAGGAATGTACTATGTTTCCGGCGCGAAAATTATCACACTTAGATAGCAAACACTCCCGAATTAAACAATCAGTGGAATCTGAAGCTATGTTTGTAAATGTGTCAGTGCTTACCTGTTGTTTAAGGTTAGACAAAGCTTCCATTATTTCGCGTCGTCCTTCTGGTATTTGTTGTGGTTCCGTTTCTTGAACCCGGGCTTTGAGCCCTTCCCAAAAAAATTCTGGCGTTTGCCTCCATTCGAGTATCCGTTCGTTCGTTGGTAGTGGTTATTATCATAATAGGGGCGCCTGTGGCCTCGACTTTGCCTGTCTTTCTGTCCACAATCGCGCGCCACTGTGACCACAATGCGGGTTGTCTCTTTGGCATCCCTTATTCTTTTCGGAAGATCGTCGCCAAACAGAAGAGGTGACGGCTCATCCAACTCCTTTGAGCATAAGGGGCGAAAGTCATGCTTCAGACCGGGTTTCATTTGTTCCCGCCTGAAGCAAGACAGCTCCGCGCCAACGTGGCCCAGTAGTGCGATGTTATCGATACCATCGGCAAGTATAGATTTGGACACATCGTTCTCCATCTTGAGGGCCAGAACTTTCTCACACATAGTGAGGGCCGCAGAAGTTGCTCTCTGCAAATTTTGTTGCATGTTTGTGAGCCTGAGGTCACTCTTTCGCCCGGCGGGGTCTAGCGTTTGCCATATCTCTGTATTTACTCGTGGGACCTTTATGTCCACACAGTTCTCTGGCATGGGGTGCTTCTCAACAAGACCTGTAATTTTATCTTGAGGTAGTTTTTTACCCCAACATTTAATAGCAATATCCGCCAGTTGTTGGCGGATCTTCGGCCCTAATTTGTCATCCTCTAAGATCGCGGCCTCGAGTTCTTTGAGGACCTCATCCGAGGCCGTGTCGTTCACCTTAGAACTGTCTCCACCGGTGGTGGGAGGTTCATTTACTAGTTCGTTCAACTCGTCCCCGGACGCTTGAACACTAAGACTATCGTCTTCGTCATATTCACTGGAACTCAAACTGCCGACGCTTTCGGCGAGAGTTTGCCGAGGTACCCGGTGGGTTTGTGTTGCGACCGGTGGTCGATTGGCTCTCGCGCGCATCAAGAGATGCACAGAGCTTTCCGATGAGATCGCATCCATGGTCTCCAACGTACGACTTAAGCGCTCGTCGGTATCCAGTTGATCGCCCGGTGGGCCTTCATTTTCATCATGTTCTGCGCGTTCGGCAGTTGATAATGGTTCTCTATTTAAAGAGTTCGTGTGAGACATTGTGCTTACTGAAAATAGAAAAATTAAACTCATCACCAATAGATGAGCTTGGAGGTAGGGGCCAATAGGGTGGGGATGCCAAGACCTACAACTGGCTACTCAGTTACCATGGCAACCCCTGACCTACAAGCTAGCAATGCAAGGTTACCATGGCAACCCTGTCACAGCCCACCACTAAAGGCACCTGTCACACTGATGAGTCAGTGGAGTACTTACCTGCTCCTATATTTACCAGTAGGGAGGGAGGGATGGGGCAATAATCCACAATAGCGATGAGTAGTGGTAACAAGCTGATCCGCGACGATCAGCACAATACACAGCAATAAAGCAAGGCAATGATCCGCGACGATCAGCAAGAATGCAATGCGCAACTAATGAACACATGTGAACCCAGTGACAACCCCTGGGCCACCCCACACTTCCAGTGAGACTGAACCGCTGGCCAGCATTGATTCAAGTTTAACTATGCCTAAATTGCATTTAGCCACAATTTAAACTCATCACCAATAGATGAGCTTGGAGGTAGGGGCCAATAGGGTGGGGATGCCAAGACCTACAACTGGCTACTCAGTTACCATGGCAACCCCTGACCTACAAGCTAGCAATGCAAGGTTACCATGGCAACCCTGTCACAGCCCACCACCAACCCATCCTCCAAGGTGCTTGGAGAAGGAGGGTCTGTGAGAGGAGAGCACAGGTAACCTCCACCCCAAACACCCCAAGCACCATCATCCCCACACACAAGTTAAGCTACTGACATACATACCCAGGTCGCCGCACACGCTTAGGCCAGCTGAAGTGACAAGTTGGCCAAAGCTTCTGTAGGTGTTCTTATGTAGAATTGATAAGCATTGCTTTTCCATCGACCCAAGGTTTGAATGAGGTGATCTGGGATACCATTGCGTGCGGCCACTTTTGCAGCGCCAATGCGAAAACTGTGACTCGAGTAATTGCCAGGGATTCCTGCAGCATCTAAAATTTGGCGAAGCTGGCTAGTAAGAAGGCTTCGTGTCAAAGGCTGCCCATCGCTTAGTAAGAAGAGGGGACCAGGTCCATTCCCTCTAGATGATAAGTAAGTCATCATAGCCTGCACAGCACACATGGGGTATTTACCCAAACCAATGTGAATGCAGCACCCTTTGCGAAATGGGTCAGTTTTTGAAGCCTTGATTGTGATCCTCATGCTGGATGGTGAGGTGAGGGAATCCACTGTCACATCTTTTGGCTCCAAATGAATAGCTTGGGAAAAACTTGCCAAGTTTGGTACAGTGAATTCGGCAGATCGGAGGAAGCCGAAGTAGGCAAGCGTACAAGCTGCCCAGAACATGCAATGATCTGGAAGACCCAAGTCCAATGATCTGCAGATGACCATCATGATTTCGTCGGTGATGGGAAGGCGTTGATACGAAGAACAGCCTTGTGTGCGTTTGATCCCTCGCACGACTCTCTGAAGTTGTAGGCAATTGAGTAGAGGATCCGGCAAACCCTGCTCAATGTGGAGGGATCTCACAGCTGACAAATAGACTTTGATGGTTGAATGCCGAACAGATTCCGCCAAGGACGTGGCAAAGAGACAAAGGGTCCATTCCTCAGCTGGACATGGTGAGCCATTAGGGTGAACTTTTCCAAGTTGAAGACAAAAGTTAATAAATTTGTTTTTTGCAGAGGCATAGGTCTTGCGGGTTGACAATGCAAGGCCTTCAGAGAGGAACGTAGTAAACGTAGTTCTATTCGGGTACGATTAGCTCCTCCAGCAGCTGCATGGGAATCGAGGCTGGGGTGCACCTGGCTTTGGGAACCAACTGCCAGAATACCTGCCAATGGAAGCGAGAAAGAGCATCAGCCACCTTATTTTGTATGCCTGGAATGTGTTGGGCAGAGAAGGTAAAATTGAACTGGGCTGCTGCCATGAGAAGGCTGCGAACCAGACGCATGATGCCGGGTACCCGTGACGTCCTGGACAACAAAATAAAAACGACCGCCTCATTATCCGAGCGAAACAAGACATGTTGTCGGGCCCACGTATGGCCCCATACATGAGCAGCTATTACTACCGGGAAGAGTTCCTTGTAGGCAATAGAGTACTGAAGCTGACAGGGGGACCATCGGCCATTGAACCAATCTCCATTGTAGTAAGCACCATAGCCCACTGCACCAGCAGCATCAGACGTTACTTCCAGGTCTGTTGTAGCGGCCATACCTGGGAACAACCAAAAGCGAACACCATGCCAATCCAAGAGGTACTGCTTCCACCATTGGAGATCCAGATGAAACTCCTTGTTCAAACGAATAGGATGGTCCTTCTTTCGGAAGCAACAAAGTAAGTCGATCATGCGGCGTACAAACGAGCGACCAGGCCAGACCACTTTTGACGCGTGATGTAAGTGGCCAATTAAAGATTCTAATTGTCGCCTATCGCACCAACGACGCGACACCCAGGAATCGATAAGATTACGTAAGGCACACAGTTTGTCTGAAGGGAGCCGAGCTATAAAATTTAAACCGAGTCTAGCTCGATACCTAAAACTGTCAAGGTAGAGCAAGGGCCCTCACACTTTTTCGGATGGAGTGGAAGACCTAACCTTTTACACACTTGTAGCGCAATATTTAGATTTTGGAGGCATTGTTCAGAATCGGGAGGCCCAGCCAAAATAAAATCATCTAAATAGTGGACCAAATCAGAGACATTGTAATTGTGCTGTAAGATCCATTCTACCATGGTCGCTACTGAATTAAAAATGAATGGAGCTGAACGTAGACCAAAAGGGAGAGTCAGATCCACATAATATTGGTTACGCCATCTCATGCCTAGTAAATAACGGTCGGAGGGATGTACAGCAATGTTCCGGTAAGCCGCCTCCACATCAAACTTGGCCATTAGAGCCCCTTGGCCATACTGATTAACCATGCTTATGATCTGATCAATCCTAATGTACTGCAGCGAAAAATCCACTGGATCGATGCCGTCGTTCACGCTTCCACCCCCCGGGGAGGATAAGTCTAGAATTAGCCGCCATTTCCCAGGTTGACCTTTTTTTGGAATTACACCAAAACTGCTAATATGTAGGTTAGGCATCGGGGGAAAGGAGAAGGGGCCCGCAACTCTACGCAAAGACACCTCATTAGATAGGTACTCATCAATCACATGGGGATACTGGTAGGCTGACGGTTTGTTTTTCTTGGCTGACTGAAGTTGGTGAAAATTCTGAAAGCCCAGTTTAAAGCCATGCCGCAGGCCGTCCACCACAAAAGACACTTGCAGCTGATCAGGGTGGTTGGACAGTTCATGCACAAAGCAATCCGCAATTAAAGGAGAGATCTGGCCAACGGGAGGGAGGGCGCAATATGCTGAAAATAGATAGAAAATAACAAGAACATCTACCACTGCAGGAATATGTAATAGTTCAAATAAAAACTTTATAGACGGCTGTCCTAAACACAATCCATTGTGCAGCTCGCCTGAACAGTAACAAATGGTACTACTGGTAGCAACACTCCTTATCGGAGATCATCTATATGATGGAGAAAGGCACAAGAAATATAAAACATGCGCCTACTTAGCGACCGTAAAAAAAAAACAATCATGACAACATAAGCAAGCTAAAACAGGCCTGTGCAATTAAAGTCAAAATAATGTCAAAACTTCAAATGTCATTCAATGAAGTGTCACTTCCTGCGCTTATGACTCCTGCTCTCTGGCGCCGGGGACCGCGACTTGTGCCTTGCAGAGGAGTTGGAACAGTCCAAAGCCCTGTGCGAAGCCGCACAATTGCTGCATTTGTGAGCAAAACGACACTTCTCGTATGGCGATGAGCAATGGCCTCTATTCCAGGATCGGCACACGACTTGCGAATTGCTGGAACCCGACGCTTCTGCATTTGAATCCGACGATAGACTGGTCGGCAGTGTTCGCACCGATGACCCAGCTGTGTGAAAATTGTACAGCTGCACGTTCATTACCGACCAATCGGTAAGCTTCGTAGCGGCTGCATGTTCGCGATAGGCTTGATCGTACGCCAGCCAGGCTCGGCCGCTAAACTGTCGATAAGTGCGCAAGATCAGCAGCTTGTATTGCAATACATCAAGAGCACGATTGGGGAAATAATTGGTCAGGACTAGCGAGAAAACTGAAAACGCTTCCATCCACGTAACGATGTCATCTATACGGTAAAGGCGTCTCTTCGGCGTTGTTGTTAACATAAGCCGTCCATCAAGTAGAAGCTGTGGCTCAGGCTCGTTTAATGCTAGATTTGCGGCCAGTAGATCGCTTAACTCGAGATACTTGCCCGCTACAACCACCGCTACAAGCTTCGCCGGGATGGGAGAAAAACTAGGGCCGACAACGAAGGAATTTTGAGACGGTCCTTGTGTGTTTGGCGATGCGGTTGAAATTGCTTGGGAAGCACTTGGGGCCGTAGATGAGGGCTGCTCGGCCGCCAATGCCGATCTAACGGCCTGAACGACCATGGCCAGGAATTCTGGTGACGGTTGCGGGTCGGACAATGCAGGACGCGCCGTTCATTCCACTGTCGTTGGCAACAGAGCGCTGTCGCGACTATTTCTCGTTTGTCTCGACATGACAAAGAGAATAACGATATATAACAAGAGGCCAAAGAGCAATAATCCACAATAGCGATGAGTAGTGGTAACAAGCTGATCCGCGACGATCAGCACAATACACAGCAATAAAGCAAGTCAATGATCCGCGACGATCAGCAAGAATGCAATGCGCAACTAATGAACACATATGAACCCAGTGACAACCCCTGGGCCACCCCACACTTCCAGTGAGACTGAACCGCTGGCCAGCATTGATTCAAGTTTAACTATGCCTAAATTGCATTTAGCCACAATTATATATACCATGCGATGTAATGGAATATACTCACGGTTGTTGGTTTCAGAAACAGTCACAACCTGTGTTCGTAAATTTGTAAAAGCTGAGTTCAAAAACGCCGTGTTGCTTACCTGATAGCAAGGAATGCAAAATGACCGTTTTAGCAAGCGCATGCTTCTCATGGGACTCCGTAGTCACGTAGACTGATGACGTGATAGAACTGAGTATGGTCTCCCATCTCATGTGAGATCTGACAAAGGTGGTGAGAATGTCAACGTATCAACATATATGCTAAGCCATGTTCAGAGAGGACCAGGCAGAGGAAGTATGATTACAGGTATTGAAATGTAACTGCCTCGTGTGTAAATACAGTATTTATACTCATTGTTATTAAATTATCTTTTTGTAATAGGAAAGAGTACCCACAACCAATGAATTGTGAGGCTTTGGAGGGACGTGATTGCTGGATGCCTTACCCTTTTTATGACCTTTTTCATTATTTGGAATGTCAGAATGCCCTAGATCCTGACAATGATCGCCATTTATGGTGTCTGCATTATGTATTCATTCCAATCATTAATAGGCAATTGGAAAAATGCCTAGTTTGGGTTCACCATCCACTGCACACAGACAAAAATATGTCTCCTATGCAACTTTGGATTAGAGGGCTACAGGCAGCTTGGGGCTCACAGACTACTATGGAAGATGAAGTTTTTCGGGTACTTTCTCAATAACATAACATTTCTAGTTGGCAATAGGTATATAGATGTCTACTTGGTATTTATCTTGGTGTTACGGTAGTACTTGTTTGGGTTGGCTGATACCTTACAGTGAGGACACACTAACCGGGACCACTTGAGCAATACTGACCAATCAGATTACACCTGAAAATAATCACATTCCAACAAAAGTTGTCTGGGCCAATCAGCATTATAGTCATAATGCTTGAAATCCAAACTGAAACAGGTTTCAGACAATTGCAAAAATTCTCCCCATTATCAAACTTTACAACGTTTTCCACATTTTGACTCATAGTTGTTGCCCTCTCCAGTCCAAAACGACACCAGAGTTTGCTGTTTTGTACCATCTTGGAGTGGATGACAAAATGAAACAGAAGTTCAAGGTAGTTAAAGTGCCTATAAGCCCAATGTGTTTCTATGTTGATATTGAATCTCTGTGATGGGTAGATGTGAAATCCAAAAGAAATTTTCGAATTTGGATTTTTATTCCCGCCGAAAACACGCCTTGAATTTGGACATCGAACCACGCCCGTTCGGGTTGACCGTTTTGCGGGAGAATGGTAACTAGTGACGTACATTCGGGAACGATCGGTAGCCATTGTCAACCATTGTCAGTGGTTTGTTGATAGTTGTTGAGTACAGTCTGCACTAAACCGGCAAGAACTTGTTGCTTTTCACAAACAACCATTCTACTATGGAGAATACGAGTTCAGAAAGAAAAAGGAACTACGATAGCGACGACAGTAGCGTGATATCATACAACAGTGGCGATGAAATACAAGACGAAGACGCTGTCCTCGCTACTACGGCTATGGCGTCCATCATGGAAGAAGAAGGACCATACGCAGATGAACCTTTAGCAGACGATGCTTGGCTGCAAGATTATCAAAGAGAAAGAGAAATCATCGAGGAGCGTCATAAAGAGTTGCAAAGTCGTCTCAGAGGAGAGAAGCCCGTGGACATGTGGTAAGCTACACTTCGATTCGAGTCTCAGTTTCTCGTCCAAATGTCAAATGTTTTACTCCAAACATTGATTTTAAATCATCCTCGAATCCTTTTCTAGGTGTTCATGTGGTCATTGTAGCACCGAAAGACTTCAAAATGCTAAAGAGTGTCAATGTTGTCATGAGCTGGAAAGTTGTATGGATTCCCTGGACAATGAACTAGTTCTTCAAGAAGTTGAAACTCGCCCAAACTGCATAACACTACATCCTGGATTTACCCCCGTGTGTCTCAATAAATGGTCTTTACGATCATCAGCCAAAAAATACAAAACTACTGACAAAAGGAGATATCGACAGACAGGTGCCGAAAATGAGTAAGCAATACAGTTACATGCTACTAGAATAATCAATATTAGGTATCATCATTGATGTTTTTCTCTGATATAAACAAATTATAAAACGAATCCTAATATTGTTGATTCCCCTTCGCAGATTTCTTCGTGCCACAGCATACCGTGAGTTTACCCAGCTGGTTTATGGCTACTTGGGACCGAGACGATTCCCTCTCCCAGCCTGTGCATACAATACTATTAGAACTGAATTTATGGATCATGAAGAAACTGCCTATCAGTTTACTGGATATGAAGATAACGATGACAGTGAAGAGGACAGTGAAGACTTATAATATCATTTTATTTGCAATGTTATTTATTTGCAATGGTATTTATACATGAACTTGTATCCAAAAATAAGTAAAATATAATTATGATATGAATGATTGACATCAATGCCTATTCTGATCTTGTTTTGGAATTCTTTGGACAATCTGTAACCATTTTGTGCCCTTTCATGGGTTTCTTGCAAACAGAGCAGGTTGGTGGAGCCTTTTTCTTTAATTTTTGTTTTTGTAGCATAGTTTCTTCTTGCTCTAAAACTTCAGATACTATAAATAAATTTGAAATTAATAATTAGTATGAAAATAATTGAACTTTGTTTTCTTTCACTTTGTCACTTACATAGTGTTGTTGGGGGAATGTTTACAGTTGCCATGCTTTGTCTTTTTCTTTTCTTTGACAATGCCTTCTCCCTTGGTTCTTTCTGAAGCATTGAATTCATTGGTAGTGGATTCATATCTTTCAGTTCCTGCTTAGTTGTTTTCATAAGGCCAGGCTTACCATTTGCCTCTAAGAAGGTATTATATATATCATCTACATAACCTGTATAAACAAATAGTTTGACAATAGTTTAGTGCAATCTTTTTTTTTTTTTTGCGACAACATACTTTCTTACCAAAATTTTGTCTGACCCTGACATCCCTTACTGATGCTACTCCATCTTTGAACTTTGGATAGACAAGTTTAACCTGTGGAGTCCCATCTGGTCTTTGTTTTGTGTCTCGGATGAGATTGAAATTAAAATGTATTGATGCAAGGATATGCCTATAAACAAAAAGCAATATCATTGAAAATTACTAAAACTATGCACTACACACTATGCACTTGTATGACATTTATTTAAAAATATTACCTGCACAACATTCCTGAGTAGGAGTATGAAATCATTTTAGGACTGAAATGGTTCAACACAGAGTGGAAGCCTTCCAGACAGCTAGTCTGTGCTAAGGGAGATGCCTTCATAATACCAGAAACAAGCCTTGGGTTGGTTAATGTAGATACCAGTTTGAAATGTGCATCGGATTCTGTAGTTTGCAAAGAAAACAATTCATTTTATAAAAAACATTGTACATGGATTCAAGTATGTGATTAAAATAATTATATATACATGAATTGAGAACTTGTATTATTTTGTTGTCTATTGTTTGGTGGTCGCAACACCAAGCTATACACCTAAAATAGCACAAAATTCACAATCAAGCAAGCTATTATTACAATGTTATAACACAAATTTACAATATTTACCAGGTTGAAGCCACTTTCGTTGCTTGATACTATTACCATGGCTACATCGATTGAAGAGGGGGTCATCAAGATTTTCGTGTTTATTAACAATATGGCCCAAAAATGAATGAAATTTTGCTAATATAATTCTGCCCGTTCCACATAACGTAGTAGTAGCACTCCAGTGCAGATGGTTGAGACAAGGATAAATCCACTCTTTCAAGGCCTCACACTTGCTTTCACAGGCAATCTTTGTTAGAGCTTTTCTGACAGCTGTACATGCAACAAATATAGTGTGTTAAAGATAGCCAAGTGACTATACCATATATAGAATGCAAACCATATATCCATGAAACAGGACTATAAATAAATAGCAGCAATAGGCCACTGACAAAACAATAGAAATAACACTATTTAGTAATATTTAGATTGAATAGTACTATTTCATGGATATATGGTTTGTACTCTATACAATCAAGTGATTATTACAATAATTTAATAGCTTGTATTATTGCAGCATTGATGCTGCATACATGTGAACACTTACATTTTTTTAAATGCCACAGATCAAAGTAGTGGGTTATTCCAGTCATTTGTTCTCGCATATACTTGGCAATTGAAGAATGGCGATCTGATATGAATGTTGAGATGGCAAGACCACATCCCAATAGATAAGATAAACTCCTCTTGAAACCAATCATCTCCATGGCTCCACTGTTCCCTGCTTCATTTCTCTGAAAAATTTACATTATAGTTTCATGTAACATTAGCACTGATACCGTAAACTGCTGCTTATAATCCCCCTGTTTATAAGCCCCCCTGGTTATAGACCCATCTACTTTCAAACAAAAACATGCCGGTTATAAGACCCCCTGGATAAAGTCCCCCATTTATAATCCCACCCAAAAACCCTTAGGAACTTCCTTATAAGTAGCAGTTTACTGAGTATTATTTTACTATTTAGAGCTATCAGAAACATACCGTACCTGTACAAGTTCAAAGTGAATGATTTGAGGCTTAGAACAACAAAACATTGTATAAGTGCCATATTTGGCACAATGGCCCATACTGTCGTGCCTACAGTCTCCTGCAACAACGACAGATTCTTCTGATTCTTTTATCTCTTCAATCATCTTAGACTGGTACTTTCTCCAATGTAAAAGAATGGTGGGGAATAATTTGTCCTACAACAATAATGTAAATGCATAATAAGGACAAACAATTAACCCAGATAGTTTCAAATTAAATTAGCTAATAATTAACCTGCAGGATGTCATCATAGTATTAATACTATGATGACATCCTGCAGGTTATTTTTGTGGTGAATTAAGGAACTGATACAAAACATACATTTTTACATGTAGCACTTACTCGTTGATATTGAAAGTAGGTTGTCAGGGAAATGCATGCAAGCCCCATATGCTTGAATGTCTGAAGGACTTTACTTGCAGAGCCACCTGCTACCAATATGGCGAAGGAGAGAAGGAAGTTGACAATAGGAATTCTACTACCAGGCAGTGTTGGTTGGCTGTTCCAAACATTTTCTCTTTGGGGGCATTTTGGATTCTGGCAAGTTGTTTTTATGGTTATCATAGTTCCAATTACATGTGACTCTATCATGGGACTGTCTGCTTTGCACAAATGGCAAAACTGAAATAGTAACATCAGTTTTGATAAACAGGTGATGAACTTTGGTTCAGTCCTTAGATTTCCATTGTGTAAACTACAACGAGAAAAAAATGTATAAAGCAAATAAGAAAAAAGTATCCAATACTACACTTACATCTACGACATGCTGTATACTACGACACATATAGTAGAATAATTTTAGCTACATGTATAAATATACATTAATAATATTATTACTACAAATCAATGACATGTTCAACATGTACATTGTACCTTTCATTTAATTCTTGTGGATCATCTGCTTCTGTGTCTCCCTGGAAAGGGGCATCTGCTCCAGAGGCTTCAGACTGGCTATCATCATCATCATCATCATCAGACATAAAACTCGATTCGGCTTCCACATGAACGTCCATGCCTTCATACTCCTCACGTTCGTACTCTACTTGTTCTTCCATCTCATGATCTGACACACCGGATACTAGCTTCTCATAATACATATCACACTGGACACCTACAACAAAATACAATATTTAATTACAGTATTTATGAATGACTACTAGCATATCAATGAATGAAATCTAACAACATATTACATACCAATGGAGGTCTTTTGCTTCATGAGGTCTTGTTTCGTTTCCTTCAGATCAATGCACTTATTTCGTAGTTGGCGATTCTCTTCTTTTAACTTAGAGCACTCAACACAGTTTTTGGTTTGGGTATACACATCTTTTTGCTATTGTAAATCGAAAAAAAACCCGTAAATGAATATATAAAAGCTTACTCAAATACTACAAGTAACCATAACAACAAACACAGCTATTCTGCATTTTGTTCTACATTTTCTGTCGAAAACTCATATATACCGTCATACACACACACATATCCGATCATATGCATTCATCTAATGTTTGTGAGTGTTTCAAATAACTCACCATTGGTTCATCTACCGATTCTTGAGAACAAGGCACATTGTTTGCACTAGAACACGTATGAAAGTCGCTGTTGTTGATGTTTATACCCTCAGACTCTTCATGTACATGTCCTTGTTGACTGTTCTCATCACAGCGGACTGAGGCATTGATGGCTCGTA
Source organism: Actinostola sp. cb2023 (assembly GCA_033675265.1). NCBI lineage: Eukaryota > Metazoa > Cnidaria > Anthozoa > Actiniaria > Actinostolidae > Actinostola > Actinostola sp. cb2023. The sequence continues at coordinate 178,444 of JAUJYZ010000415.1, forward strand.
AAATCTTGATCAAAAGAAAAAAGCTGTCGATTATTTCGAAATTCAACCAGGTTTTGACGAAACGTATAGACTTCAAAACTCACCGTTCGACGACTTCTGTTTGACAGCATTTGTTCTTCGATGTTTTCATCTTGCTCTCCTACATGTACATGGATTGTTGGTACAGGAACTATACCAGTTTCGTCTCTCATCAGATGAGATTTACGCTTGTTGACCCCAACATTATACCTGTCGATATAATCGGTCGGTAAAAAGTGGCGGGAGCAAACAGCTGAAGATGCCGAAGGACTCCACTTGGATCGTTTGGTCTTGACAAACTGAATCCACCGCTTTCGTCTGGACTTTGCAAGCGGCCGATCGTCTCCAAAATATGGAATAATATGTAGTGTTATCCCTTCCTCTGAATTTGGATTGTTGGAGCAGCCTCCAACAACACATCTACTTGGCATTTTCTTGCTTATAACGTACTACAGCGATCCGACTGGTAAACAAACTACGACTTGAACTGAAGGCCTTGAAGCGGTTCCCGAATGTACGTCATCAAACAAACTCGGCCCAGTCTCTGGTTTTGGCCTGTGGCCGGTCAACCCGAAAGGGCGTGGTTCGATGTCCAAATTCAAGGCGTGTTTTCGGCGGGAATAAAAATCCAAATTCGAATTTTTTTTTTGGATTTCACATCTACCCATCACAGAGATTCAATATCAACATAGAAACACATTGGGCTTATAGGCACTTTAAGGCCTGGGTCAGGAGCTTAAAAACGAAAAAATAAAACGTGGTGACTAGAGGTAACTAGACGAAACTTGGTACAATGATAGAAAACGTTAGGACAACTATACTTAACTTCATTTTAAGGGTTAGAGTGATCACGTGACCACGTGATGTCATTAGTTCATACAAAATTCGTTTTATTCTCCGCTCACGAGTTTTATTTACAAATACAAGCTGATGTATCTATCTTACTTCAATTACCGAGTTCTACGAATCTCTGCATAGAGAATAGGACTTTCTTTAACACTTAAGGATATATTTGCTAAAACAGGTCACGTGACCTGAACTTTCAAACAATTTTCCTTAATATTTCTTTTACCAACATGACAGTACACGATCTCTACCCAGCATGTTGTTCAGCTCTATTAGAAGCATTGATTTTGATATTAATTTTTTTGCCACTTACAAAACTCGAAAGCGGATCCACGAATTAGTGTTTTTCTCGAATATGACGTCATAGATCACGTGACAACCACAAAAAGCAAACCAAAATTTTAAGGATGTCAAAACATATAAATATGACTTGAAAATGTATTTCCATAGTCAAGCAATTCTTCATTCTGTCCTCAAGGTCAAACAAGGTCAAACCCAGGCCTTAACTACCTTGAGAGGGCAGAAGAAGTGGTCTTTCCGGAAAACTTGTGCAGGTTCTTGAGGGAGATGGATTTGTTCTTCAGAATAATTTCCCTTAACGTGGCAAACTTGTCCCCCTTGTCTTGTGGCAAAATGAAGGCCTTGTTGGGAGTCGCAGATGTATCCTAGAAAGCGTGACAGGTTCGAAGACGCTCTTTTTCTGGCAAATAAAGTACCCCAGAGATATAAGTGTGGAATACGTGATGAAAGCTGCCATGTACGCGAGTTGACGAGGAGAAAATACAGGCTCTGAATGATTGCATGGCAGGCTCAGCTGTCCCATGTGGCGATCGTCAATATACTGTGAACATGGGACGCCCAGGGACCTTATATAGTTGGTGGCCGCCAAGCCAATGCTGTGGTAGAAAAACGCACTAGCTTTCCAGCCAAACGGTAGAGAGGTGTCAGTAAAATACCAAATAAACACTCTTGTCATCAAACAAGGTTTGTAATTGATTGGGGCCCACGTAGTGTATGAGATCAGTAAGATAATCAATGGGAAAAGGGCAGTCTTTAATCCAACAATTAAGGTATCAGGATATGTTTTTTTAGCAAAAATTCTCAAAATCGGATTTTTAAAGATTTTGAATAAGCTTTCCTTTTTCTATGACTTTCTTTAAAAGAAATTACAAATTTTAACGAATCAAGCAGAGAAAACGAAGATAGCCAAAATCGTGACTATTTTGCTACAGGAAACGATATGTCAACAGTATTGGTTGGATTGTGACGTCAGTCGAAGCGCATCAGTACGTGACTCTCATAACCACGCGGCGAACGATACAACAACTATACAGAATATTTTTAACAATACACTTTTGAACTTTTTACATGTAAAAGCAAATACATGTCTTCAAGAAAACGTAAATCTTTATATTCTCATCCAAGAAGAAGATCGTCGACTTCGTCTTCGAAGAAACCGTTCCCAAACAAAGCAGAAAACCATACAAATACATACACACTAAAACATGCCCGGCACCCGCAATACTCGAACAAGCCAGAGCACAATAAATTTACTGCGATATTTTGTCATTTGCATATGACCTGTCGACCTTTGCTGAATACTGACCAGATATCTTGACAAGTGATTGACAGATTCAATCACGCTAGGTGTTGGATAAACATGGTGTGGCTTGATCCTCCAAAACAGTAATTGCGTCTTTTCTCGGAACTATGTTCAGCGCTAAATACACGTCTTTCGAAGGCTTAATGTCGCTAGGGTTTCGATGGATTTCGCTGAAAATTTGTAAGGTGGTTCAGCAATAGTTCATCTAAAAAACGATGTCTCCGATTTTTTCATATTATTTTCGTTCAAAAGTTATGGCCCTATTTGTTGACAACATAGCTCTAAAATCGATTGCTCAACTTTGGCGTAGGATTGCGGTTGATCTAAAACAGATATCGGAAAATTGAGACAAAGTTTTTAAGTTCATTATCTTGAGAGTCTGTTAGAATGTTTTTCACAAGCATAACTTAAATTCCACGTGCAATCGAACTTTTAGAACGCACTATGGTCGAATTTCACGTATACGCGCCTAACAATTTCTATGATGCAAAATCTAAAAATATGAAAGTATTATCAAAAACAACATTTATTCAGCGTTCAGAAAATGTATACTTTCTTGGTAAAATATTGTAAAGCGCGCGTGTTGTTGAGGTTCAAAGACATAGGGGTCCAAAACGTATCCTGATACCTTAAGGAAACGTTCATCATGGCACATTCGGGGTTTACATGGCTCAATGGTAATGAGAAGAATCCATTGAGGGGGACGACAGGAACCAACCATTCCCATAATGCGGAGGTAAGCGTTGATTACTCTATCCATAATGGTCTTGGAAATGAAATCTGAGAATGGTCCACAAGATGAAGAGTTAGGAAAAATGGCCTCAGGCGGGATGTCACTACAGTTCTTCTTCCCCTGGAAAGAGCCTTGGAAGGGAGTAAAGAAATCAAAGACGCTAACATCGTCTGTGATGTACGGCGGGATCTCTTCCTTTTTCGTGTAGTTTTCTAACACCGAGCGCCACTGTGGAACACAAGCACTGAGTTTTCCGGCAACAAACGAATCTGGGTTGCGAAACCGGAGCATGCGAGGAGAGGCGAATGCGCGGCTGTCCGAAACCATCTCGACAGAGGGGAGTGGCCCGATCCAGGGAGTAGGTTTTCCTTCTCGTTTGCACCAGTCAAACTTGACATATTGCGAGCTTTGACATTGGGCGCAAAATTCATTAAAATTTGATGCAGAAATCTGTAGAAGGAAATCAAATGGGAGACGAATGAGGAGAACTACCAACACTTTGCAGATCGCGGGAATGGTCCCACTAGCCGAACTGGAACAGGAACCTGCTCCGGCAGGTTATAGGGTGTTAGTTTAGTTTTTCCCTTCTGTTTGCAGCAAGGCAAGGACGAGACGATGAGCGCACCCAGGGAACCCAAAGGCGGAGACTAAATAGCTACACAAGGAGGTTGAGATCACATTTTATTGGGGGTGAAATGAATCGTAAGTGCATTATAATTATAATTATTATGAATGTGAGTATGAGTTGTAACCACGTCCTGACCGGCCTGGCCCCCTTCTGGCAAAGTAAAGGCCCCCTTCTGGCAAAGTAATCCCTCGTAATGTGGCCTCTGTGGCCACAGAAGTAACAAGTAGTTGCACCACACATGCCATTGGTGTATTGACCAGGGACATGGCGCAGTTCTGGGCGGCATGGGACTGCGGCCACAGACTTAAGTGCCTTCTGGATCTCCCTGGATATCGCTACTTCCTCCTCCGAACCCAGGAGCTTAAGAAGTAATGGCTGTAAAAAGGGACCGACCATTGACCAGCGTACGAGTCTGACGTAAGATGATGACATACCTCGATGCTTGTGCGGATGCCTTCTCTCTCGCGACGTCAACTAGGTTTTCTAAAGCCGCCATAGTGGCATATGCATAAAATAGGGGCAGGGGTCGTGCTAACATCTATTAGGTGGCAGATTGTTGAGTCCACCGAACCAGCTTCCTGTGGCTGGCGGATGTCTTCAACTTGCTTTTTCAGTTGTTCGAGCTGAAACACTTAAAACACCAGGAAAAATACTAAGTAACCATGGAATAACTTCATTGAGGGTATCAGGAATTCGATCTTGCTCTATTTATCGACAACAAACTGACTACTAATATTGTTATTATTATAGTAAATCCTATATATAAGATAAAGTAGCAGGCCCGGGGTACAACAACAGAAATGTGCATGTCGAAAGGGAGTGTGTATCTGATCTCGCGTGGTCACACTGACATAGTAAATATCACACTATTATACGTAAGCCATGGCTGTCACATCTTGTTTGGTCTGTAGCGGCAAAATAAATAAAATGAAAAATAAAATAAAATAAATAAATACATAAATAAAACGAATTCAAAACAAACAAAAATGAATTTAAAATAACACCAAAATAACACCAAAATAAACAAACAAACTGTCCGAGATTAAAATTAAAATAAAAACTATTAGAACGAAAAAAGGAAATAAATCCAGATAAAAACCTGAAACCCAAAGGAAAAAGGAAATGTATTTTCTTAAGGATACCTAATTGACTATTTGTTCGTTTTTTCACGTGTTGACGTGTGAGGACGCGCTCGCTGGTATTCGTCTTTGCAGTTCTTATCTATATAAAGCTCGTACTACCGTTTTTGATTCATCCACGTATCGCCAAGCATATCTGCAACTGGCGGTATATTTTTCAACTTTTCCTGTTGTCTCATATTTCGTTGTAACATTTTATTTCAGTTTATTATAACTCAGTTACCGTTTTTTTTAAATCGTTAATAATTTTTTGTATCTTGCCTATAAGCGCAGGCCGTCGAGAGCCTCGGCCAGAGGACATCTGTTACACCTGCGGTTACTCAGGCCATTGGAGCAGCACATGCCGAGTCCCACAGTACAAGCACAGAACCAAGGCAGATCAGCGCACCAAGCCTACTCAGTATCCACAGTGGCCCTCATCTTCCTCAACAAGCAACTTCAAGCCCTGATCTAGACAACTTATGTGATGATTTATTGGAAACATCTTATGAGGACATTACTCAGGTAGAGGAGTCAGGCAGTTCGGTGAATGTAAAAGGAAGGCTCAAAAATAATATTCAATTCTGGGTCAATATTCAGGCGCCCGATTTCATTCGCGAAATTATTACAGAAGGTTATAGGCTTCAGTTTCAGCATACTCCTCCTCGTTCTCACAACAGAAACAATTTATCGGCTCTTAATAATAGCGCATTTGTGATCGAATCCATCGAAGAGTTACTCGCTTCTAATAGAATCATTGAGCATTCTAAGAGTAATTTAGTCGTTATCAATCCATTATCGGTTGCCATTCAGTCTTCTGGGAAGAAGAGACTTATACTTGATTTGAGATTCGTCAACCAGTTTATCCTTAAGAAAAAGTTTAAATTCGAAGATCACAGAAAAGCTTTAGACTATTTTTACTTGGGAGGTTATGCTACAAAGTTCGATTTGAAGAGTGGATATCACCACATCGATATTTTTCCTCCCCACCAGACATTCTTAGGTTTCTCTTGGTCTTTTCCCGACGGCGTCACTAGATATTTTGCGTACACGGTCCTTCCGTTCGGGCTTTCCTCAGCTCCTTATATATTCACTAAAGTTGTCAGACCTTTGGTCAAATATTGGAGATCTAGAGGATTTTATTGTGTTGTTTATTTGGATGATGGACTCTCTTTAGAGAGCACTTTAGAAAAGGCCCAGTTAGCCTCTCATCATATTTATGGGGATTTATCCGCTGCAGGTTTCGTTATCAACCAGGAGAAGAGTGTATGGTTACCAGTTCAGTTTTTAGTTTGGTTAGGAATCCTTTGGAATTTTCAAACAGGTTGCATTTCTATCACTCAACAGAGAGTAAGTAAAATAGAGAGTAAATTACGAGTTGTTTTGGGTCGTTCATCAATTTCGACCAGAGAACTAGCCTCTATTACCGGCTCTATCATCTCTCTCAGTCCCGTTTTTGGTAGAATTTTTATGTAGAATTCTGACCAGACATTGCCAAATCAATATAGTTGCTTCCCCCAGTTGGGAGTTCGATCTTAGTTTAGACCATTATTGCGTATCGGAACTCGTATTTTGGCTGTCGAACATTAACAATTTTAACGTCAAAAATTGTTTTAAGTTCCCGGATCATTCGCATGCAGTTTTTTCTGACGCTAGTTCACATGCTTGTGGGGCAGTTATTGCGCAAGATAACATGCCCATTTGTCATCGTTTATTTACGGATGAAGAAAAATCTTATAGCTCTACGCATAGAGATTGATTTCAGCCTTGAGTCTTTTTGTTTACTTCTCCGCAATTCGAAGGTCAAATGGTACACGGACAACCAGTCTACAGCCAAGATAGTTGAAGTTGGTAGTATGAATCTGTCTTTGCATACTTGGCCATTAAGATTTTCGAATTTTGCGCGAGGTTTAACATCGAGTTGTCCATCGAATGGATTCCAAGAACGATGAATCAGAAAGCTGACGTTATCAGCAAGATGGTAGACACCGACGACTGGCAGCTGCTTCCGGAGTGTTTTAGTACTCTAGAGTCCATTTGGGGTCCTTACTCAGTTGATTGTTTCGCTACGTATTATAATAACAAAGTGAGCAAATTTTTCTCCAGATTTTGGAATCCGGGTTCATCCGGTATAGATGCGTTTTTTCAGTCTTGGAAGAACGAAAATTGTCTGCTCGTTCCTCCCGTTGATTGCATTTCAGAGACACTGAGGCACATGGAAAGAGACTCGGCGGTTGGAACACTTGTTGTTCCAGACTGGCCTTCTTCGTCGTTTTGGCCTTTATTGTGGGGTCGTTTTAAATACGCTGTAATCGATTACAGGCGCTATAAAGGAAAACAAGCGTTAATGCACGGGAGAAACGTCAACTCGATTTTTGGTTCGCCTAGTTGGAACGGGCATGTTTATGCTATAAGATTATCGTTTGAAGGGAAGGTCTCGCCCAGTTGAGTCTAGCATCGTAGATATTTTCCGAAGTTTTGAGGCCATTGGGCTCACCGAGAGCAGGCTTAAGGAACCTTGATCTTGGGCTCACCGAGAGCAGATCAATTGTTTCAGTGATAAGTACTGAATTGTGATTGTTCTTTTGGTTTAACATTTTGAATATCTGTTTATTTTTGTGTACAGATCCTATCATGCACGTCTTGCTGGGGAAGTCTCTCTATTTTTCGTAGACGAAGCCTGATACAAGACTGCTTCAAGTCAAGGGCAAATTCCACGGTGACTAGATATGTCCGTGAAGCAAGAAGATTCTTCGCTTTCCAGAAAAGCCAAGGTATCCTAGTCACGATGCCTGCAGAAGTGACGCACATGGCAGTCTACTTGTCGGCTCTTTTGCACAAAAACTGTAAATCATCTTGTCAGATTGCTTACGCTGCTTTGAAATGGGTGCATGGATTCCTTCCTCTACACCACAATCCGCTGGATTCATCGCTCTGTGCAAACCTAGTAGAAGCAGAGAAGAGATTTCCACATCCTTCCATAGCTAAGAAAGAGCCTGTAGATCTAGTTCTGATACAAGCTATAGTTAGCAAATATGCCCGCGAGAATAGCAATCTCAAGGATCTGCGTTTAGCTACCCTTTGCGTGTTTGCCTATGCGGGTCTTCTTAGGTCTCAAGAGGTCCTAGACATTAAGGCTGGTCACATTACGTTAGCTGTTGATCATTTAGCGTTATTTATTCCTACCAGTAAGAACGACGCGTATATAGACCGGGCCAGCAAGTTTTCATCGCTAAGAGCGACAGGGCAACTTGCCCTTATAATTTAATTATAAGATACCTTAATTTAGCGAGAATCAAGTTAGATAAGAGCCCGGATGATTACATTTTCAGGAATGTCGTTTTTCTCAAGTCCTCTAATTCATACTCGCTAGGTACGAGGCGACTGTCCTACTCCAGATTCAGAGAAGTCTTCAAAGAGTGTATTTCATCTTTAGGTTATGACCATAAAATATATGGTTTGCATAGTTTTCGGTCGGGGGGAGCAACAACCCTAGCTCAGTTTCTTGGGAATAATCCTTCTAAGGAAAGGCTTTTAAAACTTCAGGGTCGTTGGAAATCCGACCACGCCAAGAATATGTATATTAAAGAACCTATTCAAGATAGATTAAGCGCATCCAGGGGTTTAGGACTGTAGGTTTTTTCTTCTCGTGAAGAACTATGTCAAAATTGTTGTTATCATATGTAATATTGTTACATTACACTGATTGAATTGAATTAAACCGCGGTTGCACTATGTGTGATACAACATTCCTACATATTCTGTGTTGTTTATTCTTTAGTCTTAGATGGGAGTAAGAAAATAATTTTCTTTCGGACGAGCTGGCGAGGGAGAATGAAAATACATCACTCTGACGTAACTGCTTGACTGTCGAGTTCTGCTTAGGCAATAAGGCATAGAATATGTCACGTGGCCAAATGCTAACAAGCCTTCAAAAATGGTTTCCTGGAAACGTGCTGACGAGTTTCAATGGTGTATAATATTTATCACTTTAAATGTATATGTATAATTGTCTCTAACAATAAACCTTTTCATTTGATTGACATCTTATTATTGGTAAGGTGATATTGCATAAAACAGGTCACGTAACTACCAAGACGATCACAACCTTAACACTGACAAACACAATGGTCATAAATCGAGCTCTTCTTGCCGACACAAGGCTTCTTGCTGACACACGGCTTCTTAAGGTATCATCCTACCCCAAACGACCGACTTCCGTTCAACACGCTCTAGCTTCAAAACTAAGAATTTTAACCCCAACAAAGTATACATTTTCTTATAGCTTAATAAACATAGAATCTTATGAAAGATGGATTTTTAAGATAAAGAAAACTGTGAGTGAAATATTCCTTCAAAACCGAAATTTCACCTACGCAGAGAAAATAAGTTCCTTGACAGCCAAAATTCGTCAGCCATCGAAGATAAACACCTCTAGGTGCTTAGTAGATATCACTTGTCAAAACTGTGTCTCCGAATTTTGATATATTGCTCCATTCTTTAATTATCCGGTTTCAAAGTTTGAGTACTGTCATAACTAGTAACTTCTGTTTATATCAAAGCACAACTTTTGAAAGAAAGAAAATACCAAAAATCGGAGACACAGTTTTGAAGATCAATTATCAGATATGGATTTTGCGAAGTTTCAAATAAATCCGATAAAATCCCTTTATCCAGGAACTCCAAATGTGAGCCTACTTGTTGGCATTTCGTCTTTGGAGAAAAAGCCAAAAGAAGGTTAATGTGCCTCTGTTTACATAAGTAGATTAGTCCATGCCATCACAATGGGATCTAATTACTCACTGACAGATTGTGACCAGATAGTGACCAGAGAATCAGTTTTCCAGTCACACAACGTGCTTGTACTTGTTGCCTAATTATTTCACGCTTGCGGAAAATTACGTACATTGCCAGTACACATTTGTTCTTTGTTCATTGGTACATGTGTTCGTTTTGACGCTGGTCAGTACGTAGTTGAGGTTGGTATGTCCGTTCAATTATCATAGACGTGAGTGCTGTTGACAGCTTGCTTGTCAACAACGTTTCTCTGCATATGAAATCCAAAATTCGTTTTTATTCTAACTTTCTAGTTATATGATAGATAATATTCAAATTTATTTGATTGGTGGTTTAAGAGGTTTTTGGGGTAGGATGACCTTAAGTTATGAATGCTGTGGTCAAAATCCGTGCTTGCCCACCTACAGCTACTTACCAACCCACAGCTACTTGGTGACCCACGGCTTCTTGGCGACACACAGCTTCTTGATTTTTAAACGCCATGGCCAAAATTTGCGCTTGCCAACCCACGGCTTCTTGCTGACACACAGCTTCTTAATTTTTGAGCGCAATGGCCAAAATTCACACTTGCTGAACCACAGCTTCTTAACCTTAAACGCCATTAATTTTGAAGCACAAAGTCTCCGTCCCAATGGGCGCACAAATAAGAACAGCTTAGGAAACACCGATAATATGGCCTACGAAGCCGTTTCTAAAGACTATACAATACAGTACAGTCAGAAAGTGTTTTTCACGCTAGTTCAGCGATATATCGGTGGCGATATATCGACTGAAACGAAAAAGCTTTTCAAAGCGTTGAATTCCACGCTGAATTCCCTCTCATCAGGTTTGCTTCTCAGCCAATCAGCGCGCGAGTTTCATGTGAGCTACGGGATTCTTTGCTGAACTATTTATTATATGAAGGGAGCAATGGGCTCCAACAGTAGTTAGAGCAAGCAAAAGTGTTCGATAATAATTATTTCTTATGTTTTGTTATATACTTCAAACAGCTGTAACATCTGTTTGTTATCTTTTCTCAATATTAAATAATATTTACATGCATCTGTCTGTGTGTATGCAAGTTCATATACATGAGAACACACATATAATAGTTCACTTTGCATGTACATCTATGTGAGAAAAACTTACTTTTTATTAACATTAATTGGCTTGTGGTGGCAGTCTTTCTGGAGCTGCATTAAATTCTGTTCTTAAAGAGAGCTGCCCTCTATGTGGAAGGTTTACTCTAACAGCCACAAAAACACCTGGATCTGTTTGTCTAATAATTTCCAGGCTGTCTAGTCTTTCTGTCCCAGCTTGTGATGCAACATTGAATGATTTCAGTTTTCCACAATTGAATCTATTATTGACCCCGGTCCAATAGAAAATGGGAAGATTAGGATCAATAGACCTTTTTACCGATACGGCGGCCATATTGAATTATGGGATGCCTAGGGTGCAAGCTAGTAACCATTTGGCCATGAAACTTAATTTAAAGCAATGAATTTGTACAAAATTATACAACAATACATAACACATGTAGATAATAAGTCATACAACACTGGTTAGAGTGAAATAGAAAAATAATATATTGATGCAACTCCACATTGTACAGTTTTTGGGTCATTTGCACCCTGAGTATCCCATAATGTATTAGCCATAACAATAGAATCCAAAATGGCCGCCGTATCGGCTTAAAGGTCTATTGTTTTCAAAAATCCCTGTGTTATCTTACAGTAGTTTTCTTGAAAAGTGCTATCCATGCTTATCATTTGATCCATGCCTATCATCTGTTGTTGATGCTCTGGGGTGCTGGAGGCAATCCCTTGGTTTGCAGTCTGATCTTCTCTTCTCCTGACTCTCTATATTTGCAAATAAAGTGACAATGCTTTCTCATGTCAGCCCTTTTATTCCTTTTATTGGCCTGAAAAAAAATGGATTTTATTAGAATTCTTATTGTATATGTAGATATTGTACATTTACATGTATATTATGTTATCAAGATCATTTATGTATGTAACAGTTATCCTACCTGTTAATATCAGCTGTTGAATAGTCACAATTATACCAGTACCAAGGTAACCAGTCTTCCAAAAGGTAATGAAGCATGCTAATGTTGTATGTGTGCCGTTGTTCTTCAGATAATCCACGACCATCAGATGATTTGTGCCAATTTGACACAAGTGAAATGAATCTTTCTTCATCTTTATAATTATGACGCTTCATAAACATGGCCATTGCTGGTGACAAGTCTCTTACAATCAGGTACTGACTGTTTGTGTTGTCCATTAAATTATATGTAGGTAAGCCCAGTTGTTTGGTCATGGAGGGCTTCTACAAAATACTGTAGATCGATGTCGGGAATTGTGCCGTTTCTCAAGCCCATAGCAATTCTCTTCAGAACATGATTGTGATCTTCTCTTTCGTGAAATTCGTCTCCAAAGGACACTAATTTTTGTTTTGATATTCTCTGCCATTAATGACCTCAAGCATTCACTCTTGGTTTCTGTTTTCCTGATATATAAAAGAAAGAAATTGTAAATTTGTGTGAGATGGACTAATAATTTATTATTGCCACCAAATTTTACAAACAAGAAAGCAAACAAAAATATACCAATGCCTTGTACCTGGAATCATGGATGTGGATCATAATGAACAGGATAGTGAGTCCTCCTGAGGATGTGGATTGCTCTGTGAAATGGCACATTCTGGTTGTGGATAAAATCATAAAGCCATTGCAGATCATTGGGTGGTATTCATTCATGGAAAAGAAAAGCTCTTATGTTGTTATTTTATTCTGTGTAGAAAACACAAATACCAAATTGAATGTGAGGTCAATTTTATTTTAATGCTGGAAACAATGTGACTTTATTTTTGTACCTAGAACCACCATTCCAATGCTATTCATGACATTTCTAATTTCATCTCTTAGATACTTCAATACATTATCAGTGATGCTCTTGTATGGCAGACGTCTCACAGGAATTGCATAAGGTTTCATGTTCCTTAGTTCATCAGCTATCATGAAAATCATTAGTGTGATCCTACTTGTCTCTTTTTTCTTTAAGGTACTTTTGCAGTGAAGATTTAAGTTCTGTCAATGCATTAATGCAATTATTAGTTACACCAGTTGAGTTGATTGTTTGAAATGATGCTTGCTGAGTGACAGTATATAATACTTTGTCGACTGATGAGCAAAATATTTGTGAATCGGCTTTAGTTTAGAAAAACATGACCTGCAAAGTAAAAATTGATCAAAAATTGATAATAGACAGCAACATTCAAATAAAATGAACTCATAGTGCCAGGTTCTGCTTTTATTCATAGTTGTTTGCCGGCTTTACAAGAATAAATTATTTCAATGGAGACAAAACTTTCTCTCAATGGTATTTTAGTTAGGTACTTGCCATGTAGTTTTGACACTGTAATGTCTATGTGTCGTGTTGAAGCAAACACAACTGGTCGCTTACAACGTGCTTCTTTTACTCCTCCATTAACCACGTGACTTGTACACAGGAACCTCACATACACTAAACAGGGATCCTGCATATGCTACACTATGCTTGCAATTAATTACGTCTCTAGTCATTTCGCTATTTCCTTCGTGTTTCGATTTTCAAGGCCATCAACGTAATCTTCCACTGAAATATCGAAATGTGCGAATCGATTCTCCTCCATTTTTCCAAATTTAAGATCACATTTGCAGAAAATAACTTAATAAAAACAACTAGCTACTCAAACAACAAATCTTGTTGAATGAAGCAAGCAGCCGCCACTGAGACATGACACAGACGGCGGGAAACCTATCAACAGTGAAGAAACGCCGTTCGCGGCCTCTAATTGGACGAACGATATTTCTCACATGAAAAACGTCGTTCGCGGCCTCGGATTAGCTAGCGACAGTGAACGAGCGAAAATTTACTACATGGATTTATAGTGAGTAAATCTCAGTATGTATATATTAATGTTTTTTCCCTCATTAAATCTTCCTGTGTTTGTTTTACAGTACTTGTTTGTTGTCCAATGGATCTGGATGAATAGAAATATCAAATTAAAACTTAGGAATCATGCATAAAAAGCATCAATCTTGAAAACAATTTACTTAATCGAATCATGTCTTTTGTTATATTCCTCCTTATTTTTTTGAACAACACCATCCCCAAGATCACAGTCTCCTGTCCACTTGTGACTCATTCACTCTCTAAGTCCTTTATACATGTGAATACCGTCTGCTTTAATCCACCAACGACCTTTGGGGTTAGACTTGTGTGCTGCTTTAAAAGCTTGTATCTAATAATATTGTGAATTATTGTGAATTATTGGGATTGCACCTTATCTAGTTTTGATGAATTGACCCTTTTGGGTAATACAGTCAACTCTCCGCTAACGGACACTCTCGTAAGCGGACAGCTCTACTTACGGACACCTTTTCAAATCCCCGTTTTCCCTCCCAGTCAAACTCTGTATTTACACATTCCCGTAAGCGGACACTCTCTCGTAAGCGGACGCGGACACTTTTGACAATGAAAATTGGATTTTTCTTTTGTTTACGCTCTCTCGTAAGCGGACACACCATATAATAATGGACTTTCGGCAATGGAATTTGTCTTTAATTTGCAATAAATCAACAAAAATATGACCTTTTACAGAGCAACAGAACAGTGGCGATCGGTTTTGTCAAATCTCCATTTGTCCGCGGGGAAGCAAGGTGTACGGTTCAGTTGCTATTTTTCTCTACCGATTAAAACGTAATTAACTCTCCCGTATGCGGACATCCACCCTATTTTTCTTTGGTGTCCGCTTACGGGAATAGTTCTCATAAGCGGACAGCTCTACTAACGGACACTTTTTTCAATTCCCGAGGGTGTCCGCTTACGAGAGAGTTGACTGTAGTTTTTAACTGTTATTTAAATTAAGTATATTATCATGTATATGTTAGTTTACCTGTATGTCTGTCTCTTTAGATAATCCACTGTTCTCTACATATCCTGCGAAGGGTTCGGGCACTGGGACAAGCAACATTGACTTTTGCCTATGATAATAATAATAATAAGATTCTAGTGCATTTCAGTATTGCAATGCCCTTACATGTCAAAGTAACTAAGTAAGTTTGCTAACAATATTACTAACATTTCTAACAAATAAAGCATTGCAGGGTTAATGGCTAGCTCTATATGCAAAAGATCAATAGAAATACATACATGTACAGCAAATAATATGGTCAATATACAACTGCACAGTAATTACTTGTGCCCAGGCCTTTGGCCGGCATGAGTTGAAAAACGCAGCCCATATGTTTTTGGTGTGTCGGTGTCAGAAATCTTCAAAGTTGTACAATTCGTCCGGTACCCAGCATTGAGGGATTTGCACTGTCATTGTGTCTTGGGAAGTCGAAGAAGACGGCTATTTTGGACTGGGGAAAGCATTTCATGTGGATTTTTAGGGAAATATTTCACTCTTTACTCGTCAGAGTGTTCGGTGTGTAATCAAATACGACAAGATCTCTCAGCAACGAAAAACGAAGAGCCACAAGGAAATGCCACAAGGTCTACATAGCTACTCTTTGCTCGATGTCAACATGCCGATGTTCGTGAACTGAAACAGAGACACATAACATGGAAGCCTTGAAAGCTTTTATCAGTTATACAAACTTGAAGTTAAACTGAAACATTACGAACCTCAATGACCTAATTCCGATCCATAAGAACTACTTGAAGATGAATTGGACTTGAATTTGCATTATATTATTTCATTTGTCCTGAAACTCAGAGGAGAGCTTTTCCGTGCTGGTGCCCTTCATCAAGGCTTGAGGTCAGCAGGTGCGCGGGAGCGGCCGCACTCATCACTTTGTCGGTCTGAGTGTGGAAGTCAACCATGTGACATGACTTCCATCCAATATGGTTAGCAATGTCGTCTTTTGAAGCACCAAGGAGCCGTAGGAGAATTGCGATACCTCCTTGAAAACTATGGGCAGACTCATGAATTCCCAGAATTTGCAGATGCTTGAACTGTGGATGCTAGAAAAGCGGCGTTTTGCACTTTGCCTGTCTTTGAGGTCGGACGGAACAGCAAACCATCGGAAAGATTGACTTTCATGACTTCCACATATCAACGTAGAATTCCAGATTTCGGACAGGGCAAATGGCAGGATTGGTACAGCGATGGACTGTGACAGCTATCTGTTCATGGATTAACAGGCTTTCACCATGTGGGTTTCTCAGAACATCTACTGTCTTGACTCGACAGTAGTAATAGAGGTTAGTTCGTCTCACCAGCCAAATTGAGCCCACGGTCCTGTAAAAAGGAAGGGGACCTACTGGTCAGCGATTATTCCACAAAGTGAGCCTCCAGACAAAATAACTTGGAGTCAGCGGTTGAACGTGTGAGGGGTGTGGATTACATAAGGCGTTGTGATGGAGGGGTGGTTAGTCATGGAAGAGGAGGTTGTTGCATGGGATTCTGTTGAGTGTGATGTGTTTAAGATTCTTGAAGTGAAGAAAGTTCCATGGATAGAGATGACGGTCGTTCTCAAGTTAGAGAACTTTAACGGAGAAGTGTTTTACTGCTCCACAACTGTTCACCTTCAAGAGATGTTAAAAGCAAAACCCAATGCACAATGGGTCCACAAATATTGTGACACTTATCTGAAACTGATGTAATGGTGAAGAGATGTCATCAAGATATGATTGCAAATCATTCACTAAAGTAGTGAATGATTTGATTTTGTTGTATGTGTTGTTGTATGTGTTGATGTTGTTTTATCAGTTTGCTTTGGTTGGTATATTGGGGTGTAAGTTGAATCGTATTGAAAGAAGAGTTAAAGTCTTGACAGAACCACCTTCTCTATGTTGATGGAGCGGTTGAATTGTTGTTGGATTTGTTTCACCATTAGTTGTTGGTATTGTATTTCATATGTTGGGTACTATCGAAAGAAAAAAAAGTCTACAAAAAAGAACGAGAAGGTTGAGAACGATCAGTCTTCATCATGAGTCGCTACGAGTTGATGATCCTGTTTGAAAAGTTTGGTGGGTGTCCATGGTACGTGATCCCGATTCGTTCAGGGTTGTTATACGACGAACTCAAGTGTATTTTGGACGATTTTTCTTGGTTGATGAAAGAAGGTGATACCGTAGACCATTTCCTTCAAAGTTCGGTGTTGGAGGGGAAACCGAGTCGTGTATTAGCTGGTCGTGGTGAAAAGATTGACGAACCCACTCGAAAGGAGCTCGACGAAGAGGTGGTGGTGGTGTGGACAAAAGAGGGGAAGCCGGTCAACCACAGTGTGTTTAATGTGCGTCCCTTCTTTGTAATTTATGGTGATTGGAAAGTACCACAGCGCTTGCTAGTGTACCAAGAGCCTTCTTTGTACTTGTGGGTGCTATGTGTTGATGCAGATTCCACCACCTGAAGGCTCGACTTCTACAAACTACTTCGTGGGGGACGACCGGTGGTGCATGGTGGTGCAAGAGGGAACTTCGGTAAAACAGATGAAGTTGATGGTGCATTTGCGTACAAAGTGTAGCATCGCCAGTATTGAATGGCTCGACACAAAAGGAGAGGCGGTTCCCTGTTTAGAGAGCTCAACGTTGGTGTTGACAGGGGAAGGTCGTTGGTCGTGTGAGGCAATGAAGGAGCGTGTCTTGGATCGAAAGCAATGTTACGCATTGGGGTGTCGTTACCGTGCCAGTAAAATGTTGTTGGGAGTGTTTTCGATTGGAGACATGGCACACCAACAGAAATTGTATCGAAGTCGGGAACGACGCCACGGGAACTTGAATTGGTTTCTCGACATGGATAAATGCGAGAGCGACATGGATGAAGGTATCAGTTGTGAAGAACGATGAGTGGAGACAAGGTCGCAGCAGAGGTGAAGGGGATGAAGCGTGAAGTAATGGAAGAAGAAGAAGAAGAAGAAGAAGTGAAGCGTCAAGCACTCAAGTTGAACGAATGTTTTTGTCACATTCCTTACCAGACGTTTGATTCCAAGTCCGATGGAAAGACATTCATCAAGTGTGGACAAACGCGTAAGACAATGAAAGCTGGGTCTACCCCATGTACGTTATTCTGCCAAGAGGATGAAGATTGGCCTTTGATATTTCAGTCGTTAAAAAGTCGTTACAAAGATGGTTTAAACTTTACCACAGACTTCCCCGAATGTGGTCATTCCTTAAAGTGTCGTGTGAGCGCAACTAAAGCCAAGACAGGCTGTTACTTCGCGTGTCGGTTAACGCGTGAAGACCCCGACATGCGGTGTGACTACATCGAGTGGGTTAATAAGAGACAAGAAGAAGGAACGGTCAGGAGACGAAGAAAAATGATGAAAAAAGACTAAGAAACATCGTTGTGTAATGCTTTTATTACTATTGTTGGTTGTTATTAAAATGATTTGATTTTACAAAGAAGTTGTTAAGTCTGCTTCTGTAACGGTGGTATTTTGTTTCCTGGGTCTCCCTCTTCTAGCGGGTGTCTTCTTAATCTCTTCTGTCACAATAGGTGGTATTGGGTATTGCATCTCCTGGACAAAGTTACACAGATCGTCAAGGTATCTTGGCATCAGGTCCATTTTGGGTAGGGGGATGTTCAAATTTTCTTCTGGTGGAGTATCTGTTGGGGTTGGTATGGGTTTCATGAATAGTGAATCGAAATCATAAATATTCTTTAGATCCTTCCTGGCAATACAATATTGTGCCAGATTTCGTGGTTCCCATGAAGTCCAAAAATTAGTAGTGTGAAGGTCCCAATAGATAAGTGCGCGTATAAAATCATGTCGTGCTTCAGCAGAGAAAAACAGACCGCCATGAAGGAACTGATAAATGGGGTAGAAACAATGGTTGTTGGTCAGATGACTGGGATCCCCTGTGTTGGCATAATCTGCTAATTTGTCCATCATATCAGCTACAAGAATAAAAAGATTGTTTTGTTTATTGATAAAAATGTACATCATCTGTTCGCCATTTTAATCCTCTGTTGAATTAATTTCAATCGTTGTCGGTTATTCATTTGTTTCTTCTGTCTTTTAGTAGAAAAATCTACCATAGGTGGGGGTGGTGGTGGTTCGGGTATTTGTATACGGGCAGCCACATCTTCCAAAGTCTTGGGTTGTTGGGTTGTTGTCCAAGTGGGTGGTGATGAATATGGAAGCATTAATGCCAGAGTTTGATATGAGATACAATATTGTGCAACTCTGGTTGGCACCCACCCACTCCACTCATTTGAGGTATTCAACCCCCACTTCATAATCGCTTGGAGGAACCGCCGTCTGTCATTACCACTTTCCAATTTTCCTATTAGAAACTGGTAGTAAAAACTGGTGTCGAATAGGTGTATTGGATCTCGTGTCGCTGTATATTTTCTTATTGCGTAATAAGGATCCGCTATAAAAATAATAATAATTTGATCAGTCACCCACACCCTCAAATTGTTCTACCGAAAGTCAGACACTTACAGGTGAAGTTTTCCCCCATTTTTGTGGTGATGTTGTTCATGGTTCAAAGTCTGTAGGGAAAATAAAGACAGGACAATATCATATTAGTTAAATCAAGTTTTAATTTATAACAATGGCGTCTTGATCGCCTTCTTCTAAGACAGTGTTCCACAAATTATAGGTCTCTCCCTTTTTACCATCTTTACGGTCGAACACTATCGATTTAACAAATTGTTTCCGTGCCCAGGCCGGGGGCAATGACACATTGTTCACAGCCAACACCATATCTTGATACGTTCCCGGGACGTGGTTGGGATGGATGGCAACTTTGTTTCTGATACACGTCGAACAGAATGGTCTGTATTTATGATGGTACGTGGTTTCCACCAAACCATTCCCAACCACGTCCATTCTCCCCAATTCATATAGACGTTTCGTCTCAGCTGTTTCATATTTCCCGCAGACCACACATCTTATGCCTTCAAAGCAATCGTAGCACCGTCTACATTCTTTTACCACCACGGCTCTATTGGATGTGTTGTTCAAACATGTTGACCGGCGTCGCACCAAAACCATCCTTTTAATGTTCAGTAATTTATTGGGGAACGCTGATCCAAATTGTAGTCCGTAATTGTGTATCATTTGTTTCTTCATACTCACTTCTGTAAGAAAAAAAAGGAGAAAAGGAAAGGTTATTCGTTGAGAAGAAAGTTTTATTCCTTTGTTTGTTGTCCTTTTCATACTTACATTTCCTTTTTCGCTGTTTCTTGCTGGTCTTTGATCTTGGAGAGCACGAGTGAAGTGACTTTACCATCCCTAGGACGTGATATATATACCCTAAAAATGAAATAAATGTGGGGGGTACCCCCCTCTTTAAAAAAACCCAAAGGCTGATGGGTAGTGTTATAAAGCATAAATAGCGTGCGTTGCACAGTAGAAATCACTTATCTTTCGAACAAGAACCAGTGAAGGACCTCACAAAGAAAGAAGAACTATAGAAGTGAGTATGGAAAAAAAGATGAAAGACGATTTATTGAATCAGAAGTGAGTATGGCAAAGATATAAAAAAAGATGAAAGACGATCTCTTTAACCAGTCTTGGTTTAAAGTGTGGGGGGATGTCCCACATTTGGGTGGGGATGGTTGGTGTGCAAAATGCGGCGAACAATTTGAGGGACAAAAGATCAGAAGAATAGCATTGTATTCATTTTGTTATGAAGTAGCTCGTGGAAGTTGGTACCGAACCCGAACACTCTACCAGAAAGTTTCAAAACAATGCCACACTTGTTTAAAAATTAATACCGATGAACTTATTCCTTCCTATTTGGTGGATGATTTTGTCAGACGTGAAACTTCGGTCAACATATCGCGGAACTACGTATATGGGGAAATTTACGGTTCTGTCAATTACCAATATAATGAACAGGCACCCTTGTTGTGGGATTTTCCATCCCCTGAAGAAGCGCGTTATGAAGAACATATCGATCGTTCATTAGTACCACGACCTTTCAGAGGTGGCGTACAATACGATAGATTACTTTGTTTGATTCCCAACTGCCGTTGTTGGAGATTGCACTACCCAACGATGGTGGAACGTCGTCGACGTCTCTTAACATCAAATGGTTGTTGTCTTTTTTGCACCTGTCATATGACCATGCACCAATGTCCAATAGAATGAGTCTTTGTCTTAGCATCTATATCAACTTCCAAGAAGTCTCTTATGATCGACCATTGGGTCAACTTCCTGTCCAGGCTGCAAGAAATTTCTTCCGCATAATACAGTCACGTCCCTGGATGTATTTAAAAATGTGATATTCTGATACAACGACTTCGACTTGGTGACTGGCGAAAGTCTTCAGTCAGCTGCCCATCTTGTCACGTTTATGAACACCTTTTCCCCATCCCTCTTGTTTGTGAACTCACACACTAACGTTTTTTTTTCTTGAAAAGGATGGATCAAGGGCGTCAAATTGTAGATGTTGGACAGAAAGAGAACGAAGTAAAAGAAGAAAAAGAAGAAGATAATGCTTTTGATGAGGACGAATTTTCTCTAGACAATGATCTACAGGAGAAGAAGCTAGGTGAGGTGACAGCCGTTCTTGACATGGATGGGTACATGGTTGATGGTGTGTTTCGGTGTAAAGAGATGGGTTGGAAATATCTAAACCACCCTCTTGCTTATTCCATTCCCTTCTACCACGGGAATGTGTGTGAGTTAAACACCAAGGACCGTTTCTCAGCCAAGTACGTTGAAGAAAACGTTTTTGACATTCCATACGGGAAGTTCTGGATTGGCATGATAAACGGTAAAGAGGTGTCAAGAATGGTGGCACGTCTACATTACCGAGGTCGAGTAGCCTACAAGGGTGGTTGTATTGAGAAAAACCTTTTGAATGGTCTTGGAATTCCTAGTCTAAATTTAGAAGAAATTGGGTGTCCTAAAATCGAAAACATAATTCTTGAATGCCCATTCACCTTTGACACCTGTGGACATCATAAGAAAAATTTCCATTGCCCCCAACAAGAAGTGTTTTTGATGGAATGGTGGTTAAACAGATACATGTGGAATCGTAATATTGCCAACACGATCCAACCTAAAGTCAAGAACCCCTTCGATTTTATGGATGGCTGTGACTTTGTCTTTATCTAAGGGTGTTCTTTTATTTTTTTAAAGGAGATGGTCCATGCATGCCCGAGGAATTTAAAGATTTTAAAATTAGTAAAGGTTATAGGGGTTACACCACACCCACCCATTTAGAGTTTGGATGTTACGAACCTTACGAAAATTATCAAAAGTTGTATGTTGCATTGAAAAAGAGAATAAAAAAGAAAACCTGATGTCGTGTTTTTTTTTGTTATAGATAGAACGGATCTGTGTGGGAACCCTCAGTTAACGACTATGTTTCAAGATGTATGGGATGTGAGTGACAGTCAATTACGGCGTGCAGTTGAAGAGATGGAAGAACCACCCCTCTGAATTAAGAGACAGTCAATTACTACAAGCATTATCGGAATATGAAGACGGATGTGGGGAATCGGTTGATACGGAATTGAGGGATAGTCAATTACTACAAGCGGTACCGGAAGAGTGTAATGATGTTGGGGAATCGATAGAAGTAAACCCCTATGCACCGGAAGTGTTGTGGTGGTGTGACACCCAATCACCTCCCTTGAAAAGACAACGGATCAGATCCCCCTCTCCGCTTTTGAACATTTTAGGGTTTCCTCTCCATTCGGGGAACACACCCGAACCGCCTTCTCCAGATCTCCCACAAGCCCAAGAACTCATGAACTCGTACGATGATCAATACATAGATGATTTGTGGAGGTGTATGGTAGATGAACCCACACCGACACTCCCCCCTGAACCGTTGGTCGTTGAAACCTATGAAGAAGAAGAAGAAAAAGAAGAAGAAGAAGAAGAAGAAGAAGAAGAAGAAGAAGAAGAAGAAGTCTATCAAGATTTGTTTGACGATTTACTGAACACTCAAACGGGTGGTGGGGTCAATGAAAATACCACCTCCTCCACCGATGCAAACTCTGCTGAGGATTATTTTGTTATCGAAAACGTGGAAACGAGAAATTGTCCTAAATTTCATGCTAAACAGTTGGTCTTTAAAACCACCATCCACAACCGTCCGCGAGAAAATATCGAAGAAGCGGTGGCCGTTGCTAATGCCTCTATCCGTCGGCTCCTTCAACACGTGTTACAAGAATTGCAAGCGGGGAACACCGATTATGTGCGTTTGGTAATTGATGGGGTAGATTTGGATTACCCCATTGAATTGCCTTTTATGCCGGTGACGGAATTGACCCCCCTACGTGTTTTACGTCACTTGGAAGCCGTTCAACAATCGAAACGACAATTTTTACTCGATGGAGAAATGACGGTGGTGGTGTACCACGTGGCTAACAACCCCGGAAGAGGTGTGTGCAAATTGCAACGGTTTTTAAATCGCAAACGCGAAGAACCCCTCCTGTGGATGAAAACATTAGCGACCCGCAATGTATCTGTGGTGTGTGCATCGATGTACGAAGCGGTGGCACATTACTTGTATTGGCGTCAACACGGAACTCCGATGAAAAAACGGTCAAGGGATCTCCGTGATTTCACGTTGAGAGTAAGAGAGGATTGTTGTTGTGAAAGTGAGGGGGCGGAAAATTTGACAACGTTGCTGATCCGACTCCATGAATATCTGATGAGAGATTATGGAGTGCGTGTGGTGGTTCTAGATTGGGGGGACGACGATCGACCCATGTTCGTGGGAGAGGGTGACACAGATTCTGTGGTCTACTTGTATAAAATTCACCAAGACTTGCATTTGTTGTTACACCCGGAAAAGATCCAACACGCGGAAAAACACCAAGGGTTTTGTCGACGGTGTTTTTGTTTTTTTTTGGAACGGGGCTCGGCGGGTTTCTCCCCATGTTTGTGGACAGATCGATCGAGGTCAACGTCTGTCTCAAGTGTGCGGTCCACGGGCCAACCGAAGCGTTCGGTGTGAAGCTTTAGACCCTCAAGAGTTGGTGTCCGTGAAAAAATCAGTGTTACCGATTAAAAAAACGGAAGACGGTTCGTGTGCTTTCCACGCCATAGTGGTAGGGAAGTGGGTGGTTGAAGGTCAGCCACGTCAAGACCTCACAGTACGTCAAGAAGAGGAACAAGCCAAAGCCTTGTGCACGCGTTCGGGTCTTCGCTGGGGTGCATGCGGACGTGTCGAACGGTTCGTTTGCAGGAAGTGTTGAAAGAAGAAGGTGTGCGGTTGCATGTCTATTACCACGATTTGAACTGTATCGGGTTTGCTGGAGATTTGACCGAGTTTGGTTCTCAGAAACCGACGTGTGACGTGTATTTGTTCCACCACGATGAACATTACGATGTGATCACCACTATGACGGTTTTTTTAAAGAAGAATTATTTCTGCCCCGAGTGTGACGTGGGGTACTCGGAAAAGAGCAAACACAAGTGTCGACCGTTTTGCGAATGCTGTTTTGAAACAACCGCCAACTGTTCCCAAGAAGTGGTTCGGTGGACCCCCTGCCCTACGTGTCACCGTCATTTCAAATCGGACGTGTGCTACGCCAACCACATTCGTGTCACTACACACCGAGTACAAGGCCGTCAGGAACGATGGAGTGTGTGTCAACGGTACCGACGGTGTGTCGACTGTCAGAAAGTAGTGGATTTGTACAAGAAACACCAAGGTCTGCGCGATCTAACTTCTCACCGATGTGGAGAACAACAATGTTTTCATTGCCGTCAATGGGTATTGTCGGACCACCTATGCCACGTGCAACCGATGGTGGTCGACGAGAACGATGGAAACGCTATGGACCGCTTCATTTTTTTTGACATTGAAACCATGCCCTTGGAAACGGTCCATCGGGTCAATCTGGTGGTGGCTATGAAAGTGTGCACTCTGTGTGTGGGATGGACGAACCACGATGGACGGTGCGAACAGTGTGAAGAACGTCAAATGGTCTTCTCCACCATAGATGCCTTTTGCACTTGGCTATTTCGCCCCGAACACCAAAATTCCATTGTGTTCGCCCACAATTTCATGGGGTACGATTCGTACTTTTTGTTAGAATGGTTGTGTGCGCGTGGACAACGCCCCGAGGTGGTGATGCGTGGTGCCAAATGCATGTACATGTATGTGAAAGGTCTGAACTTGAAGTTTAAAGATTCGCTATGTTTTCTCCCGATGGCGTTGCGCAAATTTTCCAAGACCTTTAACTTGCCTGAAGAGAAGGGGTATTTCCCGCATTTCTTTAACTGCCCCGAAAATCAAAACTACGTGGGACCCTACCCGGTGTTGGAATTCTATGGTGTCGAATCGATGAAAGAAGAAGACGCGGAAAAGCTCCGACTGTGGCACACCGAACAACTCGGTAAGACGTTTCATTTGCAAGAAGAGTTGAAACATTACTGCCAACAAGATGTGATTCTTTTGAAACGGGGAGTTTTAGAAGCGCGACGTATTTTTCTTGACGTGACCGGGTTTGATCCCTTTGTGAAATGCATCACGTTGGCTTCGGCCTGTATGTGGTCGTACCGATACCGTTTCATGCCGCCTAACAGCATTGGGATCATACCCCAAGGCGGATATACACCCCAAGACATACAGTCGTTGAAAGCCAAGAAATGGTTGTGGCGGTTGGAACAACAAACACCAGGGCTCCGACTTCACACCTGCTACAGTGTGGAGGGGGAAACGTCGATTTTGGGAGCCAAAGTGGATGGGTACGATCCAAAGACCCGCACTGTGTACCAATTTCATGGGTGTTTTTGGCATGCTTGTTCCCTCTGTTTCACCAACGCACAGATGTTCCACCCCAAACTACGTCAGAAGATGGGGGATGTACGCCGCGGAACAGAACAACGTACACGACGGATGCGAGAATGGGGATTCAAGGTAGTGGAAATGTGGTAACATGAATGGGACGGTATGCAAGGTGACGA
This sequence comes from Actinostola sp. cb2023, assembly GCA_033675265.1. Classification (NCBI taxonomy): domain Eukaryota; kingdom Metazoa; phylum Cnidaria; class Anthozoa; order Actiniaria; family Actinostolidae; genus Actinostola; species Actinostola sp. cb2023. The sequence continues at coordinate 204,052 of JAUJYZ010000415.1, forward strand.
TGACGGCACATTCCCCCAATGGATGAAACACCGAGAACCGCTAAACCCCCGCGAAGGGTTGTTTGGAGGTCGCACCAATGCTCTCAAACTGCATTTTAAATGCCCCGAAGGAAGTCGTATCGATTACGTGGATTTCACCTCGTTGTACCCGTCCGTGATGTTGTCGGGGGGTGCCTACCCTGTCGGTCACCCCACTTTGATCCGACGGGACTTTCAAACACCCCTGACGGAACACTATTACGGGTTCAACAAAGTCAAAGTGCTCCCCCCTCGCCACTTGTACATCCCCGTCTTACCGTCACACATTCAAAACAAACTGATGTTTGTGTTGTGCCGCACGTGTGCCGAACAGCTCAGACAAACGGAAGGGCGATGTTGTCACAACGCCGAAGAACGTTCTTTAGTGGGGACGTGGACCACCCCCGAATTGGAAAAAGCCGTTGCTCTTGGGTACGTCATTCTTGACGTGTATGAAGTATGGCACTATCCCGAGACGTCGACGGAATTGTTTCGGAAGTACGTAAACACCTACTTGCGTTTGAAACAAGAAGCCTCCGGTTGGCCTGCATGGTGTCATACGGAAGAAGACAAACATCGGTACGTGGACGAGTACTTGGCCCATGAAGGAATCCTTCTGGAACACATAGAAGCCAATCCAGGGTTACGGAATTTGGTCAAATTGATGTTGAATAGTTTGTGGGGGAAATTTGGTCAAAATCCCCACTTACCCGTCACCGAATACGTGGACGATCCCAAACGGTTTGCCGAACTCATGTTTGGTCCTAAAACCGAGGTCAAACACCTGTTGTTGATCAACGAAAACCTAGCCCAACTACAATACGACAAGGTCGACGACTTCACGCGCGAAAGTGGGTTTGCAAGTGTGGTGCATGCAGCGTTTGTGACCTCGTTTGCTCGTTTGAAATTGTACCGCTATTTGGAAGAGCTCCAAGAACGTGTCTTGTACTTTGACACCGATTCGATCTTCTACGTCACTCACCCAGGACAAGCTTTGCTTCCGTTGGGCGATTATTTGGGTGATTTGACGTCAGAATTGAAACGACCGGGGGACTTTATTCGCGAATTTGTTTCAACCGGACCCAAGAGTTACGCCTACGTGACCGACCAAGGTGACAAGGAAGTCAAGTGCAAAGGCATCCCCCTCAACGGGATGTCGAGTGCTGTGATAAATTTTAAATCCATGCTACGGTTGGTGGAAGGCATGGAAGAAAAGTACGTGGTCACGGAACCGCACCGCATCCAACGTGACGCCAAACGTCGCCAGTTGAAGACCGTAGAGATGTCCAAGGACTTCCGTGTGGTCTACGACAAACGAGTACGGCGTGGAGTGGACACGGTACTGTACGGGTATTTAGACGAAAGAGAAAATGAGCGGTGACCAGTACCTCTATGATGACCGACGAGAAAACATACCGGGCGATCAAGCTAACGGCGGCCGAGACACGGACATGGTTGAATGTTCACACGGAGGCGTTCTTGATAAAGTTGGAAGAAAGGTACCGGTGCATAATGTTACCAATAAGTCGTGAAGGAGAAGTGCGTTCGATACGTCTGAACGAAGACGCGCGAAAGTTTTACCATTGGACCATCCGTCTAAATGGAAAAGATCAGGAAAATTTGGGAGAAATTCTATACAACCGTGTGAAGTTGACAGACCTTAAAAACGAGTATCAAACTTTAGGTCTTAAGCTCCGCCTAGAGAAACGGTGGCGTTCGAGAAATGCACAAATATGGAAGAAGAGAAGAGAAGAAAGGATTAGAAAGAAGAAGACCATAAAAACACCTTCACCCGAACCTGAACAGATGAATGAGCATGCTGCCCCCCCAGTGTCTCGGATTGGTGTAAACGGTTTCGCTGTTGGATCGCCTGTTGTGGTGGAACTGTAGTGGTGGTAACGGAAGAAGATGCCCCCTCGTCGTCGGAAGAAAACGAAAGTCCAAATTCAACAACTGTTGCATCGGTCGTACTACAATCCAAAGAAAGCTGAAGGGTACGCGGGGTACGACCAATTGAGCCGTCAAGTTCAAAAACACGGGATTCGACGTCGACAAGTGAAAGAGTGGTTGGAAAAACAACCGGGGTACACGCTCCACAAACCCGTACAACGTCGGTTTCGTCGCAGTCGTGTGATAGTCGATGGGTTGGACGAACAATGGCAAAGTGATCTGGTGGACGTACAACGGTTATCGGGCGACAACCAAGGCTACAAACATTGATTGACGTGTGTGGATGTGTTGTCACGCTACGCCTGGATCCGTCCGATCAAAAATAAAACTGCCCCTCAAATCATTCAAGCCTATCAAAGTATATTCAAAGAAGGACGTCAACCGCGAGTGTTGCAGACCGACCAAGGGACAGAATTTCTCAACCGCCACGTGCAAGCGTTTCTCAAATCCCAGGGGATTCGTCATTTTGTCACCTACAGCGACCCCAAAGCGCAAATCGTCGAACGGTTTCACCGGACTATTAAAAATCGGCTCTGGCGGTATTTCACCGCCCAAAACACTCAAAAGTACGTGGACGTCTTGCCGGAATTTGTGACCGGTTACAACCAAGCCTACCACCGGTCGATTCGTCGCAGCCCCGATTCCGTCACGTTTGAAAACGCCCAAGAAGTATGGCACACGTTGTACGACGACGACGTGAAATCCACCACCCGCCGTCGATTCCGCTTTCGTGTGGGCGATCAAGTCCATATGAGTAAACTGGCCCGGGCGTTTAAAAAAGGGTATCTACCCAACTGGACGGAAGAAGTGTTTGTGATTGCGTCGCAGATGCAAGGCACCCCGCCACGGTATAAATTGAACGAATGGGACGGGGATCCGATCGAAGGTTCCTTTTACGAACAGGAGTTGCAACGGGTGACGGTGCGTCCTGAAGATTCGTTCCGTGTGGAAGCCATTGTGAAACGTCGTCGACGTGCAGGACAAAAGGAAGTGTTGGTGTAGTGGAAAGGGTGGCCTAAAAAGTACAACAGTTGGATCCCCACCTCGCAGTTGGAATGAGCAGTTTACCGCACCCCGATTCCTTCTACGTGCGTTTGCCCAGCAATGTGGTGACCCCAGACCAAACGAACACCGCGTGGGATTTTGTGGTGCCGTTACCCCACCCCTTGAATTTCCCCGAGCTCGACGAGTGGACGGTGGCGGTGACGTCGGTGTTTTTACCGCCTCTGGGAAAACAGACCTCGTTTGACAACGTGTTCATCTATTCGGATCTGGTGACCGGAACATTGGTAGGGGACATAGAAGCGCCGCTCTTGTGCACTGTGGACGTGAAAGCCGAAACGTTGGATGGGGTTGTAGGGGGTGTGGTTCGAGAACCGGAACAGTTGATGCATTGCCCCTTGCGGGTGGGGTATATAGAGTCGATCCGTCTCATGCTGCGCGACGAGTTTGGAAAGAATCTGGTGGCGTTGGATCGAGGACAGACGGTGGTGGCATTGCATTTTCTCAAGAGACGCTTGGCCATGGGCGATCGACGGTTGGTACTGCCCAGCAACGCTTCCAAAGACCTGTATCCGGACAACAAAGGCGACACGTTCACCGTTCACCTCCCCGCCGCGCTCAATTACGTACCCGACGACTGGGAAGTGGCGATGGTGTACCTGACGATCCCCGTTCCCCACGGACGGATCGAAGCACTGTCGCCGATGCGTCAGGTGGGGGTGGGCTGGTTGAATGACCACCACCAGTGGACCGTCAGAGGTGCGCGGTGGGGTAATCTGCCGGCCAAAAAATACCATTCTGCTGAAGATTTGATCCGTGAATTCAACGTCCAGATGACTGACATGATTCAAACAAACGTTCCGAACGTCACCAAAGGGAGTTGGGTGAGATCAGGCCAGAACGTACTCACGATCTACGATTTGACGTACCTCAAAGGCTCGGGCGTCGCACTAGGGACCCCGAGGAAAGTCTTCTTTCGGACTGGTCTGTACACCATGATGGAACTCCTAGAGGGACTCAACAACCAATTCTCCATGATCAAGTTTGATACGGTAATGTACCAGAATCAGATCCACGCGTCATGCACGCACGAGTTCCAAATCGGCGCCGACGGGAAAGGCCATACGCAAGCGTTCACCGTCACTTTCGATTCCGTTTTGAGACGGTTGGGCTGGCCCAATGGCAGTCATGACGCTAGCCGTGATGCGTTTTACACGGCTTTCAACACATCTGGCGACGGCGTCGTCCAACCGGTCACTACTACCGTGACTAAGGCGATCGATGGGACCGAATGGGTCAAGATTTGGATGGAAGTGGATCTGAATACCGTCGTGTTGAAGCGGTGGGTGATCGATCCCACCCTTCACCTGGTGTTGTCCCCCGAGATGGTCGATTACTTCGGCTTTCCCAAAAGTACGACAGACGTCAAGCTGGGCTTCCGCACAACCCCCAAACCTCCAGCCTGGATGGGGTCTGAATGGGTGGGACAACCCCCCATGGTGGTGACCGGCCCCACCTGGACACACCCAATTGGGACACACGCCACGTCTCATGCAGACAAAAACTGTCTGCCTCCCGTGACATTGTTGCGGAGCCCCCTCCGGTGGGCGGATCTCGTGTTGGGGCGAACGTTGGCCAGTGGTATCTACGTCTACACCAACATCGTGGATTATTCCATCGTGGGGAATTTCAACGCGCCGCTGTTGGACATCGTACCGGTGGGAGGCGAACACGGGGGACGCAAGACGTACGAATTCAGACACCCGCACTACAACACGTTGCGCCTCTCCACCTTTCAAGAGGTGGACGTGTACCTTCGCGACTCGCGGGGCCAGTCGGTGGATTTTGGAGACGGGCTGGTGGTGGTCACGTTACACATCCGTCCCCGTCAACCCGAACGTTAATAAAAGGCCGCGTCGAAAGCCGTCTCGAACAGTCACGATGGTCGGGTTCGGAGGTATGATGCGCTCCATTCAAAACAAGGTGGTGGACGCCACCAAAAAAGCCGTGGAAGTGGGAAAACAAAGCGTGGGTGAGGTGGGTGCCCAAGTGGCTCGAGACGTGTTACAGAAACAGGTTCTAGATCGCTACTCGGAGGCCGCCCCATCGGTTTCCCATAAAAGACCCCGTCGCAAGAGACGGGCTCCCACTGCATCCGTTGTCAAGAAACAGCAGCAGAAGAAGAAACCTCGACGCAGGAAAAGCCCATCCAGCTTTGACGTGTTTGATTCATGATGATGATGATTGGAGGGGCCGGACGCAAACGCTCAGCCACAGGAAACAGCGAAGGACAATCCTTCCCCGTCAAGAAAGCCCAATTGGGGGATTTGTTTCATCCGTTGCCGACGGAAGTCTCGGTCAGAGATGGGTTCTGGCAAGATTACTATCCCACCCAGGCCACTTTCACCCCGTGTCAATTCTACATCCCCCAGTCCAGCGATTTCATCGACATGGGGATGTGCGAGTTGGTTTTGGGGGTGAAAATCGTCAAAACCGATGGTTCGGACATGGACCACACGTTGGACATTGGGGTGGTGAACAACGTGGGGCATTCGTTGATCAAACGGTTTGACGTGAAATTGAACGACACGTCGGTCGGCGAACCCACCGACCTGTACCATTACAAGGCGTACGATTCCAACTTGAGAAATTTCAGCCAGGATCAAAAAGACAATTACCTTCAGATCGAAGGATGGTACACGGACGAGAGCACCGACGCCAAGATGAACAATTTCACCACGGGGGCCGTCAATGTCCCCTTGGCGTCGACCGCCGCCACCTACAACAAGGGGTTCGACGAACGCACCCGTCTGTTTTACAGCCACTACACCGGTGATGGAACCGATGCTGGTGTTGGCACACAAGCCAGTCGCGAAGTGCACTTCACCATCCAACCGGCCGTGGACGTGTTTCGTGTTTCAGTCGGGACGTTATTTGGTGCCGGGGGTCTCGATCGTCATTCAGATCGATTTCAACGACCCTCAATTTGTGTTGATGGCTAGAGCCGATTCCACGGCCCGTTTCAAGATCACGCGAGCGGTGTTTCGCGTCCGTCACGTCAAAGTGCAGGCGGAAGCTCACTTGGAAGTCGAAGACAAACAGTACAAGCAACAGCAGACGGTGGTGTACCCCATCCGTACCAGCAAACCCATCCGTCGCACCATTGAAGCGGGGAAATCGTTTGTGTCGTTCACCGACCTGTTTCAACAATCGGTCCCCGATTATCTGACGATTGGGTTTGTCAGATCGACCGCCTTCAATGGGGCGTACAACGAAAACCCCTACAACTTCAAATTGTTTGGATTGAAAGATTTCCGGATGGTGGTCAATGGGGTGGAACGTCCCAAGAGTCGATTTGAATTCAAGTCGCACGATGCGATGGAAGGGTACGAGATGATGTTTTCGTCGACCGGGAACATGCATCGGGGATTTTCCAACGGTATAAAAAGAAAAGATTATGCGCATGGAAATGCGTTGCTGTGTATCAATTTGACCCCTGACGGAAAAGACGCCAAGAACTACACGTACAAGAAGAACGACGGTACGTTGGACCTGTTCCTGAATTTCAACCCACCTCTCGCCCACAACGTGACGGTCTTGTTTTTACCTGAATTTGAAAACGAAATCTTGGTGGACCCCAACAAGGTGGTGTTGATGTCCAAGAATTATTAAAAAAATGCCCGCTGAAGGTGGATTGGATTCTCAACAACTGCGTTGGATAGTGCGGACCGATCGTCTGTTGCGCCCCGCCTTCCTAGGAGTGTTCCCCGCCGACCGTCTCCCCACCACACACCGTTCTGGTACAGGACTGATCGTTAACACAGATCCATCGGACCGACCAGGCACGCATTGGGTGGCCATGTATTGGGACAACGAGGGTCGCGCCGAATTTTTTGACAGTTATGGACAGACGCCTCAATCGTACCACCCGTCGTGGGGGGACTATTTGGGACGCGGGTGTCGTTACAGCACACGGAGTCTTCAAAGTCCCCGGACAACCGTGTGCGGCCACTACTGTCTGTACTACTTAACCCATCGGGTACGCGGTCGGACGTTGAAAGAAATTGTGGTGACATTTCCAGGCCCCCCTCGAGTCAACGACCGTCGGGTGTGTCATTGGTTGTGTCGATCACCGCGTTTGTTGAAAAGTCAGAAAAGTCGTCGGTTTTGCCAGAGTTCTGTGTGCCGCCGCGACGCTCGACGACAACGCTGTTGTTAGTTTTTTTAATAAATACTTGTCCTTACCTCTGTGTGTGTGTGTTTTTAATTTGCATCGTCATGAAGGAAGAGGAAGGGTTTGACCCCCGTCTGAAGACCCCCTCCAACCTACAAGTGGTGGGTCCCAGCAAATCGGGCAAAACCCATTGGGTGCGACGATTGATCCAAGAACGTCAAGAAATGTTTCGACAACCGCTTTCCCGGGTGGTGTACTGTTATGGAGAATGGCAACCCATGTTCGACACCTTTCCCGAAGAAGTGGAGTGGGTGAAAGACATGCCTGAAGACTTTTACGAGAAGTTTGAAGGACAGCCGGGGCTGTTGGTGTTGGACGATTTGATGGCCGAGTGTTCGAACAACGATGCTGTGGAAAAACTTTTCACCCGTGGATCGCATCATCGTCAATTGGCCACGGTGTTGTTGACACAGAATTTGTTCCGCAAAGGTCAACGCACGCAGAGTTTGAATGCCCATTACGTGGTGGCGTTTAAAAACCCCCGAGATCGATCGCAAATGGCTTTTCTGTTCCGTCAGGCGTTTCCCAAACAAAAACACCCCGAAGAAGCATTAGAGAGTTTAAGCATCACGAGTTACGGCCGGCGAACGCCAAACGCTAAACTTCAAAACTGTACACGTGATCATGGTTTTGCTACGTTTGCTCTCTATCCTTTCGCGTTTAGACGTAAATGAGGTCATTTTCTCGTTCTTGAAAAACATAAGTATTCATTTGGGGGGTTTTCACGTAATATATCAACAACGAGTGCGAGTGTTTTATCAGGGGTTCAAAACACCGAGAAACTAATGAAAGCACGAGGCCGTAGGCCGAGTGCTTTTATTGTTTCGAGGTGTTTTGAATCCCCTGATGAAACACGAAGCACGAGTTTTTGATATTGCTTCTCAAACGAATTAATAATGAATGATTATCTGAATTGTTCTTGAGTCTCCTGAGAAAAGAACATAATAATTGCTTTTGTGTCTTGGCCTAATGAGTCACCTCGCAAGTATTATGTTTGTTAAAAAGAGCTTCAAAATCGAACAAGCAGTCAGGTAGTCTAATGGATAAGTAGTGAGCGTAATGTGCGAGGGGTCACTGATTCAACTCTGGTTGATGATTTATCACTAGATTTTTTTTCATGATAAGTAAGAGGTAGTAAGTCTACTAAGTTAAAGGTAAGTAACATAATGGTAAATATACAATAATTTCAGTGTCTTGATCAGTGTCTTGATCAGTTCTTCCTCCGGTATCAAGATACAATCACCTGACTCGAATCGTGAGAGCTGATTGGTTATTGAGCTAATGAATTATTAATGAGTTTGAGAAGTTTATTTGACGTTTTTAAAGCGAAACTCAATTAAAAGTCAATCTGACGTTTGGCGTTCGCGTAAACACGATGCTTAAACTCTCTATTTAAAGATGCCACCGACCAACCGTACGGTTACTTGTTGTTCGACTTTGAAACGGACACACCTGAGACGTTGCGGTTACGCACCAATATTTTCCCCACGGACACCGGGGCTCAAGAAGTCTACGTGAACAAAGAATGGATGAAATGATCTTATCTGGGGCCGATGACGGTTGGGACGAGGAAACCTATTCCCCGCTGGACACACCCCCCATCGACGGGGTGTTGGGGAACACACCCACCTCTTCTCCCCAACCAGAACCCACCAAAGAGTTTCGACAAGATTTATTACGCATGGGACTCATCCCCAACGAAGAAGCGTTTTTGGAAATGTGGGGTCGATTTCAACAATTGGCCAGTATGTGACAACGTACACCTGACGAAGAAACAGAGTTCGATACTTTGCAGGACCATTTGACCCAATTGCAGAACGACTGGCAAATGGAAAAAGAAAGAGAGACGGATACGGTGACTGTGGATTCGATTTTAGCCATAATGGCCGACCTCCCCAACGCCACGTCCACACCCGTTCCATCCTTATCCCCAATCCCACCGACACCTCCGGGTTCACCCCCGGATTCACCCCCGGGGTCATTACAGGATTCACCACCGTCTACACCCCGAGTGCAGACCACCACCACGGCATCGACACCTCAACATCGTTCTGTGGTTGGTCGAAAAACCCCACGCGCCCGTCCACTCCAAAGACCTTCTTCTTCTTCTTCTTCTTCTTCTTCTTCTTCTCCTTCTTCTTCCCAGATGTCCTTCACACAACAACGTCGACAATTGGAGACCATCATCCAACGGATGGAACGGGACTCACCAAAACGATAGTAAAAACTTGGCCAAGAAAGCTCTCAGAAAGCTGTACCCGCATTCGTCACAATCAGCACGGGGGTGGGGTTTGCTGGAGATGCCATCATGAACAAGGTGCAAAAAAATAAAAACACATAAATACCGAGCAACGTATAAAAAAACAAATCGTCATGGTTAACGTTTCACCTTGGAAAGGTTGAGGGGAATTCTTAATACACCGGTTAGAACACCTAAATGGATGAAAAAGGCCGTGGGAGAGCATGGTATAAAAAGAAACGTGTACAACTCCGTTACGACGGTTTACAGAAAGCATTTCCTCGTTTTCAAAGTGGGGGTCGACGTTTTCCCACAATAGCCGGTAAACTATTACGGGAATGGAATCAGAAGAAGAGGATCAGGCGGGGTCGCCGCACATGATGAGGGGTGGTCGTGTCAACCGTCAAGGACGTTACTGGGACGCATTGCGTCGTGGCACGTCAACCCAACAACGTCAATTACTCAAGTACGCCACTCCAGATCAAGTGGATGCCATGAGCGAAATCACGTACAATTTTCTCCAAGGACGTTTACCACTGCCTCGAGCTCATCTTAAAACTTTAGCCAGTCAGAAAAACTTGTGGCGGAAAATTGGAGACCCCCGACGCAGTCAGTCCGAACGTCGTAAATGGATTCAAAAAGGGGGCGGTCAAAATATGAACTTCTTGCTCCGTGGTCTAAAAACAAGGGGTACGTCGTGGTGTGAAACAAGGGACTCGACAAGTTAGACGCAACTACCGTCAGAGGTCCCGAACTCCCCAATCAAGACCACCACCATCACCACCACCCGAATCCACTCGACAAGACCGAATTCAAGAACTGGAACGGGATATTCAAAGGATGGAATCGACGCTCAAAACTATTTAAGGTTCCTCTCTCACCCCTCTCAAAAACCTACTCATGAAGTACACACAGAAAGCGTATTTGACCATGACCCAACCCCCCACCACCGTTACACAAGTGGGGGGTAGCACTGGGGTGGACATGAACCGGTTGATGAAAACGATGGCCATGCGTGAGGAAGAATCCAAAACCCCCTACACCAACCAGTTGATACAGATGAAAGACGACCTCGACCAATTGATGAAAGACAACACCCTCTCTGTGTCGGTGAAATTGGAAAGAGTTAAAGATAAGTTACACATGTACCGACGTCTGTTGAAAAAAAGTCGAATCCTCGAGGGGGACACCCTCCGCTGGTACGTTGATGGGGACTCCTACCACACCAGGAACCATTACCCCCGTCACAGAGAGACGATCGAGAACGCCAGCACGACGTGAGGTGGTAGCGGCTCTAGAACCTCGTCAATTGTTTGACCCCAAACCCACCCCGTTGTTTCCCACTCCACCCACTACCGTTGGAGAGGAGGAGGGTGTTCGTACTCGAATGCAACAACGGCTTCTCAAAGCCAAACGACACCTGGAAGAATTAAAAGACACTCCGGGGAGTAGCGGTCAAAAGAACAAGAGAGCGAAGAAGAAGAAGAAGAAACAACAGAAAGGTCGAGGATGGACGAGCAAGGGATGGGTTCCCCAACCTGGAGAACCAGGTTTTTCCTGGAAAAACTGGAAAGGTGGAAGTATTTCAGCCAAACAGAAAGGCCGAGGGTGAACGACGAGCATGGGATGGGTGCCTGAACCTGGCGAACCTAAGGACCCTGTATACATTAACTATTACGGACAAGGGGGAAGTCTTCCACCCTTTGATCCTTTTAAAAAAATAGTCCCTTTCTTGTACGTCCCACCTTCTCGTTCATGGAAACGTTTACGCTTTGCCCGACAATAAAAAAAAGCAGTTGTGTTCAAACTAATTTTATTGTGTCTTCTTTTTACAACAATCTTCACGTAACGCGTGACGACGAACAAATAACTGAAAAGCCTTTAACACGGCTTGAACCAATTCAACCAAGACGGACCACCACCATGGATGATGCATGTCTAGGGTTGTTGCAACAGGTATTCTAACTGGTTTAATTCTTGAACCAACTGTTGTTCGGGGGTAATGGTCGTTTCTCCTTCTTGCACTTGTTCCACACACACTTCTTTATCTGGTTTCTTTCTCCTGACACGTTTCTCTTCTTTTCTTTTGCGTTTCGCTTTCAGCTCTGTTGGAGGTGGTGGTGGATTTGAGAACGTTGTGGGGTCTGGTTGAGGAGTCACATTTAAACATTCGTGAGTGACCTTCACTTGATCCCGATACTTTTTCTTTTCACGGTTCACCAACTGTAACTTGGACCCCAGTTCCCGTACAATCTGTTCGACCAAAGAATCAACTTCACTGAACCCGATCGATTCTTTTGAACTAAAAACCAACGCTTCTTGTATCCTTTCATCCCAGTCCGATACCATTCTTCCCCATTGGATTAAAACATCTACGGCACGGAGACGCTCTTGATAACGGTCTAACCCGAACAGATCCATGGTGTGAGTGAAGTGTTTTTCGTGAAAGTTAAGAATTTATGCTTGCTTTTATGGCTCGTCTTGTTTTTGTGCCCCTTCTCGAAACACTTTTTCGCACGAATCTATGAAGAACGACAATTCACGAGTTTGACGACCCAACAGTACAAGGAAAGAAATCCAACGCTCGAAGTCTTCTATCGAAACCTCACTTAAATCACTTTCGATTACATCCCAACAGGCGGCTTTGGTTTTTGACAACCATACTGAACAACCTTCTTCCATCCTCTGAGCTTTTTCCAGCACTTCTTGCCTCGAACTCATCTTCATCTTCTTTTCTGGGCTCTCTGTTATTTCTTCCTGCATCTTCTTCCTCTCGCAACCCATGATCATTTGTGGTCGGATCACGCCATGCCTCTGAATTTATCATCTCGTCCATCTCCTTCAGTCTTTCATACAACGCTTCGTCTGAATCGTCTTCTTCTTCTTCTTCTTTTTGTTTTATCTGCTCGGTCAAAAGCGGTAACAGATGTTCCACCGTTTGGTTCAACATTCTTTCTTGCACATCCATCAACGATTTCAAGTGTATTAACAACGCACCAATCTCTTCTAGAGCACTCTTCATGGTGAGCTGTGTTTCAATCCGAAGGTGAATACAAATGATCACCCAAACCGTGGGGGCGAATGGTTAAACTCTTTTTTCTTCTTCATCCGAATGGTTAAGCTCTTTCTTCATGCAACTCAATGCAGACAATACGGAAATATGAAGCAACAGTTGGAGCAACCACGAAAACATGATCATCACCATCAACGTTAGAAGGAACCAAAACACCATTTCTTCAAAATCGCTCTTCATCTTCTTCTTCAATGGTTGGGAGAGGTTTTGACAAGTGTAAAGAAACCGACTCCTCTTCTAGCTTTTCGATATCCCGATCTGGTAGCATGATCGACATTGACCGTATTAGAAAATAAACCACTACTTGGAAAACCAATGTAAATGTAAACGCAGCCAAAAAAATTGTCCACCCGCACACAGTCATCACCAAATTCCTTGACGACTTTCTTCCGTCATGACTTGATCTCGTAATGCAGAAATGACTTTCAATTTGAACTGTATCATCTGGAGCAATTCGTACATCAATTGTCGGTCATTCGTCACACCCAAAGTACGGTCACTCATCAAACTACGTTTGTTATTCACATACCAAAGCATCTCGTCCAACTCCATAAACATGTTTTCTTTCAATTGGTGCACCATGTCTTCTGTCATCTCTACGTCTGTCGTTTCCTGGAGTTCCATCGCATCTACCATTCGTCGTACATGTCGGGTCTTCTTATCCTACACAAAAACCGGTCGGGTGGTTTACCCCAAATCGAATGTTCTGTCTTCACGTCTCTTTGAATGTTGTCACGTCGTACCGTTTGATCCCAACCACAACCACTCATCACTTCCCATTTCATCTTACGCCTACGACAACATTCCACACACCAACTCAATCGTTCATATCTTCCTCCCCACTTGCATGCCATTCCATCATGGTACGGATGCCCCTCTAAACAACATCCTGTATTTTCCCACACACCCACCGGACGTACATACTTTTCATCCCACACTTTCCCACACATGCAACACCGGTGACTCCCCACACCATCTTCACCGTTTTGCCACTCAGTCACGTCCACCAAATAAAAACTCGTTGGAAAGCTACGGAAGGTCACATGTGGACTCCATTGATAACCCCGCATCGCATCTATCCGTCGGCGGTATGGAACCACGCACCGCGCCGTTATTAGCTTGGGATTCGGACTGCATTTGGTTAACCAATCGAATGAAAAAACGCTCCCAGACATCTTCAGAGTCCACACGTCCAAACCACAAACACCACAACCCTATCAACGTGAAGAACATCTTTCAATGGCGCACTTCTCAATTTACTTTCTTTTTGTAGATACAACGACACCGAAAAAAATTACCCTCGCAATAAGGGCATGTTCTTTCCCATGGTGGGTAACAGTGACGGTTTGGACAGTTCACGCCTTCCACATTTACTTCATCGCACAAACATGTTCTATCGGTTACTCGCAAATCCAACACGATGTAATGTTTACCACAGAACGGATTTAACACCACCGCATAACCTTCGTCCAAATGGTACACATCTTCTCCGTCCACCAACGTCGATTGACCTTGTGCCTTTAACATCCCCAACCATTGCTGAACCGATTTTGGATTTTGCCCGCATCGTCCACACACCTCCACACACCAACCTCGGAACTCTCCTAGAAGAGACCCATGGTCCGTTTTGCAGGGACCCCACAGGACTGTTCCACATCTCCATTCTCTTCTTCGTCTTCTTTGTCTGCCGTCTCGCCACACGCACCCCCATTCACCACTTCCCATTTCAATGGTTCTTCAAGGAAATCTTTGCGATAACTCTTAGGGATGTTGCAGTTATAGATATCTCGGTTTTCTAGATACCATTCGTAGGCCAATACTACATCTCTTGTGGGGGCTTTAAATCCTCGATTTGTTTCCAGCACACGGTAATACCATTCTGCAGGGTAAGAAAATTCTACTTTACGTCCCACTCTTTCGATGGTTGTCTTTCCGTCCAATGTCACTTTCTTTGTTTCCACGTACACCTTGGAGATAGGTTGACCGTCGTGTTTTCTTTTCCTTTTCTGGGACCCACGCTCCTCTGTAGACAAGTACTGGTAGTCAAAACTCACTGTATGGTCTTCCACTATTACTTTCTTGACACGCACTATTTCCAATATCTCGTCTAGCACCTTCGAGGATGTGTGTTCATCCATCGCTGTTCCAAATGTTCTATAACCACCACTCCCCCCAAACAGTCCACCGGGTTGTTCATAAACTTGCATTAAGGGGGGTTCTCCAAAACTACGCCGGTTAGATTTAAGAAATGCTGTGTCTCCAAATAAAGAGGTTTTTGTGTTTAGTGTTGTTGGTCCGAATAACGTACCAGGTTTAGCGGTGCGGTGATATCTACCTTCTTCATTCTCTGTAACAGTTACGTCGTTACGGGGACTGAGGTCGGTCATGACTGACTGGTTTTTCCACTACACTTCCCTATGTACCCAACCCTCACACGTTCAACCGCTGACTCCAAGTTATTTTGTCTGGAGGCTCACTTTGTGGAATAATCGCTGACCAGTAGGTCCCCTTCCTTTTTACAGGACCGTGGGCTCAATTTGGCTGGTGAGACGAACTAACCTCTATTACTACTCTCGACCAAGGTCTGAAGACCTATCGCCAGAAAAGAACTCGACGATAAAAAAGGCGAGATCATGCGCCAAGATGTAGCGCTGGATAGGGACGATCTTCAAGTCAAGGAGACAAGTGTACAGGTGGGACACGATCTTGCGAAACTTGTCGAAGGGAGATGCCCTAGATTGTGCTTGTTCAAGTTGGATGGAACGCAGGTAGTTCTTAATGGAAGGGTGAGCAGCCGGGTTACCCAGACGAAAACGTTCATCCCAGTTACCCTGATTGGAGAAAATCATGCGGAGCTTCCCGATCAAAGAGTCCTCAGTACCCGCAGCTAGGCGAACTGGGCATAAGCAAAGATTCCTCACACGCTGGCCAATGTGGGGGCAACAGTCAGCCTGCACTTTTGTTTTACCCTTGCTGTCCTTCCAAACGAGAAATCGGAGGACTTCCTGGGGAGAGGCAGATAGCATAGTCTTTGGGCATGGAAGGGAGGCCAGGAATTGAAGGCGACATTTCTGTTTCCCATAAGCCGTAGAGGCTTGCACTGCCTCTAGTTGACATATCCTATCATTAATGGATGGGAAGTCGATTTGCATTCTTCCTGGGGTTTCTTGTGGAACAGAGCCACAGAATTGACAGAAGTTGAAGCAACTATCGTTGGAGTAAGTACAAGTGAGACATGCCAAGGCTGTCTGCCAGACACAGGAAACTAACTGCAGGACACAAATAGAAAACAAGACTCTATTAGGCTTTATTGACATTCTGGAAGATAGTCGTGTTCCGGCATTACGTTTTGTGTTTGGACAACAAAAATGTCCGCGATGTTTTTGCAGCTAATTGTGGCAGTCCCAAGCATAATAGTTTTATTTCTCAAAAATGCTACATTGAATTCTCAAGCTTCAAACTTTCTAAACTGAAAGAGCAAACTTGAAGCTTTCCTTGTGAATGGCGTTTTCCTCAAAAGCTTAGGTACCAGATTCCGTTTTCGTACCTCAAACATTGCCTATATTTCAACATTCCGTTCATGGCGCTCAGTACACCATTTTAAAACCACATTTGAAAAATAACTACAAATGTTACAGAAAAATAAATACTACAGTAGAAAAGTCCTAGAAACGTTTATTAAGTATGCTGAATGTCGTTGTTGTACTGCTAGAGGTGAACACATACCGACTGTCCAAAGTTTCAGTCTTCAGACAGGTTTTTAAAAACTCCCCCTGAAATAGGTCATCGAAAGGAACGAGTTACCGACGTTAAATAAATAGAGGATATTACACGGTGGTGCGAAGATATGAAGTTTATCTTCGAATGGTGAAAATATTTCACGAGTGAGCGCAGTGAATGAGTGAAATATTTTTCACCACGAGAAGATAAACTTCATATCTTCAAGCCAACGTGTAATTTTCTTTTTATTATATAGACATTCGTACTCCTCACCACCTTTCTTTCTAGCTCCAAAGACAAACTTAATCATTCTTGTA
The DNA here is from genome assembly GCA_033675265.1 of Actinostola sp. cb2023. NCBI lineage: Eukaryota > Metazoa > Cnidaria > Anthozoa > Actiniaria > Actinostolidae > Actinostola > Actinostola sp. cb2023. The sequence goes on from JAUJYZ010000415.1 coordinate 220,605, forward strand.
ACTCGCTTGGAGGAATATTTTCAATATTCCTGTTCTCATCTTCACTTTCAAGAAATTCTTTAATATTTTCACGTATAACGTCTTCTTTTTTGTATTTACATTCTCTTTTTCCTCCCTAAAGACTTTGACAAACCTGTCGCTCGCCATTTTGACTTCGGTTGCAACGTGCGTCAAGTGAGTGGGAAAACATTGGAAGTGACGTCAACGATATCCTCACTAGTGAGGATATGGAAAATACGCCACTCGGGTACCGGATGTAGTTTCGTATGAATTTTATGAGTGAGATATTTTCCAGTAAAACACTCGTGTCTATATAATAAAGTCCTCTACTTTACTTTTACTTTACGAATGATATGGCGAAAGAAAATTAAATTAATTTTTTTTTAGTTGATCGGCGAATCTCGAACCTTTCTGAAATATTCTCTTAAAGAACTCTTAGCATGTTTTATCAAGTATTAAAACACTGCTGCTCGTTTTTTAAATAGTACATAAACATGTGACTCGATCAGTTTTAGCAATGCCGTGACACGATCTCTTCATATATTTTATGAACACGTGAATGCAGACACATTTCCCCCCGATTGTTGCAGTCATTTTATCTTAGCTTTGTAAATTTTTTGTTTTTTGTTTTTTAATATTACAAAACATTTTACAACTAATTATTACAATTTACTGATATGGTGCTATAATAATGTAGTATTTGCTAGTGATATTCTAATTTTATGGTTATTTTCCACAAAAGGCAAGACATTTTAAAGCATGCAATTAATGAAAAATCTATGTAGATCATACATTCTAGTTTACTACAATCTTATGTATTTTACAGAGGGAATAAAATTTACTTATGAATTGATTTAAGCTAAGAATTACCTCTTTTGATTTGCAACAAGAAATATAATGCTTAAAATAAGCAGTGAGATGGTATGTAAGCTTCTTTGAGTAACTATCCCGGAATGTAAGAGAGGAATGACTTCCGTAAAGGAGAGAACATATTTTGAAGAGAATCTCAGTACCCATTTTTTCCTCAAACCATTTTGCCACCTTGGCGGCAAAAAATTGGGTTGCAGTGCATTCGACCAGGAATTGTTCAATAGAGTCTTGTTGTTGACAATAGACACAATTAGTGTCATCTACAATAAGATATTGATGTAATTCTTTCCTCGTAAAAAATATTATATTTTCGTGTCTTTACAAATCTTATACATTTTACCACAACTAGTAAATTTCTCGTTCTCTGATTGGTCAATCAACCGTGGTCTATCAGAGTACATACCACGGTTCTCATCGTCTGATGAAAACAAAAACAAAATTGTCAAACGAAAAACATGTTTTAGGCTACAGAGTACGTACTGTGCTGACTATCGTAATTCACAACCACAGTTCATAGCAAGCCAAATCTTTCATCAGTTACAGCTATAGTATTCTCCACAGTTTGTTCATTCAAGTAAAAACTAGATCTATCGATGCTATTTACGGCAAAAATAGTTCATTTGTTGACTTTTGGACCCTCTCGGATGGTAAATCCATGACTTATAATAATAATAATAATAATAATAATAATGACTTTAATCAGCTTTTCAACTAGGTGGCTCTTCATCTGATTCATAACTAATTACAATATAAGATATATAATGATAATATAATGAGATATAAATATATAATATGATAATATGACTTGAGAAAATCCACAGACCATGAATACTCCACTGAAGTGCTGTTCTCTAACGTTATTTTATATTTTTCAAGCGACCTCGTGCTTTTCTCCATTGACTACATTTTCCAGATTTTAGAGTATTTTTCAGCTTTGTTGACTGTCAAAAAGGCATCTTTCAGTTTTCACACAATGACCAGGCACAAGGTGAAGCTTTCCCCACTGATAAATAATACTCTGAGAGTTTCTTTCAGACTTTAAAACTTTGATTTTGGACTGATTTTGGCTGGTGATCCCCAAATTTGAAAACCACGAGAGTGGACAGCAGACGAGAGTGGACAGCGGTATATTCATGCGTATGAGGTAACGCACCACGTCATGCAGGGGGTGGGAGGGTGGGTAGCCGACCAACACTCTTGAAGTCGTTGGAACAAGTGAGCACAATGGAAGGAGTGGTTTTAATATAAACAAGCAATGCATTGTGGGATATCTATTGTTATGCTAATTTCCATGCTTTATTTCCGGTACTGAGAATAGTGGCTTACTCCAAAGCTACTTCAGCCACTACGCACATTCTCAAGCATTACATACTATTATATCGTTTGCCTGAACAGCTTCTTGATGTTCTTGCCATGTCATCAATATCAAATGCCATTGTTTCGTCAATGAGTATCATTGTAACCAAGTTCATTATCATGCACATTTTTATAGCTGGTCCAGACGGTTCCTTCGAGGGTTCAACACAAATGTTATGACATTGTGCATTTAGGCGCTCTTTCAGATCAGAGACTAGTTTGATGACAGTTGGACTGGAGGCTCTCGACTTTGACGTCCTCCCCATCGAAACTCCTCCCCATCTGCTGTTGACCAAATATGGGTTAATTCTCGGTAAGAATCACTGTAGCAAGTTATACCTTTGCTTTCATGATCATAGTCTTCTTAGCACAACAACTCCACATGAATCTACAGTGTTCATTTTTATATCGACAGGCTATGATGATGTGCGCGTGGAACATGCACCACACCGCTGGTTGACTGCGCAAGTCAAGTTAGAACTCCCGAAGGAGGTAAGACATTTCGCTAAGTCATCTACAGTGGAACCTCTACTTTGGGACACCTCTATTCAGGGGACACCTCCATTAAGGGGACACTTTTCCAGGTCCCGGCAAAACACTCATAATCTTTGTATTTACCACCTCTATTAAAGGGACACCTATATCTATCTATCTATGAAGGGGACGGGGACACTTTTTGAGCGTCCCGAGTGCTATTTTAACCTCCATTAAGGGAACAACTACTACTAATAATATACAGTACATGAAAACAATGAACGATTCTGATTGGCTAAGAAGGTAATTTACACGCTGCAGTGCACTTGAATTGCAAAAGTAATTGTCTGTAAAAACATTCATGATTATTATTACAGTAATTGGTAATATAATTACCTGGCTAAACTAATCTATGTACAAAGTCAAATCGTAATTTAAACAGTCTAAAGTTGCTGTTGTAAGCTTAAATTATGCATTTAACTGTTGAATAAATAAATGGCTGCATTCCAAGTAAAGAAAGCAGGCATTTTTGTTTAGGTGGTTAATTATTAACAAACCCCGCCCAACCTCTAATCAGGGGACACTTTCCCTGGTCCCGAGGGTGTCCCCTTAATAGAGGTTCCACTGTATCATGAAGCTATACATATCAATACGATAACGTACACCACATACCAAATGAACTCTTGTCATTCGTCATTCTCTCGTCAGCTTGCTCATCTCAACGTCACCAAAGCCTCCACTTCAGCGCTCACCTTGGAGCAAGAGGTATGGAATTGTCTTCAGAAGTTCATCACATTCAATGCAACCATTTAGACAATGCTTTTCTGGCATAGGGCGTTGTGATCACCAAGGTCGTGAGACACCAAGGATTCGAGAGAAATGCTCTCATCAAGCCCAAAGGTCATCGACGATGACCTTCAAAACTTGAAAACTGTACATAGTCTCCATTGCCAATAAACACAGGGCATCACTGAATTATTGTTTTTCTGTAAATAGAACAATTTCCGTTAACTGCTTTCAACAAAAATTGATTGTTTCCGTCAAATTGGTGATATTGGACATGATCGAAATTTGGCAAGCAAGCATTTTCATATCAGCGTGTCTTGGAAAATCATCAACAATGATGTGCTTAATATTTTGATGACAATGGACTTGCAGCATTGACTCCTATTTTGGTCATTTCAGATGAACGGCAATCAGCCTTTGCAATCAATGTGCGAGATCACGGGTTTCTTCTGACACTGTAGTCAAAGGAATGAGTCCTAATTTGGTAATTTCACAGTATTGTTAATCCGGCTTTACAATTCTCTTTCATCATGAGAATTCATAAACAATGATGTACCAAATTACGGGATTTTCTGTGACAATGGAGTCGCAGCAATCAGTCCTAATTTGGTCCTTTCAGATGAACGGCAATCAAGCTTTGTACTCGCAGTTCCATGAATTCAAGCGGCGAGTATGTTTTTCTGAAACTCGCTGGATCAACCAGCTTATCAAGTTGTACAGCTCCTACGAGTTCCAGAGAAATCAACCTACGCGTTGTTTATAGAGTGTGTCACTGCCTGTTTTGATTCAGGGTAAACCATCGCAGACTGCAAGTTACTGTTGAAGTCATGCCCGCAGTATCCCAGAGGACATTGGAATGTATGCTGATAATCTCCTCGAACTGGCAGAGAACGCGTATTCCACAGCAGATTATGAATTCAAAGAGGAACTTTCTGCAGGGAGTACAGTGTAGTGAAGGAATCAAAGAGCAATTATTTTATCATTAGTAATTACTTAGGAGGACCAGATTGGAAAAAAGCATAGCTTTATCTGTACATCATCGTTAAATAAAGTGTTATTACCAGCTGACAAGTTTATCGGATGCTATGGGTGGCAGCTTGTGATACTGTGCAAAAGGCCAAACAACAGCAAGGTAGCCAAAGACCTGTGACGGAAGTGACGGATACGTCTATATCAGAAATAGCAGAACTCAGGAAGTTGATGGTCAAAATTGATGAGGTTGATAAGAGTAAAGCTAAGTGTTACTCCTGTCAGGAGTTTGGCCACTATGCTCGTAAGTGTCCCCAGGGAAACGCCAACAGTGTCCATCCAGTGTTTAAATGAGAAAATGAACTTCAATTCACCGGCAATCATACCTAAGTTAAGCAACCTGAAAAATGGCTTAACTTGTCCAACCGTATATCGTGACCAATCACAGCTCACGAAATGACAGATCTCTGCCAGATTGTTGATTTAGAACTTTGCATTTTGTTCAGCGTGTTCGCGTACCAGTAGGCAGTGCTTCAAGTAGTTCGAGATGGATAAGAGCGAAGAAAACTCACATTTTCCTCTCCCTTTGCACCCAGGGTGTATAAATTTTTACAGAAACAAAAGGAAATGTACTTGAATCGTGAATTGTTTGCCATTATTTTAGAAATCGCTTTGTAATTCCACCACCAAATAATGCTCCAGGAAGACCACTTATTTCTCCAGCACGATACTCCTGGACTCCACAACTGATGCGCAGTCCAACTACGTTAACCTTTCCAAGTTCCCAGCCCTACCGTAGTTTGGCCAATTTCAACCAAGTAACCAACGCTGGAGAATAAGCAACTACCAATAATACCGGTAATAAGGCGCCAACTAACAGTCGATACTCCTTGACTCCATAACCGAATCCCAGTGCAACTACGTTATTTTCCCAGCCCTACCGTACTTTGGATTTGAACAAGGATACAGAACAAGCAACTAATAGTCGCCCACGCAGTCCAAACTGGACTGACGCGATTTATTTTGTAGTTTGACCTTTTGGTCATCTGTTACTGGTAATATGAAACTGGGTGTACCGGTGTCGGGTTGAATTCTCCCCCCAACCCCGCCCCCCTTTACCCACGTGGGATTCTCCAACACCCCCCGGGCGAATTAACAGTTGAATTTGTGCTTCCCAGGCGAAATTCCCCGGTGATTTCATCCCTCTTTCTGGTGATTTTATCTCCTGGTGAATTCGAACCCTCCCCCCCCCCCCCCCCCCCCCCCCCCCCACATCAGAAAATTTAGTATATCTTTCTCTACTTTTCAACACAAATGCACACAGCTGGACTTTTACATATATTTTATTGTCATGTGTTCTTAGCTTCTTTCTTCTCCTATACGAAGTATTCCTGTGATAAGATTCATGTTTTGGGTAACAAAAGAAGAAGAAAAACAATGTACATCACAGTTTTTTTAAGCTCAATACTTTAGTATTGTTTTTATTTGCTATTCTACAACATCAAGTAAGCTCTTTATTTAAAAAACTCAGAATTCAAGAGCTTTATCCATTCGAGGTCGAGATTTCTGGCAAAATTTGAAGGCACTAGTTTTCAAGTATGTATTCACGGACCTCACGTTTACTTCCATCCTCGGGAACCCAGGAGTATATTCTGTCGCTCGTTACTCGTTCCCAGAGAAATACCCCTGGGAACGAAGTCTGTTGGAACTTGTTCCGGAAGTCAAAATTCAAAATGGCGGCTGTCCTATTCAAACCAGAAATACTTGATACTGATTGGTCGACCATATAAGGTCGACCAATCAGAAACGAGAGTAATTTTGACTTCCGGAACAAGTTCCAACAGACTTCGTTCCCAGGGGTATTTCTCTGGGAGCGAGTAACGAGCGACAGAATATACCCCTGGGTTCCCGAGGATGGTTTACTTCAGAATCGATGATAACAGTAGGGATAAGGCCAAACTTAATTCGAGATTTTGTTTATTCAGTCGATTAATTATATTATCACAACATGAATGTTCAGTGTATATGATAGAATTTCTTCAACCTGACAGAATTATGAACAACAAGACGCTCAATGAGCGTATACTCGGGCATTATGACAATGACCGTTGTGTCGGTGAGCATAGATAAAGATCTCCGAATCGTCGAGGTTCGTCTGCAATACGTACTTGGGACGACTTGAGGTTGCATATTCATGGTCAGATGGTTCTGATAATGTCTTTCGTTTGTTCGTTGTGATGAAGGCGCGTTTGTTTGGTTTTTGTTAAATATTGCTGAGCTGGCACGGATAAGGTGAATAGGGGCAGGGAGTGCACTTCGAAATCTCAACTCATTTACTTTATTCAGGTCATCATAAATGTCAACATTTAATTCATTCACTACAATAGCATCATATACAGTCACAGAAGTACCATTATATGTACATATACCAAGTATCAAGTATCATGTAATACAGGTCAGTCAATAATCGGTTTAATATGATACGTTGGTACACTGTCTAACGTATTCGTCAACTTCACAGCTTTCTCTACCTGTAGATCACAACATATAAAGTAGCAGAAGATAGACCTTACATTTACCATTTATGTATAATAACATATTTTAAATGGCTTGAATATCAAAATAACTAACGGTGTTATCATAAGCTTACAACTGAAGATAAAATGAAAGCAATACGAATATACAAAACCTTCGACTTCATATCCTGCAGTCAGCGTTCTGCCTTTTGTTTGTATGATTTCATCATGGCTACCAAGTTATCACCTTTCTTCAAGACATCAGTGTGGAGTTTTCTCGTCAAACTTCAGTCCATCAGCCTTCGAGTTGTGTAATACACAGTGCATAGCTATGCAAGACTCGACTGAGTCAATATTTAAGTCCATTTTGTCCATATTTAACATGTAGTTCATTTGGTTTGCTACTTCTAGTCCTCGAAGACGATGGCTTTGCACTTCTACTCATTGAACGATGACCATGTGCTTAAATTTAGCAAACAATACTTTGGATTTAGTTTGATATACGCTCGGAAACAATTCGACCCGTTTCAGCGAATCATATGCTTTCGGATTTAGTTCGGTAGGTGTTCAGAAACTATTCGACCCGTTTGTGGCCAACGAAAAAAAAGATAAGGAAAAGAATGCCCATCTTATAACTCGGGCTTCCTCCAGAAGTACCCGAGTAAATATTTGGAGTTTGTCGCTCAAAAGTGCTTTAGAAAGATGATATAAAATTTGTCACTTTATTAAAGAAGCTGAACCATTCAGATTGCAATATTGTGGATGATGTTCAAATAAAGTGCTCGATGGTTAGTTGTCTTTGTTCACATCAATTATCCTTTTATAATAACTACATTATTATTTGAGGGCCATGAGTTCATCAGTGAAAACTGTTAAATGTACCCTCGTGAAATAAAGTTTATTATTATTATTATTATTAATTAGGAATGTGATTATTTTAATAACTCTAAATACCATCATTTAGGATTGCTACCAAATTTCCAAGGAATATCTTTGATAAAAATATATAACTTTACAACCTATGTACCGGTACCAAAGGAAAGGGGGGGCGAAATCTATAAAGGGGCACAAAGGAGGGGGCGAGATCTCCAGAGAATTCGCCCCAGGGAGGACAAATTCACCAGGGAATTCGTCCCAGGGAGGGCAAATAATAATAATAATAATTTAATGTTTGGGGGGCGAAATCCCTGTGACACCGGCATCCGCGTTCATTCATGATGAATTAATGTTGATTTGTACTTTTAATTTACAGTTTGATTTGATACATGAAATTTGATTTAACTTTTATTTTTCAAAATTTGTTTTTATTTCATTTTACTTGGTTTTAAAATTCTACAATCTGCAGTCCGAAATCCTTGTTTGAAAGACAGCCCTCCAATATCGGGGTCCTGCTTTTGCGCACTTGACAACACCGCAGTAAACCATAGCAGATGAGTGGGGAGCGTCGTCATCGTAGTAGTAGTAGCGTATTTTATTTACCCATGCACAGTAAGCACATAACTCTTATGCGAACGTTCACTTAGGCTATTTCTAGTCATTTTTCCTTAGGGGTCTGCTTTTTTTCCCCATCGTCTTTCGTCGCCATACATATTTCTGGGGCCGTATTTTCTTTAGCGTTCTTCCATCTTTGCTTAGTTCAGAATTTTGGGGCTTCCCTTCATTGCTCCCGGGAATACCGTTTCTCAGTTTGCTTCCTTCGATAGTGCCCTTTTTCTTTCCTTGGTTAGTAGTCATCTGCCCCCTTTTGTTTCACTATTCTCGTCGTTTTTTTTTTTACTTTTGGGTTATCTTTGTCCTACATATTAGCGTATCTTGTTATCTAGCCTTATCTAATGTTGTTATTTCGTCTGTCAGTTTTCGGTCAGTAAACTTTGTGTCGGCTAGTTCTGATATGCTGAAGGCAGCACTCCCTCCCCTTCAGTGCTAGGGGAGAGTTTTATATGTTATTTATTTATTCATTGATGAACTTGACGCCGTGTTGGCAGCTGTGTGTCGGCAGAGACGTAGTGTGTCCGCAGACGAATCCTATGTCGGCAAAGTTGTCTAGGCCATGTTTTGACATTTCCTTACTGGAGGGGAGAGTATAGCACCGTGTGCCAGGTGGTTGCCGTGGCCAAGTGTCGGTGTTACCTGGCCGGAGTCAGAAAAAAGGGACTACTTGTGTGTGCACAGAGTTAAAATGGAATAACCGCAGGTCAGAAAAAGCAACCGAGCTATGTGTCAATGTGTCAGCCTTGTTGTCCGCGTAAATTTGACTGGATTTGTTTCCCAAACGGAAGGCAGGTAACGCCAACTACTCACATGTCCTGAATATTTACTGGCAGTCAGTTGACATCCCGTGTGGGTATGCGACAATACAGCGAACGGCCTATCTTTGAAGCTGCTTATTAACTTGGGTATTATGTTCCTTTTATCTTGATGATCTTAAAAGAGAAGTGGCTTCATTGCACCAACTTCAAGACGCTGGATCCGTTGACAGCTTTTGTCCCGCACACAGGCCTTATTTGATCCTCGTGCCACTGTAGCGGCCCTAGAACACCTGGTCGATGTGGCAAGGGATAAAGCATGTAATGATGCCTTTCGGTACGCCATCATATTACGGCAAACCCGCTCTGTCCTGGCCAGTCCTTCCTTGCAGCCGCTGCTGTTGAAGCTGCAAGGAGAAGTGGCAATCTCAAAGGAGATTCAAAAAGCACTAAAATCCTGTGCAGTCTCCTGGATTTCTTATCTCCAAGATGCAAGCCCAGCCATCCCTTACTGGCGTGGAAGCCAGGACTTAAGTCTTGCGTTATAAACTAACCTGCAGAACAAATAAACCATGTATGTATGTATGTAAGCCAGTGGAATCCATCGCCTAGGGAAGGCAACGAGTACAAGAACCAGACCAATGATAGTACGTTTCACATGCCGAATGGACAAGAAGAATGAAGAAGTATGGAAACTCAAATTCAAGCTGAAGCTGAACAAGTCCATAGTTTCCGTTGGAGAAGACCCACCGAGAAGCATCCGAGAAATAAGGGCAAGATACCTTGTTCCGGCAATGAAGAAAGCTAAAGAAGAGGACAAGAAAGCTATCATTGTTGGAGACAGATTAATAGTTGATGGAAAAAAGTACTTTCAATATGAAATTCCTTCAACCTGACAATCCAATACTAGGTAGTAAATTTCTTTAATGTATTCATTTATTTATATATATAACACTTATTCTAAAACTCATTAATAATTCATGAGCCATTAGGCCAATGGGAGCTGTCCATTTGGTCAGGTGCATGGACCCCGTACAGACCTGCCAGGTTTTAGTTATAGAACTGATTAATAAAACATGAGTGTTATAACTTTTTAGTTATAACACTCATTAATAAACATGAGTGTTATATATTTTAGTTATAACACTCATGCATAAACATGAGTGTCATAGCTAAAATGTTATAAGACTCATGTATAAACATGAGTGTTATAACTAAAAGTGATGTTTCGTTAATCAGTTCTAGAACTAACTACCCGAAACACAGGCCTGTATGCAAAGGTCTTAGTTTTAGTATCGCATCACTGACCTTCACATAGGCATTTTTGGAATAATATTACTAGGTTCCTTTTGACACCTACAATATCTTTCAAATGTGGGACGAGTTGTGATGCTCAGTGTGCATGGTCGCAGTGTAACTCATCTCTTACCTACAAATTTGTGATTTTCTTTTAACTTTTTCCATCGGAAATTTTTAAATATCAGTTTAAATGAATGTTGGGTTTTAGAAGTCATTTATAAAACTCGATGCCGTGTTGTATCGGGTATATAGATATTTCGCCTCGTATCTATATCCACCGATACAACACGGCCTCTCGTTTTATAAATATCACTTACTTAATTAAGAAGAGCCTTCAGAATAGGCCCCATGTTCCTATATTTTAATGTCTTTCATTGTTAGTGTACATCACCATGATTTCACTGGTTGGTTTATTACCTCAGTGTCAAGTCCAAAGTGAGGAAAATGCAAACGCGGCTGGATATGTGGAAGGGTAGAAGCCTTACCCTCTTTGGTAAAATGGTAGTTATCAAATCGCTTGCACTAAGCCAAATATTCTATACTATCTCAATGTTAGAAGTACCTGTCGTGGACTTAGATCTCATCACCAAGTTTTTTAATTTCTTTGGAACAGTGAACCAGACACAATTAAGAGAAAGGTGTTGTATCTAGATTGTAATAAAGGAGGCTTGAAAATGTTGAACATGCATTATATGAATAAGGCCTTGAGGCTTAGTTGGATACCTCGATTGCTCGGAAATACAAAAGAAAGATGGAAAACAATTCCAATTTCTTTTCTAAGGAAACACAGTGGTTTAGGATTTCTACTTAAATGCAACTACGATTACAAATATATCAACAAAGTCCTCCCTTTATTTTATCGAAACATGCTAGCTTTCTTCAAAGAACTCAATAAATTATATAAACCTTTAATTGATGTAAACAACGACAACAAATTTATTTTGTTTAATAATAAGAATATTCGAATTGGGAGAGAACCTTTTTTCTGGAATTCTTGGTTTGAAGGAGGTCGGAATACTTTGCGTACAATACTTACTGAGAAAACACGGTAAAACGATGAGCTTTGAATATTTTATGGGGACATATCTAAGACAAATTTTTTTAAGTTTTATCAAGTTGTTTCGGCCATACCGAAATCTCTTTTCAAATTAGAGAGGAGAAGCTCTGTAAACTAAACTTATATAATTGATTTATTTCAGCTTGATAAGGCTTATATATGCTTAAGGGGTTGGAATACCCAATAGTTTTCCAAAAATGGAATACGTATATGAATAACGATAATATAATTATTTAACAAGGCAAGAGCCTCGTGAGTCCACAACATTTTGATCATTCGATGACGTAATATCGTGGACTATAAGAGGACATACCATGGAAAAATGTTGGTTATTTGTTTTTTACCACAAAAGCAAAATAAATCGCGCAAGTTAATACCTACGAACTTTTGCTCAAAAACATTGCAGATCGCGCAATCATGGTATATAATTTTCTCGCTTTTTCATTGGTTAATAGAATTTGTAAACAAACATCTTGCCGTCCTGATTGGTTGGATTTTGACAAGCAACCATTTGAATGCTATTCTCAGTACCGGAAATAAAGCATGGAAATTAGCATAACAATAGATATCCCACAATGCATTGCTTGCATATATTAAAGCCACTCCTTCCATTGTGCTCACTTGTTCCAATGACTTCAAGAGTGTTGGGCGGCTCTTGGTTTGTTCCTGATCCCGCACCACGTCATTCCCGACCAGCCACCAACTTATAGCCATTCAGTGCTTTGGAGACAGTGTTAGGCCACCAACAACCCTACAAGAAGTTTCTGGTATGAACCAGCCTGTATTTGAACTGCTTTATTATCACTATTCTGACATACTCGTCGTTTTGAGTACTAGGTCGAAAGCAACAGAGGGAACACGTCCCAGTCAGAACGCCAAAGAGAGGGACAGTTGAGAGCGACTGTGGAAGCAGAACTCCAGTCGAGAGCGACTGTGGGAGCAGAACTCCAGTCGAGAGTGACTGTGGGAGCAGAACTCCAGTCGAGAGTGACTGTGCGAGCAGAACTCCAGTCGAGAGCGACTGTGCGAGCAGAACTCCAGTCGAGAGCGACTGTGGGAGCAGAACTCCAGTCGAGAGCGACTGTGGGAGCAGAACTCCAGTCGAGAGCGACTGTGCGAGCAGAACTCCAGTCGAGAGCGACTGTGCGAGCAGAACTCCAGTCGAGAGCGACTGTGGGAGCAGAACTCCAGTCGAGAGCGACTATGGGAGCAGAACTCTAGTCGAGAGCGACTGTGGGAGCAAAAGAATATTCTGTCGAAAGCGACTGAGGGAAAGAGTAAAGTCGCCGGAGAGCGACTAGTTGAGGGAAAGAGTTCAGCTGAGAGCCGCGACTAAGCAGTTCAAATACTGAGTTGCTCTGGCTATAACTATAGCCAGAGCAACTCAGTAAAGGAAAGTATTCCAGCCCAGATGGACTAAGGGAACGTGTTTCGCAGTCTAGAAAGTGATATTAAAAGTAAAATGGCCCACACAGCAGTTGGGTTTTTCACGCCAGTTGAGGGCGGGTACGAGAAAGATATTTCAACATCCATCCACTTTTTCAAGCAGGTCTTTGAGTCTCAGATAGCGTTCAGTGGATATTTGAATATGATTTGCACTTATCGAAAAACGCCCTCTTATTGCAGTCTTGCTTTTGCGTGTCCAGATGTTGAGCCTTGCTCGTGGTAAAAACGCGTCTTGTCGATCGTACGCTGGAGACCGTCTACAATTCCAGAGTTACTACGTATGTTCGTCTTCTCTTCTAATTTTAAGTACCGCTTCAGTGCCAGAACATTTAAAAACTCCTTAGGCGTCATCGCCTACCAGTGAAATATATCTTCTTATATTTTCCCAGTCGTTCTCAACAGCGAATTTGTCCAGAGTCTGCATGGAGCGCGGAACAAACAACACCGGCAAGCGGGGTGCATGCGACGATGCCAAAACCAGTCATAGCGCTCGCGAGACTTCCACCAGACAGAACAACAGTCAAACTACCACAGAGGAGCGAGCATCGTGAGAGCCCTGAGTGAGCCCGTTTATATTTTTTGAGAACCTGCTCGTAGTGACCGAGCTCGGTCTCGATAGCTCGTCTGAACATCGGCTATTTTCTTTAGGCGATAGTCTTGGCCTGCAGTTTCTCCGAAACTGGGCAGCTGAGGGTAAATAGAGTCGCTTGCCATTGTGTTATAAACGCGATCATGTTATCTCTGATGTGGAGAGAATTGCTATGGAGAACTATTAGGACGCCCATTTCATCCACAACACGGAAGTGGAGGGTGTGGACCTGCGAAACGGTCCTGGCTTTGATGCGAACCGGACTCAAGGTTGATCAGTCAATCAAGGTCAATCAGTTACCACGAGGCTGGGAAATTCCGCCTAGAATGTCCGCTCGCCGTGTGATCGTCGTTCCAACAGCAGTGGTGCGACAGGTTAAGACAGAGTCTACGTCCACGAGATCACAATGGATCCATAGGGTCTCAGGTCTAGCCCAGGATATAGGTAGCCGCAAACCTTCCACAGACTCGGGGATAGCTAGAAGCTGTCTTAGAGCATTGTTTGGTTTTCTACCAGGCTGCAGTGAAAGCACATGCCCAACGATCTGTGCAGGTTGTTTGCCTACATGCGTAGCGGTATCTATAGCCGTTTTTGCAGTATCGAGTGTGTACTCTCCAGGTGGAATGGTGAGAAGCATTTCATCTCCGCTCCGGATTTCACCATCCTGCTTGAGGATCCTTGAAAGAGGGACGGCGGTGTTGTGGAGGCTGATCCACTTCGGGTCCCGGATAGGGTTCTCTAGGGTCATAACACAGTCCCCGGTTTTGCTTTCGAGAAATAAAACGACCATATTGAACAACGCTATAGTTGGCTATACAGGGTGTTCAAATATGGTGGAAACGAAAGAGCTATTCCTTCGAGCATATCCTCGTGCTGACACGTCGAAGTTCTCGTTCGGCATGACATTCGTCACCTTTAATCACAGGGGTATGGGGTACGATGTGTATGTGGGAAGAATAGGCCGGGGGGAGAAGATACACCACTACGACGACCCACAGGTTGAGAAAGTTCTTCAGGCTGCCCTAGGCGCGCCTTGGCAGTCGTCTTCAAGGTTTCCTCAAACCTCCACTGTCAACCCCAGTCATCATGGTTGCTCTCTGCTTCTGCTTGGGAATCTCCATATCCAACTACTAAAATATCATCTCTCAGAACTTCCACACCTTCTAGACCTGACAGCTTCTCTTGTAACTTAGATTCAAACTCTTCTGGGGCAGATGTAATGCCGAAAGGCATACGAAGATATCTGTATCTTCCTGATGGAGTCCAAAATGTAGTCATCTTGCTGCTTTCCTCGTCAAGTGCTATTTGATAAAAACCATCCTTGGCATCAAGCGTTGAAAACACTTTGGTATTGTTTAGCTTAGGCAATACCTCCTCGAGTGTCGGCATCTGATACTTGGGACGTTTGATAGCCTTGTTTAAATCTTGTGGATCGAGACATATGCGTATTTTGCCTGGCTTTGCTACTGTCACCATACTGCTAATCCATTCAGTAGGCTGTGTTTCTTTCACAATGATTCCTTTGCGTTCAAGTCTTCTATCTTTGCTTTTACATCTTTCTGTAGAGCTAATGGAATTCTGCGTGGACTATGCTGTACTGGCTGAACGTCCGTGTCGACTTTGAGACTTGCACTTCCAATATGTCCTAGACCTTCGAACACATCTTTGTAATCTGTCAAGATCTTTTCTTTTGTCAACTTCATTTTTGGTACTTCACTGATGTTGTTTATTTGACTAACATTCAGTTTTAGCAGTCCAAGACTTTCACATGTTTGTGCTGACAGCAACGGTTTGTTGTGTCCTTCAACCACTTCAAACTTAAGGGGACAAGTCTGTTGATTCACTTTAACTTGCATTGTAACCTGTCCTAGTGGGCATAACACTGATCCATCATATAATCTGAGCTTTACTTTACTTTTCTCCATAGGTGGATTTCCTTGTTGTGTGATTCTGAACAAGTGGTTGTAGTTGATTGCATTACATGATGCTCCTGTGTCTAGCTGACATGCTAATGTCGTCTCTGTGTGTTGATCTGGGTCTGTAAACGTGACATCAGTAAGAAACTGTTTCTCTTTGGATTTCACAATAGCAATCTGTTCGATGTTGAAGACTGATTCGTCCGACTCCGTATCTGATGTGTCTGTGTTGTTTTCTGCGCCAATCTGGTGAACTTGTGCACGCTTCCTTGCAAGACAAATTGAAGCGAAGTGATTCATCTTGTGGCAGGAATTACATTCTTGTCCTTTTGATGGACAATCCTCTTCTCTCTTGTGTCTGTTTCGACCACAATGAAAGCATGTATTTCCTTTTTGTTGCATTGGTGGTCTGGCGTCGTTGCCTTCGTTTTTGTCTGTGTTTCTGGACCACGTGTATTTCTTCGGTAGAAAAATCTGCATTAAAAAGTATTAAAAACCGACTTTTACTTCTGACGCTATGTTGTAAGATGAGCCACGCGTGCTTGGTAAAGCATGACTGAACTTTATTACCAAATATGGTACTGTTACACAGGTAACCCAAACTACATGTATTGCAACAGTAGGCACTGCTCCAAGTGGTGCCATGACTTTCATTAGTCAATTATACACTGGAAGTATTTCAGATAGAGAACTTGTGACAAGAAGTGGTTTTCTTGACCTGAAGTTTGAAGATGGTGATTCAGTGATGGCCGATAAAGGTTTCACAATTCAAGACATTCTTCCCTTAGTAGTATCACTTAACATCCCTCCATTTCTTGGAGAAAATGCTCAGATGTCTAAGTATGATGTAATCAGGACCCAACAAATTGCCAGTGTCCGAATTCACATCGAGAGGGCGATAAACACAATCAAGAATTTCCATATTTGGGATGGTGTAGTACCATTGAGCTTAATTGGGGTAGTAAATCAGATGTGGAGTGTAAGTGCTTTTCTTTGTAATTCCTATGATTCTCTTATCTCAGCTTAGTTTTCACAAGCTGACTTACAAGTCCATGATTAAAGAGGAAACATGAACATGACAATAATGACAAAGCACACACACTTTAAGTCTTATTTACAACCCTAATTAACTTCCTAGACTAAATTATTTATATTATCATTATTACTCGATGGGCTTAAGCCTGATATTTAATAATAATAATACATACAGCAATATGCAGAAATTCTGATCCTTTTAACTAAAATACACACATATATCAAATATCTACTTTAAATGATGGGATAGCTTCCATGATATTTTTTCCATAAAGTCTCGCTGGCAGACAACTTGAAAAAAATATCAGCGTAGCCATCCCATAATTTGAAGTAGGTTTTTGATATATATGTATTTTAGTCAAAAGGATCAGAATTGCTGCATATTGCTGTATTAATAATAATACAACTACTGTAGTAATTGCAGTAGATAGATGGATCCAAAGAAGTTAATGTTTTCCAGTTTTTACATGTAGTAAGATCAAACACTATTTTTGTGACATTTGCATCTCTAGCTTGTACTGCATATTGAACTTTAGCATAAAGAAAATACTACTTACTTCTCTCTTTGCAAAATTCTTCTGCTGCAGTTTTAATGAATCTGTCAAAAAAATATGCTTGCAATTTACCCTTGATTGTGTCTCAGAATTGTAGGTTAAATGGAATTCTTTGGATACTCATCCCAACATTTGTATAAATGACAATGTCACACCAGTTCACTCCAGTAACTCCAAGTTTACCTTGCACCTGGTAGTAGTATTGGTGATTCTCCTTCAGTTTTGGTTTCCCATTAACCTCTTCACAGAAGTATGTTCTGTCTGAGCATGCCTCAAGAGGGATGACATGAAACTTTGTTTGGGGGCACTTTATTTCCACTAAACCATATGGATCTTCACAGCCTGCATCAATAACTTTGCTATCTGGAGAAGCTCCAAGAAAGGGTGCATCCATACTTACTACTAGGCCTGAATTGAATAGTATAACAGGTCTTCTGATTGAATACATATATTTTTTATATTGCCTCAAGGCTATGGGTTCATATTTGTTACCATCTGCTATGTACTTTGAGGAAATGTTTAGAGGATGTTTACTAATGTATCATGGTTTCTTTGTCTAATGCAAATTGTCTTAAAATTGGATGCAGTGAATCTGTGTCTTCTCTCATTTTTCCATTCATCTGATATTGATTGTCCACGAGTTTTTTCCTCAATGTTATTTAACTTATCTGCATCCACACAGAGAGAAGTAAGTAGAGTGTTTTGTTGCTGTTCCAGTAGATCTGGTAGCTTGTATTCCACCATAGACTTGAGGGGAAACTTGGGATATTCTGTAGGGGCTTCTCTTATAGTATCTGGGTTAATTCTTCCCATTGATTCAATTTCACAAAATACTTTGAATTTTGACTCTGTAAATTGAAGTTGATAACTTTCAAAGGAGCCAGAGGGACTTTTCCCAAATTTTGTATCCTTGAAGTCAGTTTTGTCAGTAGGGGTCAGGATCTGAGCTAAGGGCATGTTAGGGTTTATGTTCATTAGGTCAGCTTTCAACTTGATTTCATCTGTAGTTTGAGATTTTAAGTTATTTCTTGCTTCATAAAGAAGACACTTCAAGCCTGTATCTCTTGATGTTGCTAAAGAATCATCTAATTTAGTCTTCTTTACAATTATTTCCATGACTGGCTTTGGTGTTATTTTATCACCTCTGCCTGATTTATGCCAGAGCTGAAGAGATGAAGTGCATGCAACAATTGGGTTCATGTCATCCTCTCTGTCTAGTTCCTTTGTATCTTTGCACTCATACAACGAGAATTTACAAAGCTTTAGCATCAAGGTTAATACATGATTACAAAAGCCGACTTTACCAGCCACACATGAGCAAGACGCTTCTTGGACTTCACCTGTAACTAGATGAAGGGCTATTTTCAACTTATGTGGAGGATCATGTTTTTTAGAACTGTGGTAACACAAGGACTTGAAATAAAAGTAAGAGTTATCACTTGTAGGTTCTATCTAGCTCTTTCAGGTATTCGTTAATCAGAAATGTTTTTGCTTTTCGAAGTCCTGTAGGGACGGAATGTTGTTTGCTTTGCGGATCGATATTTTTTGCCAGATTTTGTGATATGTGCGTTCATTTCTGCATGACTGAAGAGTGGCATTCTTTGCAAACTAGTAGTCCAATCAGTCGTTGGAAACTGAACTTTAAACATAATGAGTTGAGCTGTTTGATCGGAACTCAATTCCTCTCAGTAAATTCTGTTCGGGTCTGGGTTAACGATATTCTGGTATCGTCCGGTTCTGATATACTCTTCCACCCTTTTAATAAAAATATGGTCAAAGGTAACTCTAAAGATTCATTCCTTATACAACTGAGCCAGTGTTCTACAGTATCTAGGTGTATTTTTATAGAGCATTCCCAGACGGCCATGGAAATGACGTGTGAACACCTGAAATTCGCTTGTCAAACGTGTTCGCGCAAATGTTACAAAATATAAAGCATGTTTCCCCATGATTACAATTAGCATTATCTACATCCATAATCACAGCCAAGATCGATTTGTTTTAGGTTTATAGCACTGGATTTCGCGTAACCAGCGTGGCTAGTCTCGTCTTACCTTTTGACGAACTGTGGTTTTGTCTTCAGACCTTTTGCACGATCGCCCCGACATTGTAACCAGAAACGTAGTTCCTCGATTTTTAAATTTGCTGGAGTTCTCCCAGAGAGGGAAGCTCCAGGGATATCCATTTCAGAAAGTTTTGTAGAAGGAGATGAACTCATTGTCAATATTCAAAGTGCATGTGTTTCGCAGGGAAAAGCCAAAACAATGGCGATCAAGGGCTGACCGACCTCGTTTTCATTCAATTCGTTCCCAGGCTCCCAATTCAAAAACATCTTTATGCATAGCGTGTATAGAGGCCCTGATACAATATAAAAACTACATACAATCTATATCTATGATACTTAAATACAACTATAAATACATCTAGAATAATTATTAATACTCTAACTTTAACTATTTAAAATATAAAATATGAACTAAATATTAAAATTTAATTAAAGATTAATTAGGTCAGCGAGATCGATGAATATGAAAATCTCTCATATAGACAACTGCGAGTTGTTTCGCTACAGCCAAATCCATACACGAGAAAAAATAAACATCCAATTGTGTCATCATTTGAAAACCTGTAACAGGCATTTGCCTACATCTGGGAGCTTTTTGCTCGGGCCGAAGGGCCCGGAGCTGAGGAATACAAGTCATGGTCTCTGCGCAGTCTCGTGCAGTTCGAATGATACAGAGAAGATAAGCAAGAATGACTCGCACAATCGTGAAGCGTTCAGTTCAGTTCAGTTCTTTATTTGCACTATTCATTTATTATTAAATTTCATTTTTTATTTACATTAAAATTGTAACTCATAAAAAGGATGGAGTAAATTGTTGATGTATTAGAGATTGTGCGTAGTGGCTGAAGTAGCAAAGGCTTTCGAGTCAGCCACTAGCACATGTGCTATTTTATTAGTTGTGGTTGTGATTGCGTTACACGCGACTTGCTACGTACTATGAATTTATTTTTGCTTCATAAAGAAACTCATATTTTTGTGTCTACTGCTTTAATATAGCTGTAGACACTTTGCCATCGTGTGTGTAATGTAATGTAACAATAGAAACTTCGTAGCCACTCGGAAATGACCTCGGAACCAATCACAGCACAGATAGCAACGAACTAACGATTTGCTTCCGGTGATGACGTTACTCTCGTGACGACGTCGTGACGATTGACGATCCTTGCATGCTTATACGGACTCGCACTATTTTGGTAAGCATAAAGTGACTTTATGACATGTTTATTCATATTTTCCTTGACTAATTAGGCACAGCTTTTGTAGCCTGTGTCACATTTGTGTTTACCGAGAATCCTTCAGGTATTGTGGGGTTTTAAATACATTTTATAGTCGAAATATGACCATCACAATACCGTGTTGGTTTGTCCTTCGATGGCCCTATGCCAGGTGGTGTTGGACACGCACCGCAAAGCACGATGGGACAAATTGAAATTTTTACTCATTTGCATCTGGACGTTGAAGTGTAAACAACTAAGTGACTCTGTGATTCAATGGGTTTATAGCGGTCTTCTTCCATATCTTCGCCACATAACCTTCGATATACACATAAACACTCTTTCTGGAGAATCTGCAGCAGTGAAACCGCGGCAGTAAATGGGTATTGCTGGAAACACAAAGGAGCAGTTTTATGTGCAGAGAATATTCACGGCGAGTTGAACTTCCCGTATGGTTTCTCCCGTACACTCGTGAAGTTTTGATGTGTCAGTTCTTTTCTCCTTATAACATACTTCTTAGCTTTCTCTCTAGTTTATATGTTGACCTATTTATGAGTTACATTGAACTTCTGAAGTCAAACAACATTCAGCCGATAATAGTGTTTGACGGGCTGCCAAATCTTACGAGCAACTCATAATTATCGACGTGTATTGTAGTGTTGGAATCGATTCATGTAGTTCCAAATTGTATCAGTAGTCCACGTACTGATTTACGTTGTGATAGTAAAATTCACAATAACTATTGAATCATTTTGATAATAATATTATAATAATA
Source organism: Actinostola sp. cb2023 (assembly GCA_033675265.1). NCBI lineage: Eukaryota > Metazoa > Cnidaria > Anthozoa > Actiniaria > Actinostolidae > Actinostola > Actinostola sp. cb2023. Next base: position 241,772 of record JAUJYZ010000415.1, read on the forward strand.
ATACAAATGTGTGTAAAATATTCCTTCTCTGTTTGTATACAGAAGTAGATGCTGTTTTTCGAACCCATCTCTTGACTGCGCTCTTGCCAAGTCGGCTGACTTTTTGAACTCATCAGGCTAGTGAGAAAAGTATATATAATTTATAGTTTTAAAGAAACAAACATCCACAGGCTGATATTAGAATACTTCAAAGTGATTGCCTTTGCTGATATTGCTTTGCTTTGTAGGAATCTTGTTGTGCAAATTCTTTTCCTCTAGGTGCTAGTTGTACATCTGTTGTTGGAATAATTGACCTTGTTCTCCTGTTCATCAGTCTCTGTGCTGGACTTGTGTTTACGCCTTGCGTAGGGGTATTCCTGATTTCGAGAAGTGCTAGTCGTGGATCAGTGTTGCTTTTAGCGCACTTCATCAGCATGATCTTTGCTGCCTTCACTCCTGATTCAGCTTTGCCATTTGCATTCGGGTGCTTTGGTGCAGAAGGACAGTGTTCTCAAAGTCCCAGCTAAAAGCAAAATCATGAAATTCTTGGGAGCTGAATTGAAGACCATTGTCACATATGACCTTGGATGGAATACCATACCTTGAGAAATGATTCTTTAGCTTGTTTATCACTGCGCGTGAGGATGTGCTGTGTAGATAATCAGCTTCCCAGAATCCACTGAAGTAGTGAATAGATCTACACCAACAATTTCCCAGGGAAGTGTTGACTCAATTGGCATGAGTGTTACTTTCTGCTGAGCTATGGAAAGACTTTGACATACCTCACAGGAACTTGCCATCTGCTTTATCTCTGCAGACATCCCTGGCCAGTATACAAACTCACGTGCTTTGCGCAGCATACTGTCACCTCCTAGGTGTGACGTGTGAAGATGGTTCTTGAGCGTTTTTCTCATGCTCTCTGGTACTACTACTCGCTCTCCTTTGAAGATAAGACCATCTGCAAGGGTGAGTTCATCTCTGAAACAGTAGTATGCTGTTACCTGTGCAGGGAGTTCGTGTCTGCTCTCTGGCCATCCTTTGAGGATAACAGACTTGAGGGTTTGCATTATATCATCTGCTTCAGTTGCTTTCTGGAGCTCTTTAAGCCTTTCTTCTCTTATTCGCAGGTGTTTGACAGCATTTATATTTGCAAAAGTGTCCTTGTGACTTGGTTCACAGGGGATGTATGCACGTGACAGAGTATCTGCAATGAGCATTTCTTTACCTTTTATGTGGACTACCTCGATGTCATATTGCATCAACCGTAGCAACATGCCTTGTATTCTCTTCGGTGCCTTGTGAAGAGGTTTTCGAATAATCCTCTCGAGTGGCTTGTGATCACTGTGTACAATGGTGTTGCGTCCAAAAGTGTACTGATGGAAACGCTCAAGTGCAAACACTATTGCAAGGCATTCCTTTTCAATTTGAGCATACTTGACTTCAGTGTCTGAGAGTGCTCGACTAGCATAAAGGCTTGCCCTCTTGCAGGAGGACTGCACCTAGTCCTTTGCTTGAGGCATCACATTGAATAACTAACTCTTTTGAGGGGTCGTAGTAAACTAGTATTGGTGCTTCTGTAAGTAACTTCTTGATTTCTTTCATGGCTTTATCCTGTTCATCTGTCCAGGCCCAATCAGTATCCTGACGTGTGAGGCGTCTGATTGGTTCAGCAACTGCAGACAGTCTCGGAAGGAATTTAGCAAGATATGTGACTGTTCCTATTAGTCGTCGGATTCCTTCGACATCAGTCGGATTTTCCATGTTAAGTATGGCTTCAATTTTCTTTGGGTCCGGCTTGAGCCCTTGGCTGGTCACGAGATGACCAAGGAACTCCACTTGATCAGTGCGGAAGACACTTTTTTCCTTGTTTAACTTGATGTTGTTCTTGGAGCAGGCTTTAAGCATGTTGTTGAGCTTCACATTATGATCTTACTCAGTGCTACCAGAAACTAGAATATCATCAGCCACAGAGACGACTCCTAGAAGACCTTCTAAGTTCTCATTCAGCTTTCTTTGAAAGATCTCAGAACTCACTTTCAAACCAAAGGGTAGGCGAAGCCATCTGAAACGACCAAGGGGCGTGATGAATGTGGTTAAATAGCTACTCTCTTCATCTAGCTCACAGTGCCAGTAGCCATGTGCTAAATCAACCTTACTAAACAACTTTGCATCAGCCAGTTCTGGCAGTATATCATCCATTGTAGGGAGAAGATAACGCTCACGTTGTAGCGCTTCATTCAGCGATTTTGGATCGATGCATATCCTGAGCTTGCCATTCTTCTTTGTCTGTACAGACATCTGTGAACACCATTCTGTTGGTTCAGTGACTGGGGTTATTACTCCACGGTTGACAAGATCTGAGAGCTCTTGCTCTACCTTCGGTTTCAGTGACACAGGAACTCTTCTTGGAGGGCACTGCACTAGCTTGACGTCTTTGTCAATCTTGAGGCTTACTTTTCCTGGGAAGAGGCCCACCATGTCATCATCAAACACTGACTTGTATCCTGGTGCGAGTTCAGGTTGCGTTGATACTCCATGAACTTGTTTGAAGTTGTCATAGTTAATTGTGATTAACTGCATCTGCTCGGCTGCTCTTCGGCTTAGGAGGGGTGTTAGATTTTCTGATACAACTTCAAAATGAACCACGTGTTTATTGCCAGTTGAAGGATTCGTCAGAGAGAGTTTGCACTTTCCAAAAGGTTTTAGGCATGTTTTGCTGTACATGTGTAGAACTGCATCAGATTTGCTGAGACGCTTGTTGACATATTTCACAGGAATTACGTTGACTGTCGCTCCACAATCAATTTTTCTTCTATCAGCATTTCGGCATATACAGCTCCTGAAGACTGCATGGTCTTGGTGGTCAGAGAGAAGATTGTGTCGTCTGAAGAATCAGTGTTAGCATCAGAGGATTCTTCTTCAACTGCATGTAATTTCTTCTTAGATGTAGTACACAGGGCAAAGTGATTTGGTGCATGACACTTGTTGCACTTTTTCCCCAAGCTGGACAGAGCTCTTTTTTTAGCTCGTGTTGTCGACCACAGAATTTGCACTGTTTATAGGGACGAGTTGAGTTGCCTTTATAGGTCGAGGTAGATTTCGTAGCTCTGTGTTGGTTTGTAGTAAGACGGTGTACTTCTCCTTCTTTTCCTGAGATTACTCTAAGTTGGTTAGTAGTTTGCTCGTAACTGCGGCAGATTTCCATGGCTCTTTGCAGCGTAAGCTTTCCTTCTTGTAGTAGCCGTTTCCTGATGTGGTCATCTTGCACACCGAGTACAATGCGATCTCTGATTAGAGTGTCTTTTAGACAAGCGCAGAAGTTGCATGTTTTAGCTAAGGTTTTGAGGCTTGCTATATAGTCATCTATGGAATCGTCAGATTTCTGGGATCTCGTGTTGAACCTGTACCGTTCAAACGTCTCGCTAGTTTCGCCAAGTATGTGGACATCTAACTTCTTTAGAATGTTGTCAGCAGTGTCAGCATCAGTAGGATCACATCCGTTATAGATCTGTAGAGCTTCAATTCACATCGTGGAGATTAAGAGGGATTTCAAGAAACCTGGTGACTGAGAGTCAAGCTTGGACACGACACAGTAGTGTGACCAAAGCTGTTTCCAGAGTTTCCAATTTTCCATGGCATTCTTGCTTAATTTCACTGGCTCCGGCGGTTTTACGGCGAGTGCTGGCGAAATGTAGATAGGCGAAGAGGTTTGTGCAGTCGAAATAGACGTTGAAGTAGATGGTTGTGTCGCTTTGCCGCTATCCATCGTGCTAAAGCTAACCGTCGTTTCGTTCACCGCCAAAATTCACGATAAAAGAACCGCTAATTAAAAAATATCACAGACAAAGTTGAGCACATCCCACCGCTGCCACCATGTTAAGGGCTCGGTATCTCTATGGGTTGAACTGTGATGGATAAACGAAATCGATAGAGCACTACAGAAACCTCATGTGGTCTGCAATATGGCCGCCCGAAGAACATCCGGGGCTTCTTTATTGGGGCTACCACAGGGAGCCCAAACCTGTAAATATGATATCTTAACAGTGTTCAGTCTTTCGCTACGCTAGCCAATAGGAATCAAGCAAAATTGAATACTAAAATCAGTTGAGAAGGACAAAAGTTGTTTTCTTCAGTCGTTTTAACGTCTACATTTACGGAGAATCTACAACAGTAACACAGCCATAGATCTAGATATGGATAACTAGTTCATAGTTAAAGGGGGACTAGTACGTAAATCGTTCAAAGTTTGATTTAGCTGAAACTTCACTGAAATAATCTCAAAGACCCATACAATCACTGGTAAAAAAAATTCTCAAAAATTCCAATGGGAAGTAATACATTTTTATGAATCTTTAGAGGTGTCAGTGACGTCACTTACTCAACCCAAACAATCATCACGGCTTCGCTCCATACATTTCTTCATGTTTAATGTCTTGAATTATTTTATTTCTATGAAGCTAAACGTTTGTGTGAAGGAGTTTTCTTACCTTATATGTACTTAGGATTGATTGTTTGACTAGTTTTCGTCAGTGCAGAGCTGTTATCTGAACAAACCGTTCAGATATTTTGATCACAAAATACAAAGAAATGTATGGAGCTGAGTTTGGGTTGAGTAAGTGACGTCACTGACACCTCTAAAGATTCATAAAAATGTATTACTTCCCATTGGAATTTTTGAGAATTTTTTTTACCAGTGATTGTATGGGTCTTTGAGATTATTTCAGTGAAGTTTCAGCTAAATCAAACTTTGAACGATTTACGTACTAGTCCCCCTTTAACGAAAACTTACAACCAGAAAGACGGCTAAAATCGATGACACAGGAGAAAAGTTCTCCAATTTTCACAATCACTGAATCAGTCTTGTCAAACTTGTAAGTAAGCTTATACTTTTCTGATATTATTCTGTTTAACAAAGAAGTTAATCGGAAAGATATAAAACTACAGACTTATTCTATCCTCATAAAACTTTAATAAATCGTTCAAATGTTAATTCTCAACTGACGTTGAGGCGATAGCTCTGATTCAGTGAGTGAAGCTACATGACTTGTACAAAACAAGTACAAGGCTCAAAGTCAAAGGCAGCCGATCGACTGACAAGCAAAGAGAACACGGTATAAATTTGCAGTTTTGTATGATTACAGGTACAGATTTTGCTAGGTGTAAATGCTGAATTAAATTGGACTGATTTTGTTGTTTATCTGTCGGCTTAATCTATTAGATTGTGGTTGCATTATATCGGTCTGAAAATGTCGTTCACCATGATTTGCTGTCGTTGTACTTCGTGGTCTCTTTCAAACATCGATTCTCATCTCACTTAGATTTCTTTACATCGATTATATTTAGTGTTAGAGGTGGTAAAGCCAGATTCAAAACGATTTGCTTTGCTTTCGTGTTCAGTTTATATTTAAGCTTAAGTTGAGAAGACACTTGAAGTACAACTGAAAAAGCGTAAAGCTTTTTCAGTACTCTGTGTTTGTGACATTAATTTCACTTCGACGAAAATGAATTTTACAAATGAAAAATGAGAGCAAACAATGCAAATCTAAAATATAGATTTGACCTCCACTCAATCCATCCTTTGTATGCGTATCGTATCTTAGCCACAGCCTCGCTTTCATCTTGCAATTCCACGCTAAATACCCATTGCATCCGGTTTGCAAAGCACCCAATTCCATGCTGAATACCCTCTCATCCGATTTGCTTCTCAGCCAATCAGCGTGCGAGCTATGGGATTCTTAAATAAATATATAACAATAAATGATTATTTACAATATTTCTAGAAATATATTAACAATGTTTTGTACACATAATATTCACATTGCTTTTGTACTATTGTTATTCGAGCTAGAATCATGATCTGGTTAATAATAGTTAATAGTTATCTAGTCAAGCCTTGTTAGTATATGTATACAATACTTACATTGTACCTTCTACATACAATAAAAGTTACTTTTTGTAGTTTACAAGCTTCTATAGGTAAATTCATTGGCTGACGAGGGAATTCCATGTTGAATTCACGAGAAAAGGCGATATTGCACAAGTCGCAAAGCGACGAGTGCGATATCGCCTTTTCGAGTGAATTCAACGTGGAATTCACGAGTCGGGCCAATGAATTATTCTTGAATCGTATAACATTTATGCAAAGCAAAAACAAAATAAAACAAAAACAGAAAAACAAAAAATGCATGTTTACTAAAGCGCACAGGGAAACCATTCAACAGCCGCCGTACAAAAATAGCGAGCAAATAGGAATCGAGCTGTGGGCGCAAATAAAAAATCCAAACTTACTTCACTGGCTTCCCCGGCTTGCATCGTGACTCGTGGTGACTGAATGGCTAGGTTCATTTTATTGTAAAACAAGCAAAACAATAGTACTTTTACCCCTTTCTTGTCAACAAATGGAAAGGATAATCGCCATGTTAGCGTTCTGGAGGAATATTGAACCGTTTGCTTGACATTATAAACAGCTTATTTTATCCTGACTTGGAGAGTCAGGAATTTCACTGGTTAGAAAAAGTAAGTACTAAAACGTTTTAAAAGCTAACAAATCTTTATTTGTAAATACAATCAAGAACACTGGTTGCTTTAATTATCCCTACAACGTTTACACTTTTTGATTAAGGATTTGAACAGTTCTCAACTGATCTCAGTTTAGAAAGTTAAGCTTAACTGAATTCTTTCATTCAGACTTTTAAAAGCCTAACTGTTTTTCAAACGAGTAATGTTGATTCAGTGGGTTCTGAAACCTTTTCTTTTTTCTTTAAAATCTTGAAAATACAATGCAAGTGTTTTTGGACTAAATGAAGTCAAAGTTGTTTGTCTCACTCAGCTGTCTTTAATACATCTAACAGCAAATAACTTAACGGTGATTTACACTTGATTGCAGGTTGATGGAAATGTTTAACGGGGAATTATTAAATGTGACATCAGAGAATAATCCCCCAAGAGCACCTGTAGGAAAAGGAGTAGAACTGTTATCTTTAGCTGTGTTTTCTACTCTCTGAGAGGCAAGATTACGTGCGTTTTCAATTTCTACCAGCACATTTGAAGCCGAAGAGCGGCTGTCACCGTTGGCCGTTGCATTTGTTGTGGTGGTGTTAGCTGTGCTAAATCCAGCGAGATGATTAGACATCCTCCGTTGCTTCTCCAGCGGATTATGGCTGTAACTTGAAATTGATTCAGGGTTAACATGACCTGTCAGCTCACATATTTCAAGTGGATGAAAGTCGTCACGAAGCGACTGGATCACTGTCTTGCGGCCAGATGAGTTGCCGTATTTGCCATCCAATCCAGCTGTTGTAGCAATGATTTTCATTTGTTTTGCCAGTGTATTTCGACCAACTGGAGACGCCTTGAACCAAACATCTCCTTCTGATGGCTTTTTATCACCTATTGGGGTCAGAAAGAAGTTTGGTGGTACATTTTCTCCTTGTGGACAATGACTGACGTACTCCATAAACGCTCTGTAAGGATCTCTTTCTCCGCCGTCCGTCCTCCATATTTTGTTGTTGTATTTTCTGGCTCTTTTACGTGCAGCTCCGTCGTCTCCTTGCCTGTTCTTCGTCTGTCTCTCTGTATATTCTACATACTGGTCTGTGATGGCAAAATCCAGGATCTGGCAATCGTGTTGTTCTTGTACAGCCCTCATGCCTAAATGGGTCATATTAATTCACCACACAAGGTGAAGGAGAGCTCTTGGATTATGGAGGCCAATGGCACCTGACGACTACATCTTCTCTAATTCCTCCTCCTCTACTGGTAATGCCACGTTTGGTTTGTTTCCCAAACCATTCTTTTTTAGGTGTTTCTTTTTGGCGGATAAGATTTTTGCGACTTCTTCAAATTCAAGCATCAAGGATTTCTCAAGGTCGAAGTTGTCAACAGCTGGTGGACATGGCCGATCTAGGAAGTATCTTCGCAATCCATTGCGGTAAGTTTGTAGCGAACCAGGCTCGTATTCTTTTTCTTTGTTTCCGTTTCCCATCTGCCTTATTTCCAAGAAAAAGTGCTTTAGTAAGGATGGGGCTTCTTCTTTGCCAATTGTGTTTAAATCCAAGTCTTCGCCATGTTTTTCTTTGTACCACTTCTCAAGTCGGCGGACTGCTGTTGCGGTACTTCTTTTTGTATTTTTTGCAACCATTTCATCTACAAAATTATTCACGTCTTCTTCACTATACACCACAACTGATGAGATTGCTGACTCAGACAAACCTTTTTCATTTGCATCGGTTGCATTGGTAGTTGCGGCGATACTTTCGTTTACATCAACGTTTGCATCAACACTTTCGGTAGCCATTTCTTTGTTCAAGCGCCTTATTTTTCTTTCTCTTGTACTTTTTAGACACAGTTTTTGTCTTTCTAAAATGCCAAATTTGAATGAGAAGTTTGGAGAAATTTCCGTATGGCTTAGAGGTTTTGATATGTTTCGATTGAACATACCATCTCTTTCTCTTTGTTTTTGTTTTGTTTTTGTTTTGTTTTTGTTTTTACACTGAGGATGAAAAAAACGCTCGCGACGTACGTGCTGAATGAATGCGGACGTAAAAGGAAGCCCCCCGATTCCACACAAAATCACCATCCTTCTCAACAATCAGCGCGTGATTTAGTTATGTGCTATACGATTCTAATCTTAATGAAATAGCACAATAATTAAATAGCTTACATATCTCTATTTCTTTTGTTTCATCACTATTTCACTAGTCAAGTGCAAATATTATATCCGTATAATATTTTTCTACTACTGTATTTCATGGCTTTACTATTTGTGGTATAGGATCATAACCACTAATGCATACAAAACAAATTAAATTCCAGTACAAATATTAGCTACTTGTAAATTCTACTTACCGCAACATTTTACTTGAGGAAAGGTGTTTATTTCAGCAATTGGTTAGCTGAGCTAAGAGTAATTAGGGAGAGAATACTTCCCCTCGATTAATAATCATTGCCACAGGAAACCCAATTGCCAAAATACAGTTACGGTAGCCATTTTCTTCGAATGAAATGCTATCACTTTTATATACATACAAAAACCTTTTCAACATTTTATACCAATGTTCCCTCATTTACATTTTATACTCAACTAGCTATTGCTTAGCAAAATGCCTAATTTCTGGGCAGTAGACACATGCGCTCATTGAGCGCCTATTTTTGTAGGTGTGTTATTAATTGGAAATACCACTTAGTTCTCGAAGAATTAATGACAAATACCACTTGTATTTGATGAAAGTGGCTTAATACCACTCGTGCTACGCACTCGTGGTATTAAGCCACTTTCATCAAGTACGCGTCATATTTTTCATAAATTCTTCTTGAACTGTGGTATTTCCTATTATTATTATTATTATTACTCTAATACTGAAATAACACTACCGTATTACACAATACATGAACGTACATGCATACATGTACAATTAAACTGTTTTAAAATTAACTAGGCAAATTAATATTGGTGATGAAGAAGATAATATTTATATTTCTTTTTAAAACTATTATAATTTAATTTTAATAGGAATATCTTCCCATATCCTTGAAGCAATAGCTTTAAATCGACTGAGACCATAATTTGGCTTGGAAAGATTATCATTGGCTGCATATCTTGTGTTATATTTATGAGTAGTCGATGCCGGTGGAATAAGTTCAGGGAAGATATCTGGAAAACATTCTGGGGTATATTTGGTTCGGTGGACAGTTAAGGAAATTTTAGTTTGAGAATTTCAAGGAGTTTGTAATAGGAGGAGGCACTTTCTCTTTTTTTTTGGCAAAGAAGATTGAACGAACACAATTATTTTGCTTTGATTTGATTGATTTTAATTTTGTCTGAGAAGCAGTACCCCAGCTCATAAGACCATAGTTCAGGTAAGGATAGATGAGGATATAGTAAAGATGTTTAATCGTGTTTAGAGAAACATAATATCTCAGTTTTCTTAGAATTCCAATATTTTTTGCTAGCTTGTTATTGGCATAGTTAATTGGGCACCCCAGCACTGTAAATGATAATCAATAAAAATTCTTAAATACTTAATTTGTGATTTGTGTTCGATATTGCATGTAGTTATTGATATGTTTGTTTTTTCTGAGGAGAGCTAATAATAATAATTTCCTCTTTGTTCCAGTTGAAGGACAAAAACATCGACAAGTCCCACGTAATTTACCATGGAATGTGTATGTCATGCTCTGTCACTTATGTTGGTGAAACAGCCAGGAACGCTGATCTACGTTTTAAAGAACACAGCACGCCCAACAGCCAATCAGAACCTGCTCGTCAATGCGCTCAAAATCCTAATCACAAGTTCGAATGGAACATTATTAGTACAGGCTACCCGTTGGGAATACGGAAAACACTGGAAGCCCTGTACATTGCTAAATTAAGACCAGTTAAGACCAGTTAAATCCTATCACCTAAATTTGTTCCCTAGAGGTATCACTTAAGTATTTAATTTCATTCACCATTGACCTCCAGCATTGAACCTGATGACAATCGAATGATCGAAAACGTTTGTTAAAACTAAGAAAAATGTATTTCTTACATATGTAATAATAATAATATAATTTGTCTTCTTTAAGTTAATAGAGAGTTTATTGACAGCACAGTAATTAATCACATTGACAAGTTCATCATTAAGAGTCCTTTCCAATTCATCAAAGATTTTAGAGGACTACAAAATGTTAGTGTCATCGGCAAAAATTATAAATATCAATTTATTGGACGAATTAGGAAGATCATTGATATATAGAAGGAATAATAAAGGTCCAAGTGTGGAACCTTGCGGAACTCCACATTTGACAGTTTGAAAACATGATTCAACATTTCCTATTTTAACAAACTGTTTTCTATTATTTAAATAACTGAGAACCACCCCATATTTGTACATTTTTTCTAGGAGTCTGTCGTGATTTATGGTGTCGAAAGCTTTAGAAAAATCAAGGAAAATTCCAGACATCTTCTTGTCATTGACAGCTGTTTTTAAGTTCTCCACTGTTTCTAAGATTGCATGTTCAGTTGAATATCCCTTTCTAAATGCGCTCGTGGTTCCACTTGAGTTTTGATCATTTTCTGACATCATTTCAATGGTCGATAAGAGTACAGACCATAGAAAAGTGACTTCTTTCTTCGTTGTTTTCCTTTTCTAACAAGAGCGTGACTGAATTTCGTGATGATTACGCAAACACATCACACAAAAACAATCTCAATTTTTATTGGCTGAAAAACTGACAGCTGTCAAAAGGAACGCTTTCTACTGGTCCCTGAACTGACAAACATATAAATGGTTTTTCACTGTGAATGAAATCTGTCAGGGAAATCTGTTGAAAGTGTTGAAAACCTTTGGTTCAACAGTCAAAGTGTAAATTCGCTAAACTGTGGGCTGCTTTACAAAGATTTTGACATGATTTATATGAAATCTTTTATGAAAAAACTGTCATCTTACTTCGGGAAAACAAAAACATTTGCATTACTAAATACGGCATTTGGTAAGCTTCTGGAATCCAAGTTGACGGATGTATTCGTTGTAGTGGGGACCAAAGATGTTGTATCTTCGCTTAAAGCCTTTGACAGAACGTCAGAACACTTCTCTAGCTGTGCTGCAGATGGTCTTCTATTGTAACTTGCAATGCTTTGCTCATTTGCATGACCGGAAATGTTCATGATATGTCGAGCGGGAATATCATGATCCGACCAGATGGTGATGCGGTGGCTCGCACGCAGTGGTTGGTGTACGTTTTGGACAGCGCAGTTCCCACAAAAATCCTCTTCATCATTGTTGTTAGCTTGTTTATTCCCAGTGGTTTGTTTTCGAGCCACACAAGTTCATCTGGAATGACCCTTGCAAAATGGATTCCCAGAAAACTTGGAATTCCTAGGAATTCCAAATAATTCCAAGACATGCAAATTAGGTTCATTTGAAAACCTTGGAATTGCTGGGAATTTTTGAGAATGCTTTTCACACCAACTTTTGAGAATGCTTTCACACCAACTTGGAATTGCTAGGAATTTTTTGTTAGGAATTCTTAGGAATTCCAAATAATTTCAAGACATGCAAATTAGGTTGAACTGAAAACCTTGGAATTGCTAGGAATTTTTGAGAATACTTTTACACCAACTTGGAATTGTTAGGAATTCTTAGGAATTCCAAATAATTTCAAGACATGCAAATTAGGTTGAACTGAAAACCTTGGAATTGCTAGGAATTTTTGAGAATACTTTTACATAAAAATTTTAGAGTTTCTTTATTTAAGGAATTCCTAGGCAAAATTCCAAATGAATTCCAAGACTTAAAAAAGATAAAATGGTTATATTTTGAAAGACAATAACTATAAGTGATTATTAGAAATATGATTATTCTCTGGGATTTCTATTAAAAAACACTTATTAAACGTCAGTAAAAATGACTTTATCGATATTTATTATTGTTATAGAGGTAAATGACCAAGAGATTTTAAAAACCAAGGATATTATAAAAATGTGTGACGTCATAATCTGTCGCTTTTTTATTATTGAATTTGAACTACTTACATTCAAAAAATCAAAAAATCAACCTCCTAAGTTTTGTTAGGATTTTATTTGCTAAGGTTTTTATGAATATTGCCAATTTTTGCGCGAGTTAGAAAACAATGGGGCACAAAACGGTTTTCGAGGTTAGTTATACGAAAGACGCTCTCGATTTGACAAAAATTTCAAACACGATTTTAGGGCCATATACGCCCGCCGTGTCTAAATGACCAAGAGTCAAAACCAAGGAATCATCTGAGCTGATTGAATTCAAATCCTCCTAAGTTTGTTAGGAATTGCTAAGCGCTTCATATTGTGCGCAACAATGGGCACAGATTATACGAAAGACGCTCGTGACACTTCCACACAACGGCCACATCTGCACAATAACGTCAACTTCTGCACAACGGCCACCTCTACACAACGACCACCCGTCCACCAGTGCACAACGGCCACCTCTGCACAACGGCCACCAGTGCACAACGGCCACCTCTGCACAACGGCCACCTCTACACAACGACCACCAGTGCACAACGGCCACCTCTGCACAACGGCCTCCCGTCTGACTCTGCACAACGGCCACCTCTATAACAACGACCACTTCGCCACCTCTACACATGGGCCACCTCTACACAATGGCCACCTCTGCGCAACGGCCACCCTTCCAGCAGTGCACAACAGCCACCTCTAGACAACGCCCACTTCTGCACAAGGCCAGGCCCACTTCTGCAAATAGACCACCTCTACACAACGGCCACCTCTGTACTACGGCCACCCGTCCACTACGCCCACTTCTGCACAATGCCCATTTCTGCACAAGGGATCATCTCTACACAACCGCCATCTCTACACAACCGCCACCTCTGCACAACGGCCACTTCTGCACAACGGCCACCTCTGCACAACGCCCACTTCTGCACAATGCCCACCTCTACACAACAGCCACCTCTACACAACGGCCACCTCTGCACAACGGCCTCCCGTTTGACTCTGCACATCGGCCACCTCTACATAACGACCGACTTCTGTAGAACGCCATCTCTACACAACCGCCACCTCTACACAACGGTCACTTCTACACAACCCGTCCATCAGTGCACAACCACCCACTTCTGCACAACGACCATCTCTACACAACCGCCACCTCTACACAATGGCCACATCTACACAACGGCCACCTGAGCCCACCTCTGCACAACGGCCTCCTGTCTGACTCGCCCGACTCTGACGGCCTCCCAGGCCACTTCTGCACATAGACCTGCTCCTCTACACAACGGCCACCTCTGTACTACGGCCACATGTCCAACAGTGCACAACGGCCACCTCTACAAAACGCCCACCTCTACACAATGGCCACCTCTACACAATATTACAAATATAGGCTGTTACAGAGAGGTGGACGTAGCCAAATCCCAAAGAGGAAAGACGAGCTGGACAGATGTAGCCTTCACCGCAGACTCTTTGGAGGACGGAAAGAACACCTAAAAAGCGTCTGCGGGGGAGGCTAGGACAGATGCTCCACGTCGAAATATCACGCGGGAATGTGAATACTGAAGCGCGTGCTAAAATGAACTCGACTTCTGAGCCATTGATTGCAACACTGCGAGCGTGTTCCGAAACGTCTTTCTCGGAGGCGCATTATTGACGCCTCCAACCAGCTTTTGAAAGGTACAAATGACCAGTTCCATTTACTATACTACGGTAAAGGGCTGATCCACTATCAAAACTATGAAGAACTCTAGTCCTTTTTCTTGAGAAAATTATGGAATTGAACCTACAGAAGTTTGTTTTTGAACAAAATAATATCTGCCAATCATATATAATTCTCCCGGCACTATTTGCATAAATTAGCTTTCTCAACCCAAGACTGATATACACAAAATGTCGATGTCTTTTTATACATTTCTTCAAGGGGATCACAACCAACGCTTAAAAAGCTCAAATGCAAAATAATTATATTCATGAGTCGTTTTCGATCATTGCAAGTTGATTACTTAGGTAATCTAAGTTAACTGATCTTGTTGACACGCACGTCAACAATAAGGTTAGACTCACTGATATATTTATGACATTTATGGACCCTTATAATTCAGGTCAGCTAAATACGACGTTACAACTGTTGTTTAGAACTGAATACCAAAGAAAATAGAAGAAATCGCCAAGCTTTCGGTCATTTGGTACAAAGTATGTGCCGACTGTGAGTAGTTGTTGACAGCTAAATGTTGGGATTAGTGTCATTTTAAGATATTTATTTTTCAACGCTGATAAAAAGCCCCAAGAAGATTTTCATACCCCCTTTTACAGTAGCATTTCTACTTTCAAAAAATCTAAATTTCAAGTAAAATATAATTATACCGAGAGGGGAAACTTTATTTGAAAAACTGCTCCAAAACAATAATTTTGAGGAGGCGAAATTTAGTGATTTTCAGCGACTCGCCGTGACCTTTACAATTAAGCCACAGGTTTATAATTGGATTCAAAATACTCATAAACACTTCGACTACGACTTTGCAAGGTCAAAATAGGACTTTAGTCTGATGCGAAGCAGAAATAGCGAAGTTTACGAGGAGGTATGAGTCGCGATGTTTTCGTGTGTTTTCAAGGTACGCAGGGTCGTCACGGATTTTTATATTTTTTTGGCGTTTAAATAAATATTTTCACAAACAAAGCCCACCACGTTTCTAAGACTATAATAGGGTATTTTTGGACAAAATATGAAGAGTTTTAATTTTTCGTCATGTGCCACCTTTTGCTCGGTATGAGTGGACATTCCCTCTTAAACTCAATATCGGTTAGCAAGGAAAAGGGTAGATTACTTACATGATCAGCGTGTCTTGACATACTGGTTCTAAACACACTATAACTTGTTCAATTTAATATTGCGATACGCTGTCTATAAAGTCCTGCACTTGTTCAAAGGTGGTGAATGAGTGGGATGGCGAAGAATCTGTTTCGCGGATCATAATTTTGCCGTTTGTTGTCCATGCATACTTGTAGTGAAATCTTCGCTTGAATTCAAGGACCTTTCCAAACAGGCGCTTTCTGTACGGTGTCAGACTTTCGTTTCCTTGTTGGTGGTAGCCTGTGTGCTATGGATATATCTTACTCGCTAATCGTTAGACCTGCAAGTTTGGCTGTTTCTATGACAAGCTTGACTGGATCATCATTAGGCACTACTGGTATTCGAATGTTAATGTTAATTAATGCGCCGTATGGTAGTATGTTTTGTTTGCTCTCTTCATTTTTTTCTTTTTTTCAAGAAATTATATGTACCAGCGAACTCGTATCTTTGGCTTCAACTCTTGGACTTTTATGTCGTCGTTCTGTGGCTCTTTTTGCTTACTTCAACTAATTTGTCTGCTCTTATTTGGACATTTTGGATTATGCTCTTCAACTACAATGCCCGACATATCTGGATATTTATACTCTTCAAATGGCATTGTACACCGCTTGCAGCCTATAATCTCCAACTATGATGCCACTAACAATTTTTCCAAGCCATTGCGTCAACCTTCTTGGAGGTACCGAGGTAAAAGAGCAGGTAAAAGAGTGAAAAACCGTACGTTTGATAACCATCAAATTCAACCTATTGTTACGGATCATCGACCACAGAAGCGCTATGCAAATTCTTGCCGTACAAGAACACTTATTCCCATCAGACCTTGTACAAACGACGCAAATTCTGAAAACATTCCGCTAATTGAGTCGTTACAGAGTACAAGTTACGAATTACAGACTAACAAGTTGAAAATTGGCCATCTCAACATCCGTTCTTTACGAAATGTTTCTCATCTCATTCAACTACGCGAGCTTGCTTCATCTGAGGGGTTTGATATATTAACAATATCTGAAACTTGGCTGAATTCTACTATTACCAACAAGGAGATTCACATCGAAGGTTATAAACTCTTCAGACTCGACAGACTCCACAAGAAGGGCGGAGGCGTTTGTGCTTACGTGAGAAAAGACATTAAAGTTACTTTACTGAATGATATTTCTTGCATTTCAGAATGCAATTTTCATCAACTCTGGCTGTCACTTCAGTGTAGGAAACTCAAGTCAATCATCGTCTGTGTATCTTATCGACCTCCTGACTGCCCGCTTACCTGCTTTGAGAACGTCTTCAAACCAAGGTACATGCATGTCCTATCATTAAACAAGCCCGTTGTTGTCCTGGGCGACTTAAACTGCAACATCTTGAAGGACTGTCCGGAAACCAAAGCTCTAACCAACGTTCTATCAGATCTAAACCTCACACAAATCATCAAAAGCCCATCTAGAATCACAGACACCTGTCATTCACTCATTGACGTCATCCTCGTATCTTCTCCCGACCTTGTTAGTGAAAATGGAGTATTGCAAACCATCATCAGCGATCACCTACCAACTTATGTTCTTCTTAAGCTGAAATTACCTAAGCCCTCACCACGATTCATTACTGTGAGAAGTTATAGGAATTACGATCATATCAAATTCTGCACTGATTTAGCTTCTAAGTCAACGAGTTTGATGTGAATACAAAATTAACTATCTTCAATAAAGTTCTACAATCTACACTTCAAGATCACGCACCTATCAAGACCCTGAAGGTACGCAGCCGTCCATGCCCTTACGTTACTCATGAGATTAAAGAACTTATGAATTCTAGAGATTCATTGCACCGCATATATCGTGACACCCATCGCATCGATGACTGGAATAAATTCAAGGAGATGAGTGGCCTTGTCAATGCCACATTGACGAATGCTGAACGCGACTACATCCGCAACGAAGTCGAAGATAACAAAAACAATGCTGGTTCTCTTTGGAAAATTATTAAATCCTGTGTCCCTTCAAAAGATCAAGAACCCCAAGTCTACAGCAAGGATCCTAAAACATTAGCTGAAGATTTTAACCAGTTCTCTTCTTTACGCCGCACAGTTCGCTGCAAAAATTGACATCACATTGTCAACGGAATCAAGATCCCCATGGCCACCAACCGCAGTCGACCTAACCAACCTATTCAGTTTCCAACCTGTCAGCTGTTCAGAAGTCGAACACATCATTCTGGCAATGCCTACAAATAAATCTCCTGGATTTGATAAGGTGAGCATGAAAGTTATCAGAGACAGTCTACCAGTTATTCTTGGACTTCTTACCGATATTATTAACTGTTTATTCACCACATCAACGTTTCCTGACGTGTGGAAGATAGCAGAAGTAATTCCCTTACTAAAGGACGGAGACCCTGATCAGCCATCCAACAACAGACCACTCTCACTCCTTGTAGTTACATCTAAAATATGTGAAAGGGTAGCTCTCAACCAATTCATCTCGTATCTGAAGAAGAACGATCAACTTACTCCTCATCAGAGTGGAAATCGCCAACACCACTCCACCGAAACACTCAATATCTTAGTCAATGACATTATCCTTGAAGCCATGGATAAAAAGATGATCGCAGCACTTGTACTGTTAGACTTATCTAAAGCATTTGACAGCATTAGCCACCATCTACTACTACAGAAACTCAGCCATGTTGGAGCTTCTCCCAATGCTGTCTTGTGGTTCCGTAGCTACCTGAGCGGTCGTTCTCAAACTGTACGAATAGGATCAACGATTTCTTCGTCGCTTCCCATCACTCATGGCGTCCCTCAAGGTGCTATTCTCTCTCCAATCCTTTTCTGCATTTACTTGAATGATCTTCCATCTATAAATCGTAGGTGCCACCTAGAGTCATATGTAGACGATTCCAAGTTGCTTTTGTCTTTCCCTGTAAAGGACATCGACGCAATCAAAACTACTCTGGAGGAAGATCTTCAATGTGTAGCCAAATGGTGCTCAGTAAACCAACTTCTTATCAATCCCACTAAGACCAAGCTTCTATTTGTGGGCACCCGTCAGATGACTCAAAGACTTCCTTGCAGCTTGAAATTATCCTTCCTTGCCAAGCAGATCGAACGCGCAACAAGTGCCAAGGATTTGGGCGTTGTAATTGATTCTCACCTCACTTATGACGAACATATAAATACCACCGTTGCGTCATGCATGGCTAAACTGTGCCAAATTAATCGCGTGAAGGATAGTTTTGACAAAGATTCATTATGCCTAATGGTTTCTACCCTAGTCATGAGCAAGCTTCTTTACTGTTCTTCTGTTTGGTCGAATACTTCAACTAAGAATGTGAAAAAGCTTCAAGCGGTACAAAACTTCGCAGCCAGAATTGTCACACAGACACGGAAGTTCGATCACATTACCCCAGCAATGGAGGAACTAAACTGGCTCCCTGTTAAGGAACATTTATTATACCGGGACACTATTATGACTTACAAATGTATGAATGAGATGGCACCTCCTTATTTATGCAACAAATTTCGTAACCGTGACACGATTCATGGCCGTCACACCCGCAACCGTGACCAACTTCAAATTCCTTTGTACACCACAGCATCTGGACAAAGAACATTTAATTATAGAGCCGTGAAGATCTGGAACTCATTGGATTTAGAACTAAAAGAATTGAAGTCGTTAAGAAAGTTTAAAAACACTTTAAAGTCTAAATTATTAGACAAACTTTATAATTAGATATCGAATTTCAGATTTTATCAGTTAGATTTTGTATTTTAGTTCTGTGGTGAAACCTTCGTTGTTCTTCGTTTTATTCTAGTAAAAGTGACTCAACAATGTACAATACATACATGTACTTCTTGTCGCCATGTGCTCGTACGTACTTGATATCCTATAATATTATAAGTTTAACACAGGGTTCCCGAGCTACAAATATATATTCGTGGGAGCCACGACACTCCCGGCAACAGTATTAAACATCAACAGTTTGAACATCTAAGTCTAAGTGTTCATTCTAACAAGTGTGGGGCTAATCCCCGCAGCCAGTCTCTTGCTTTCAATGCAGCACGTCGCTGCGGTCGAACAGTAGCATCTGTTGGGAGAACATCATCACTAGTATTCTTTCCCTTGGTACAATCATCATTGGTCACAGAACCATCACCAATTGGTCCTGATGAGGAACATTCCAAAGGGAACAGTAAGTTCAATGGTCTAATCAATATCCTTTTGGAAGGCAAGATCACTGTAGCTGATCTGATCTGTCCATCGTTGCTCTGAACAAGTTCCTTAACTTTAGCAAGTTTCCAAGCACCTCTGGGCAGAGTATCATGAATCAATACGACGTCGTTGATTGCAATCTGGTTGTGGGTCTTGATTCGCCCTGATCTCAAGTTGGGGTTTCTGTGTCGCTCACGAAGACTAAGTAGATAATCATCAGTCCAAGTTTTCCAGAAGTGGCTCAAATGGATCTGACAATCCTTCCAAGTTTGCAGTAGCGTGTCTTCTGAGCTTTGGTTTTGGACATAATCTGGATCATTTTCATCTGAAGTAAATGGCGAATCAGGTGTCCCAGTTTTTTGGTCAAGTTTCATTCTGAGGAAACACTGAGGAGTGAGTGCAGCACCAGAGTTGATGTCATCCGTCAAATATACAAGTGGACGAGTGTTCAGGATAGCAGTAATCTCTGATACTACTGTTACAAGTTGATCATGAGTAAGACATGATTTCCCCAGAGTTCATTTCAACGACCTCTTGAGAAGTGCGATAAGTCGTTCATAGAAACCTCCCATCCATGGGGCGTGTGCTGGAATAAAGTGCCAGTCGATGCCTTGTTCTGCTACATAATTATGTACATCTGTGTCTGACTGAACCTCATTCCATATTTTATCAATAGATTTCTTCGCTAGTTTAAACTGACTTGCGTTGTCTGAGTGTATGCGCTTTGGCGCACCATATAAGGAAATAAAGCGTCTGAGGCAAAGTAGGAATTGTTCTGCTGATAAGTCACTTATCACTTCTAAGTGGATTGCACGGACAGTTAAACAAGTAAATAAACATATCCATACTTTGCTGTTCTCTCTTGAGTTATCTCTAATGTAGAGCGGACCCAAGTAATCCAATCCCGTCTCTGTGAAGGGTGGTATCTTGGTTACTCTCTCTACTGGAAGAGGTGGCATGGGTGGCATGTGGTAAGGTCCACCCTCCCACCTGCGACAAATTCGACAGTCACGCAGTACTTTCTTTACTGCAGAGCGTCCTTGTGGGATCCAGTATCTTTGGCGTATCTATGCCAGTGTGTGACCGATTCCTGAGTGAAATACTGTTTTGTGAGCGTCATTAATCACAAGATAAGTGAAGTGGTCCAACTTTGGCAGAAGGATTGGGTTCTTGGAAGTAAGGCTGATATCGCTATTCGTTAGTCTGCCATAACATCGTAGGAGATTATCCGAATCCAATTTGATGCCAAGTTGTGTAACTAGGTTGTTTCTCTTTTCAAGTTGAATATCTTTAATGACGTCAGGGAATCCTCTTCTTTCAATCTGTTGTTCCCACAGAGTTCTTGCATTAGTTAGTTCTTGTGAAGTTACTGGGCCTGTCTGTCTTCCTTTTCTTCTTAGTCTTTCGATAAATCTTAGTGCTAGTGCAGTAACTCGTAGAAGCTTTGATAATGATGAAAACCTCTTTTCATCAATTTCGAGTGGCGTGTTCATGGTAGTTAATTGCTTTCTTTTCACTCAAAAGTCCAGTTCGTACATGACTTTTGCCGACTTTGTTTCTGAGTTTACAGCCGTAATGGTTTGTGGGCTGACTTCACTTACAGACCATGTAGGCCACGTGTCTTGTGGGTTGGTTAGCCATTTAGGACCTTTCCACCAGAGTGAGCAGTTTTCAAGTTGAGTAACAGTTGTGCCTCTGGTTGGAATGTCTGCAGGGTTATCTGTTGTGGAAATGTATCTAAACGTAATGTCGGAGGATCTGCTTTCTTTCAGCCTGTTCTCGACAAAAACTGTCAGTGTTCGTTTAGATGTGATCCAGTGTAAAACGCATTGAGAGTCTGTAGAGTATCTTCTGTTCAATGTTCAGTTTCAATTCAATTTCTACAAATCTGAGAGCTCTGACTCCAATAAGCACTCCTAGTAGTTCAAGTCTGGGAATAGTCATTCCCTTTGTAGGGGCGAGTCTTGCCTTTGAGAATATCAGGTTGGCTTTGTAGCTTGTTTCTGTTTTGATTAGTAAGTACACTGCTGCTGCGTAGGCTTTTTTAGATGCATCAGTGAAACAAATGAGTAAGTACTTTGCTGTAGTGTCAGTTGTGCCAATAAATCTGGAAGTCTTTACTTTCTCTATAAGTTGAAGTTCATTTGATATCTCCTTCCATCTTTCTTGATCATCAGTTGACAGTTGTTGGTCCCAATCAAGTCCTTCACTCCACAGGTGTTGTATAAGTAATTTAGCTGTTAAAGTTACAGGTGTAAACGTTCCTAGTGGGTCAAAGACAGATGAGACTGTGTGTAAGACACTTCTCTTCGTGGTAGATGGCAATGTTGTTATGTGACAAGTTCCTAAGTTGTCTTCATGTAAGTCCCATATCATGCCAAGAACTTTCACCTTGCTTGAGTTGCCTCTTAGTTTGTCTTGGTCGGTGATGTGGTCAGTAAACTCTTCCGAGTTTGAAGCCCATTCTCTGATATTCATAGAAGCCTTTTTGAACAGTTGCTTGCTCTCTTTGTAGAATTCTATTGCTTGTTCAGTAGTGTCTGTTCCGCAGATAACATTGTCTACATACAGGTTTTCACGTATCTCATGAGCAATGTCTGATCCCTGCTTGTTCAGGTGATAGTTAATTGTACTTGCAAGTATGAATGGACTAGAGATGACTCCAAATGGTAGTCTAGTGAAGCGGTAAATCTGAATGTTTTCTGTAATTTGATCAAGTTTATTTGAATCTGTTACCCAGAGGAATCTTGTTACATCTCTGTCTGCTTCCTGTAGTCCAA
The DNA here is from genome assembly GCA_033675265.1 of Actinostola sp. cb2023. NCBI lineage: Eukaryota > Metazoa > Cnidaria > Anthozoa > Actiniaria > Actinostolidae > Actinostola > Actinostola sp. cb2023. Next base: position 264,065 of record JAUJYZ010000415.1, read on the forward strand.
TTTGCAGGAAGGTTTTCTCAATATCAGCTACTATGCCAACTTTCTTTAAACGGAATCTCAGAAGAAGTCCACTTAAGTTTTCCAGCATCACAGGACCACGGTAAAGGCATTCATTTAGACTACAGTTTTTCTCATTTGTTTTTGCCGAAGCATCATAGACTATTCTCACCTTTGTTGTGGCCTTTGTTGGTGTGACAACTGCATGATGTGGGATGTAATGTTTCTTTGTTTCTGGATTACAGTTAGGAGGTAATTGTTCAATTACTCCCTTATCAAGTTGATCTTGGATAATATCATCATACTGTTTAAGTAGATCTGGGTGCTGTTTAAGTTTCCGTAACAAGGATTTAAGTCTGCCTAAGGCCAGACCATAGTTGTCGGGTAGACTTGAGACATCATCTTTCCATGGCCAAGTTGCATAATATCTCTCATCTTCATATTTAATTGTTTTGTTGAAGTTATCAAGTGCAATATCATCATCTATAGTTGTAGGTGAATCTTTGATGCCAATGGATTCCAGACCCCAAAATTCATCAATACTAGGTTTAACAGGTATTGAGTTGTCAGGATTAGTAAAAGTGTCATTGTTCATAATTCTGTTATGTCCAAATGTAGGCATGGTAAGCATAGCTGGTCTATGTACTTCTTCAGCAGTATGAGTATCAAGTGTTGTCCTTCCTGTTAGGATCCAGCCAAGTTTTGATCCCAATAGATACAATCCAGGTTGAGGTGTTATTCTATTAGACCTTTTGCGTATAAGACATATGTCCTATGTACCAGAATGTCCTACTTATGTCAGGGTATTGTTATGCATGCACGTGATCATGAGAGACATAGGGATCCATTAATGGCGTGAAAACATGAAGTATGCAGATTAATATTTCGCCATTGTGAAAGTTGTGAATTTTATTGCTGCATGCAAGCGAGTGTGACTGTGGAATTCTTTGCAAACGTGGATTGTAATACGATTAGTATAGAGTGTTCGTTTGCCTTGCGTTGCCGAAACTGAGATCATGGTTGACTGTCAGGGCTTGCCTGATATTTGTTTGCGGGTTTTGGAACCCTAAAATAGAAGAAAACATACAATTTGTAGCGACCACAATGCACTTTGGTCTGGGATTGCAATATGCAACAAAACCTAGGACAACGTTTTTTTGAATTAGCTGTATCAGGAGCCCATTACTATTAGATGGGCATTGGCGCATTGGGTAAGTCTCTGCAGTTACTCGTAGGCTAATGAAGCAAAATTTAGACCCCCTAATTGTCTGATTCACACAAATTTTAAAACATAATCCCGAATAATCAAGTTACCACACAGATGTCAGCTGCATTTATACCTCGTTCTGGTGTCAGATTACTATTATTTTTTTCTCCTAATTTACTTACTTTTTAGCAATTTCAATTGAAAGTGGATAGAAATACCTCTAAATAACATCGAAATTAACGCCGTAGAACCTCCATGTATCGATAAGCTAAGTTAACATTAAATTTTTAAGGTCCACTTTTAATTTGTATTTTCAGTTCAAAGCGCTACTAGAAAATCACTTAATTCTTTGACGTCGTCACAAAATTAGCATGTCATGATTTAAAACCTCTATAAACTCAAATCACTCATAACATAACACTTCATGTTGAAGTGATTTCTAAAATAAAAAAATAAGGGTGATAGACACGTTAAAATTGAGAAAGAATGAATTAAAAAAAGGTAACAAAAAAGAATGAATGGATAAAATAAATTTAAAATCAGGATTTTGCTTTTTTTTGGTTGAAAAACTGATCATTGTTTGCAAGACTAATTAATGCAATTTTGGGACACTCGATCTTTGCCGTCAGTTCCGCAGTCCAAACTTTTCAGATTCTCAAATTTCCCAGGATCACTTTTGCGGCGACTTGGGGATCATTTTTGCGGCGGTACAAGTAGCCTGCGTAGCGGCCCAAATGGAAGGGGAATGGAGGAAGGAGGAGTGGAAGGGAAAGCGGGAGGGGGATTGGCAAGGATATTAGTGTCAATATGCAAATATCATTAATTTACTATATTTATCACTTCATCTCAGCTTAATTCAAGTGTGAAAATCTCCTTTGGGTAGAAATAAAGAAAAATAGATATTGAATGTTTATAGAAGCTAAGTTGTGTTTTAATCAAATTAACGGAATTCCACATAAATATAATGTCTAATGAAAAAAACAAAACAATGATTGTCACACTGACTCTGACATAGACAATTTCAGTCGATGGAGTGCACGCGTTGCCGTAGTATCCATAAAATACTAACTATTTAGCGACTATAAATACATTGCATATTTCAGTTAGCACAGTCTATTGCGGTTCAAACAATAACAACCACGTTGAATGGTTTGAACAACTTTATTTTATTTTATTTTGTTTTATTAGCTTTGCCATATGGCAGGGTCACCACAGCGTTAGCCAATAGTACTGCGGACCCGTAGGACAGACCATACTTTACAAAATTTTATCGATTTACATCAATCTTTTGTTGTTATATATATATTTTTTTCTGACGGTTATAATGCGTGCACACAAAATCCTTTGTTGAAACTAGTGGTATTTTGCACTATTTGTTCGAATTGTTCGTGCTATTGAATGCACTCTAGCATTAATGGTATGCAGCTTACAAACTAACAAAAGTTGCTGATAACTATATACGTCTACAACACAAGCACTAACAATAGCACATTGTTGGTAATGTGAAAGCATGCAGATACGGTGTGAACCTCCTCATTATCTTGTTCACGTGCCCTGATAAGTAGGACGTCCTGGTACATAGGACATATGTCTTATACGCAAAAGGTCTAATGGGTTCTATTAAGTCCAGATAGTAATCATTTCCAATTAACAAATCAATGTTTGAAGTTTCTCTCTGGGTGGGTAGTTTCTCAGCAAGGGGCAAGTCCTTTAGTAGATGGCTGTTGAGGGCCTCTGACTTGACTGGTAATCTATGTACTTCTCCTGTTATCTTAGGTACCACATTCACTGTTAGTTTTAAGTTAGTTCCATCTCTAAGTGGTAAGTCGATTGTGGCAGTTGGTGTCTTAATGACAGTACTTGTGGCTTTGCCAAAGGTGACAAGCTTGATCACTTGCTCTTTACCCAGTTTCAGTTTTAGACTTTTGGCTAGGTCCATGGATATGTATGATCTGAAGCTACCAGAGTCGAACAGTTTTATTTAAGTTTGAATCACATGGATTTTCCACAGTCACAGTGGCAGTTTGCATTACTACTGTATCTTCAGGGGCCAGTGTTGCAGTTTCAGTGTGTTCTATGTTGCTGTTTTCATGTTCTGAGGCCAGTATTGCTGCTTCCTGCTTGTTTGGAGAAAACTTCTGAAGGCAAAGACTACGATGGTGGTTATTTCTTTTTGAACAGTAGTAGCATGGTTTAGATACTGGACATTCTTTGACCAGGTGTTTCTTATTAAAACAAATAAAACATCTTCCTTTAATCTTCTCCTTTCGTTCTTCTACAGTAGTGTAGGTTGGGCACTCATCTGACCAGTGACTGTTGTTGCAATATACACATGTTGTCTTTCTTGGCATTTTGTTTGGATTTTCCTTTGCCATTAATGCTTCTCCAGTTGATCTGATAGGATTATTACTAGCAGTAGTTTGGAATTGTTGGACATTGCTTGATGATGCCTTAGATTTACTATGTGTGTCATGTGTTGAATATCTTGATGTAGTAGGTTCTTTGTAAGTAGCAGTAGGATTGAATGTTCTTTCAGTTGATTCTCTAGCAGTAACATAGTTCTCTAATTGTTCAATGAGTTTATCAACTATCCACTTCTCTGATCTTCCTTTCTGAATTTCTAATTGAAGTATGACTTCTTTATGTAGTTTAGAGGTGATCATTGGTACAAAAATGTCTTGAGTTATGTCCTGTTTGAGAACCTTAAGACTCCTAAGGTGTGTCTTTATTGAGTCAGTGAATGCTCTTAAACTAGAAGCAGTGTTTTTTGCAGTAACCATCTCGATGAGCTCAATATAGTGCTTGTGTATTAGGGTTTGGTTGTCCCCAAATCTTTCCTTTAAAATCGTTATCGCTTCGTCATAGTTTTTATTGTTCAATGATAGTCCGCTAATGGCATCCATTGCCTCTCCTTTTAATTTGCTCTTTAAGTATGTGAACTTTTCCACTGGCGCCAAGTTACTTTTGTGTATACGCGCCTCAAAAGCATCCCAGAATTCTGGGTAGTTGGTTATATTTCCATCGAATGAAGGTATATCTAGTTTGGGAAGCTTTACCGTGTCACTTGGTTTAAAGTTACTTGATGTCTTCTCAGTCTGAGTACTCATCTTTTCCATAAGTTGGACTTGTATTTCTAGTAGTTTCTCTAAGCTGTTGTGATGTCCTTTCTTTCGTTCAAGTAAAGTGTTTTCGATTTCACAGAGATCACAGATAGTTTCCAGTACAGTTTCCATGAAGCTTGACGTTTTCTCTTCTTCCTTTCTCTGAAGTTCTTTGTCATTTTCGTCCTCTATTGACTCGATTTCCACCGCTAGTTTTTCACAAACACTCTCTAGTTTCGAAGAAAATTCTTTAAGTTTAGTAAGTGAACTCGATACCTTTTGACACACGAAGGGAACTTCAGTGTCTGTAGCGCTTGAAACTCCTGAAAGTAGTTGTTTAGCCTTTTCTAGTTCCTTAGAGATCAAGTTGAAGTATCGTGTTCGCATTCCTTTGAAGTATGTGATCGACATGGCGGTTTCTTCGAGTAGTTGAAGTTGAAGTTATCGACGAAAATCACTCCAGTTTAGCGTAAATATTCGAGCATGAATTGTAAATCTTCTTTGTTGAGCCGGGTTTCGGCACCATGTGGTGAAACCTTCGTTGTTCTTCGTTTTATTCTAGTAAAGTGACTCAACAATGTACAATACATACATGTACTTCTTGTCGCCATGTGCTCGTACGTACTTGATATCCTATAATATTATAAGTTTAACACAGGGTTCCCGAGCTACAAATATATATTCGTGGGAGCCACGACAAGTTCATTATTTATTATTATTAATGTAATGGGTTTTGAAAAGCCTTGTTGGAAAACCTAATAAAGTATGTATTCCGCATAACTCTAGGGAATCGCGCCTTGTATACTGTTGAAGTTCATCAAGCTGAACTTGGACCTCGTAGACTGACTTCTTGACTTTTCTAGATCCTTATTAAATTCATTTAATTGGTTGTCTTTAGACTGCGTGTCCTTTTTAACTTCTTTAATTGCTGCTAGGATTGAATCGTATTTGCTTCAAATAAACTTATGTGAGTCTTCAACTTCACGAAGCTTCGTGCAGATAACGGCCATGGAATCGTTCACTGAGGCCTGTAGTACGTTCTTTCTTGATCTCTTTTCTCACCTCCAGTAGAAATTCTGTCTGCCATAACTTCCTAAGATCCTGCAGTTTCATAATGGGACAGATTGTATACCAATTTGGCAGAATTTGAAGGGATCAGAGTTACATTTCTCGGCCGGTTGAAAATCGTGACCGTTCGGTTTGAATATATGCTAATATTAACAAGAATATAGGTGTTGTCTCTGACTTGAAGTTTATAATTATGATTGAAAAGTATTTTTCAAACAGACGTTTCGGTCTCTGATCAGAGACCTTCTTCAGTGTGACGGAAAACGTTAAAATACGAGCGCATACAATTCAAAACTAACAGCGCGCGCTCGTGCTAGAGCGAGCGAAAGGTGTCTTATAAATGTCTGGTATTCTATAATATAATCGTTCCCTGAATTTGAATCTTGAGATGAGTGCCAGGCCTCCAGGAAAAGTCTTTGATGCCCGTTCTTTTCTTTGTCAACCACTTCCATGTTGTCGAAATCAAAATCATGGCCAGTGTCATTGGCGTGTTGAGCAACTTTAGAGGCTGGAAGGTTGTTGCATATGGCTCTCCTGTGTTCGGCTTTTCTTGTTTTCAAAGACCTTTCGGTTTGACCGTAGTATACAAAATCACAATGCGAACATTTGAGTTTGTATACTACTCCTGTTTTGTAGCTCAGGTCTTTGACATCCTTCGGCCGTGGGAACAGATCACCCCATTTTTGATATGGGGCGATGTGCAACCTGCACGTTGTTTGATCGTAAAACACTGCTGATCTTCTCTGAGATGCCTCTGATGTAAGGAATGACCATTGTTCCTCTACTCACTTCATCTGCGCTGTTTTTACTCTTAGAGCTGTTCACCGGCACAACATCTTTCTTGCTGGATAAGATGGAATTCTCACAGCTCTTGATGAAGTTCACAGGATAGTTGTTATCTTTGAGGACGCTTCTAATGTGATCTAATTCGGGTTTTTGGGCTTCGTCATTCTTCTCCATTAAAATAAAAACAATTGAAAATTCTTTCAGAAAATGAATGTACACAACATTCTCTTTGTTTTTATCGAAAGATAAATTTAGGCTACAGTTCTCCTCTAATTCTTTGTAATAGATGCCTTCACTTGCAGTAAATATCATGAAGCCAATGAGGGTTTATCGTGTAATTTCAAAACTCAGAGCTGTAAAGAGCTCATTGAAATTAGTAAAAATGTGAAGTTTGGAAAAGATCGCTTAACAAATTGCGAAGATATGAATTTTCAAAAAAAGAAATTTTGTATGAAAACCTTTTTTGGAAGCAAGAGTTGCCTCCAAGTGTAAAATACCAAAGGTTTTCATATAAAATTTCGATTTTTGAAAATTCATATTCAGATAAAGATCATAGAAATGATCAACCCTCATTACAGTAGAACCCCACTAACTCGAACTGACCCAAGGGAAACGGCAAACGGTTGAGTTACATTGTGTAGCAGGGGTTCGAGTTAACCGAGTTTGAGTTAGCAGGGTTCTACTGTACTGTGTTTTTCTTTCTTTCTTTCCTTTTTTGGATAGGCTTTAAATAGGGTTTTCCGATTTAGCGGCTTTTTCTAAAATCTGGCAATATCGTTACCAGCACGTGCCGAAAGAACTAAGTGATATTTTATTAGAATGCTCGTGATCAATATTCGTTTATCAATCCTTTGTTAAAAATGCATTTATGCAAAAATCAATCACGCAAAATTAGAGTTTTCCAAGATTTCCTCGAATAAGCACCCCCCTCGAATAAGCGTCCCCCCCCCCCCCCCCCCCCCACCTTTCAACCAAAATTTGCGCTCCCCTCTCCTCCCCCCCGTTTTTCTGAGCTATTACAAAGACCTGAAGACTCGAAGTTAGCGTGTCGTGCTTATCATACGTCATTTGCCAATTACAAACTGCGCCACATATGTCTTGTCTCGACCGAAATTAGAAATAAGCGTCCCTGGCGCTTAGACTATTCAAGGATTTACGATATGCGTATTATGATCAGGTTTTTTATTACTCACACGTAAAATGTGATACAGGTCTAACCACGTTAAATAAAGGTTCGTTATTGATTTTTATTTAATTACTGAGCTCAAATTAATACAAATTGCAAAATCGTTGTACGTTTGTATCAACGCCTTCAGGTGATGTTTTGCAGTGGTAAACAAATTTGTACACAGAACGGCCCTGATTATATTACTACGACTTTAATCCGAATCAGAATTTTGACCAATCCATTTTTTAAGGCAGCGGCTATGGTCTTTAGCACTTTTAATTCCGGCAATGATGCCAGTATGTTATCCATCTGATTCTTTCTTGAAGGTTTTCTTTGCTTTCCCTTCTTCTTCCTGTAGAGGCAAAGCAGATGTACATGTTTTAGGGGAAGAATGCCGTTTTTATCGTTACAGCGATATTCATGTTGTGCTTCGAAACGCAGCAAATAACTTAGTCTACTCTTGTGACGTCATAATTCACATTATAATTCACATTATTTCATTTGGAACGGCGATAACTGAACAGAAAACGCAAACCACTGTGGAACTAACTAGAATATGCATGGGAAATAAAAACGATTTTACGTTTCATTTTGTACCGATACTCGCTGTTATCTTCAACATGTTTCACACATAATTTATCATTTTGACTTACTTGTCCCTACAAGCCGTTCGTTCATCATCATCATAATTATCATCATCATCATCATGGCTGTCGTTCGACTGTTCTTCGACATGGAGTGAAGCTGTTATGTCCTCTCTGGACTTAGAACCTTGAATACCTAAGAATCTAGTATCTTTACCATGCGTCTTTCGGCGTTTACTGGTATTTTGTAGTGGAATGTCAGATGAGTCAGTCACATCGCCACTCGACTCTTGGAATTCATCTTGAGTTTTCTCGTTGCGAACCTGTTTGCTGATATATTAAGAATCGAATACAGCATGAATTAAATCATGCAAACCTCTGCAAACCGTACACAGAGCAGTTGTAATTGATAAAGTGTATATTCGAACTTACCTGGTACTTGCCATGTGCATGTCAGTTTTTTGTTCGAGCCTTCGGGCCCTTTCTACCGCCTTCTTTATACTTGCGCCTCCTGGTTTTTCTACAGACTCGTAGTATTTCGTCAGGTTTTCATCGAGTGCATCACAATGCTTTATAAGAAAACGAACAGTTGCCTTGAAATCCCTTCCATACCTTCGCAAACCCTCCATAATGAGACTTTTTTCCACCGGTGAACTTCGTATTTTACGTTCTTTTGCCACAGCATTTGCGTCCTTGCTCTTGGTCGCTGGTTCTTTATTGTCAAAGCTTTCTGACTTTAGCAGAATCGTGTTTGAGAAAATGTAAGTTGTGTACACTGTTTCACGGATTGAAGACGAGCACTATGATGAATGGACCTCCTCCGTTTCCAAATTTCCTAGTTGCCAGTATTTTAGCTGTCTTTACTTTTCTGAAGTTTGAGTTCTTGAATGAAAATGTCTTGCCACCACCTTTTCCTCAGCTACAGAACGTAATAACGATAATTGTCACTGTTCTTCAAATTTTAACCGACCGTACACCTCTTATACTGGCGCTGTTTCCGGGAATGATGTTTCACAGAAATACTGGAAAAGATGTGTGGACATTTCTTCAAAGAGATCCCAGAAACTTCTGGTATCTTACAGGAGAAACTCCCAGCTCTCTGGATAGCATAGTTCAAACAGTAGCTGATGAAGTATGCAAGCCCCGCATGATACCAAGAGTGCCGATTTCTGCTAGACGCCGGCCTTGTATTCTAGATGTTCGAAACAGAGTTCTTCTCGTCCTCATCTGGCTGCGAATATATCCCACTTATGTCACTCTTGCTTCCATTTTTCAAATACGTAAAAGTACTGTTCATGAGGAAATCTATCATGTTGTCCCAATTCTATACTTACACTTTTGAAGGTTTGTCACATGGCATAATCTCAGGCAGTGGTCTTCATTCATGTGTCACTGGAAACACTACAGAAATGCAGTAGGACTCATCGACGCAACAATACATCGGATACGGCGCCCATCTGGAAAAGCTCAGGCCGAATTTTACCGTGGAGATAAAAAGACACACTTCATGTCTACACAGTTGATTGTAGATGCTGATGGCATGATAGTACTACTTGTTTCTGGGTAAGAATTAAAATGTTAGTTTCATTTATGGTTGAGGATAACATGTCAAAATAACTTGTGATTATATTATTTATTTACATGTAGTTTTCCTGGTCATCTTAATGACGCAACAACATACCGGTACCTACCAACTATTGAACTACATGGTCAAAAACGTCTTCCGAGATATGCACGGCTATTGGCAGACGGTGGATTCGCAGGGCGAGTTCCACTCGTAACACCTCACAGAATCGCTTGAAATCGTCGTCAGAGAAGTGCTAATCGACATCTGAGGAGTATCAGGGTACAAATAGAGCACAGTATCGGGGCACTGAAAATCTACAGGTCAATTAGTCAAGTTTTTCGTCAAAAACGGACGTTTCTACCCATTGTTGTTGGTGTTTGTGGTTCTTTTGTGAATCGACGACGATTAATTATACGAAGACTAAGACGGCAATAGCTGCATTGCTGTCATCTTGGTTAACTTGCACTTTTCCAAACTACACACCAAGTGGTTTTGTTTTCATTGTCGTCGTTATTGTTATTTCATTTCAGATTTATTAATATAAATAGTTAAATAAACGTCAATTTATTCACGCGTGCCTTTTGGGGGCTTTTGTAAACGAAAAACGTGGGGTTAGAGTCCGGGGGGAGGACTCCCCTCACTGATATATTAAAGCTATACTACGGGTATGTGCCGCGGGATAGGGTATATGGTTTTCGAGCTTCTCAGATCTGGGATAGGGCATGGTTTTTACAGAGATCCAAGTAAAAATACTAAATCTGATCCAAATTGGGCATGAATTTTCAATTTTAGGTCTGGAATAGGGTATCGGTTGTCGCGTTTATGTCTGGGACTAAGGGTATGGAAGATCGTATATATAGGGTCAGGGTTTTAGGGTCTCTGCGGCACACCCCCCCCCCCCCCCCCCCGATGTTAGAGAACATTCATAAGAGAATGCTCATCAAAATGCATTTGTCGATGATTTGTTCAAAATATAAGAAGAAATTTGGCAATGTCATAAGCTGCATGAATTGAGTTTTAAGCTTGACCATAGGCCATGCGTGTTTCGAATTACGCTTGAGCGGGTGACTCAAGTGTTAGAATTTGACTGACTAGGGTTGTTTTGCACGAGTGAGATAATAAATACGGTGCTAAAAAGTCCATGTTAATTTGAACAAAAGAACAAAAGAAGTGTTTGGCAATATTTTTAAAATAGCCGCTAAATCGGAAAACCCTAATGACATATACAACAGGTTTCGCCATCTCTCAGAAGATCTGGATCAAAACTGGTTAGATGGCCAACAGGAAGAGACCTTCAGTTAGTTGTAGAAGGATTCAATAACAAGTGGGGATTTTCTTAGTGTGCTGGAGCAATCGATGGCACACATATACCCATCATTGCGCCATCAGAGTGCCCCGCCAATTATTATAACCGCAAAGGGTTCTAGTCTATCATTTTACAAGCTGTAGTAAATCATGAATACAGGTAAATGCAGTCCATGATATTGACTTTAGTAGATAACTTTACTTGTCAGCTAGTCTCTTGGGTCAATGTATACGTTGTATTCACCAAAGAAAAACAGTTCAATTATACACCGAATCGAAATATGGTGACCAATTTGAATAACTATTGTTCTTTGACTGACCAACCTTGTGTTCACGTGGAAACACAAAAGCGTTTTCACATGAATGAGAGGTTGGTCAGTCCAGAACAATAGTTATTCAAATTGGTCGCCATATTTCGATTCGGTGTATATTATCATAATTATATCAATACCCGAGGCCTAGTTCAGACGTCGTGCTAATCATGAGCCGTTCTCATTTAAAACAATAGATAATAAGGCGGCTTCTTTTAAAATAATTAAGAACGGCTCTTGGAAAGTACGGCGTTTGAACTAGGCCTGAGTGTTACAGTATGTTGTTCTAATTGTGAACAGTTCTAATTGTGAACACTTTTCAGTAAAAGTGCCGTTTTTATACCGTAAAGTTAAGATCGACAAAAAATATTTTACCCGATCAAATAGTGAACCATTTTCACTGTTAACTTCCCCCGCTCATTGTCTCGGCTTGATTAAGTTATGGGAGGACGAGATTTTACCTCCGCTTACTCGCTAGAATAGCTAGTGTCGTTCTCCCAGTTCAAAAGGGACGTAAATGGATACATGGGCACGGGTGTAAAAAGAGGTTTCCTCCCAAAACTCAGAAGAGGGTTTATTACAGAATCCGTGATTTTAATAAAAACGTAATGGAGCAAACACGCTCAAGGGAAGGCGAGAGAAAGATTTCCGAGGTCGTTATTGGCGCAGAAAATTCTGGCAGTAGTAGCTGCTTCAGGTGCGTTGCCTTGTGATGTGGCCATGGTGCTATCGGCTAAGGTCGTGGCCACACGATTGGCGTTCATAACCTTCCCGATCTGGGAGTAATATTCTGGCATTTCAGAAGAGCGGCAGCCTATATGTCTCGCAACGTCGTCAGAGGAAACGCCAAGGAGGGATAATGTGATGGCACATCCACTGCGAAAGCTGTGCATAGTCTCCCCGCTGTCGATATTCAGATCTTTAAGATGGCGAGATAATCTATTGGCGACCGTGGAACCAGTGAATGGGGATGTTGAAACCTCGCCTTTGCTATTAAGTGACCTGAATAGGTAACCATCTCTCGGGTTGACCGACATTAAATCGCAGAGTTTAACATAGAGTTCTAGGTTGGCAACCGGGCAGATGGTACGGTTCTGGCATCTCTTAATCATAAAGGTGTTAGAGGGTCCCCCTCGCAAGGTTTTGCCAAATGTGTGGCGAAATAAGAGGCCTTCCTGGTTGGGGAGTGAAGTGACTTCTTTGGTTAATACTCTCCCTAAGTCTGATGCTCTGTCACCGGAGTAGAACTCAAGGCAAAAGAAAGCAAGATCTCGAGCGAAGATGTAACGTTGGCTAGGATTAGAGTTGGGGGCGAATACCAGTGTTCTGAGATGGGTGCATAACTTCGTCAGCTTGTCAAAGAAAAATGGGACAGCTTGTCTAGGGATGATTCTAGCTTGGGCTTGTTCTTCTCGGATAAGGCGGAGATATGATTTGACGCTGTGGTGGGTAGCCGGGTTGCCCACACCCAGAAGGTTGTTGCACTCCCCATCACGGCCAGCTTCACAGAAAACGGACCGTAGTTTCCCTATTATGCTGTCGACAGTTCCTGCTGCTAGTCTGGTAGGACAAGGACAAGAAGTTTTCTTAGAATAACCAAAGTGTCTGCACGCAGGGGTGTGGACTTTGGTCTTTCCACCTTTATCTTTCCAGACTAGAAACCTAGCAATGTCCCGCGGCGCGGCGGAAAGCAGGGATTTGGCTGTTGGGAGCGAGAATAAAATATGTTGCAGTTCTTTCTGAAGACTACTTTTCTGCTTCTGATAGGGTTTACTCTCCCGAACCGAACCCAAGGCGTCTAAGCGCTGGTCCAATTGCGACAGGTCGACACCAAAGTCTAGGAGTCTCAACGAGAGGCTGAGGCAGATAGACGGAAAGAGGGAACGTGAGTTGGACACACATTAAAGGAGGACACTAGAGAGTCTAAGAAGGAATTTAATAACAAAAATTACATGAGTATCAAACAATATAGAAGGAGAAATATAGTACTTGGCATGAATCTCTTCTTAGTTATGATATTGCGTGATCTAAATATTGTTACAAATAGAACAAACAGTGTCACTTGGAGGGGATAATCCTGAACAGCCAGAGGTCCCATTGAAGAGGGCGGGGCTCCCACGGATCTGGACCAGACTTGATGGAAACAGAATGACCGACTTGTCGCCCTTGGAACCAAGCTTGAAGGAAGCAACAGCTCTTCGTTGAAGCACGGGCCACCAATATTTCCTTGGACAGAGCTCCGGTACGACGATGGAAAAGGAACAGTCTTGGGGGAGCAGGAATCTCAACAGTGGGCCCACCAGGACAAAAGGAGGGAAGACGAATGCGTTTTCGTAGGGAGCTAGGAATTGAGAAAAAACGTTTGTTCCCGACGACTGACGGCATGGGAAAGGAGAGAAAAACCGTAGAGGGCGCCCGGATGGGTCGTGGCGAACATTAGATGGCAGAGCCATCAGATCGATAGTGTGGGGTCCAAAAGTTTGATCAATCAGTTTCCAAGATGGGTCACTTAGCTTAGCATCGAGATCGGAGAGGACACGGGATGGACTGTCAGCAGGGTACGTTGTTCCTAGAAGGCACGTAAGACAGGGATAAACCAAGGTTCCGGGATGCACAGAACTGGAAGAGAGACTTCATAGCATCAGAGATGGCGGGACATTTGGAGACTTGCTTGTCCCAGCTTGACACGAGTACCCTATTGTCCACCTGCACATCAACTCGGGTGTCACGACAGTTATTGACGAGGTTCTCGAGGGTGCGCACAAGGGCTAGGGTTTCCTTTGTAGCAATCGGAAACTTATGCTCGTTGGCATCCCAGTAACCACGAGTCTGGACAGACACCGTCTGAAATAAAAGAAAGGATCTCGTCCTTCTTGGGGTAGTGTTGCAGAACATGGCGCCACTGTGGCAGGCAAGAGCTCAGATTCCCCGCGATAAACGAGTCTGGGTCTCGAAAACGAAGCATGTGGACTGAGGCGTGGGTTTGGCCATTTGCCACCATGGAGACGGACGGGAGTGGTCCGGCCCAGCTAGTGGGGTTGCCCTCCCAGTTGCACCAATCTTCCCTCACTCTGAAGTGATGTGAGGCATCCTCACAAAAATCTGAAAAATCCTTAGTCGAAATCTAGGAAGAAGAGGGAAGGTAAATTAGGATGGGATCCTATATGGGAGAGGGCACTAGAAAGGAAACTCCCCACTAGCCAAGCCGGACCAGGAACCCGCCCGAAGGCAAGTTATAGGGTTGGTATTTAGTTTACCCTTCTGGTCACGGCTAAGAAGTGGGAAATGAACGAGGAATTATAAATGGAATTAAGGGACAAAAGAAACGAGTCTCACACAAACAAGTTTATTGCATGTCGTACCTGCTGGATGACATGATAATAAGTAGCACGCTACAAGCAAAAATATAAGGACCAAAGACAATAGATACTTTATCGTGCTCACTCAGTAGTAACTCAGTAGTAACTAGCTCAGTATTAATCCGTATGAAAAAAACAACAACACAGACCTGGGAATAGAACGATTGCACCTTAATTACAACTTCTTGGTCTGACTAATTACGCTCCTGTTTATTCCTGCTGCAATTCCTGGCTATATGGCCTTTACGGCCGCAATTGTAGCATGTGGGTCCGCCACGCTGCTGACCACGCCAGTAAGGGGCGGCCTGGCTCCTTGCATCTTGGAGACGAGGAATCCAGGGGGGTGCACAGGATTTTAGCGCTTTTTGAATCTCCTTCGAGATTGCCACCTCCTCCTGTGCTCCCAGCAACTTCAGCAGCAGCGGCTGCAAGGAAGGACTGGCCAGCAAAGAGCGGGTTTGCCGCAATATGATGGCGTACCGGGAGGCATCATTACACGCTTTCTCTCTGGAAACATCCACCAGGTGTTCTAAGGCCGCTACAGTGGCATGCGGATCAAATAAAGCCTGTGGGCGGGACAAAAGCTCCCTTAAATGACGAAGGGAGCTGTCCACGGATCCAGAGTCTTGAAGTTGACGCAATGCAGCTACTTCTTTTTTCAGATCATCAAGCTAAAAGGAACATAATACCCCCGTTAATAAGCAGCTTAAAAGCTAGGCCATTCGCTGCATAATCGCATCCTCGCACGGGATGTCAACTAATTGCCAGTAAATATTCAGGACATGTGAGTAGTTGGCGTTACCTGCCTTCCGTTTGGGAAATAAATCTAGTCAAATTTACGCGGACGACAAGGCTGACTCCTAGCTCGGTCGCTTTTTCCGATCTGCGGTTATTCCATTTTAACTCAGCGCACGCGCCGGCGTCTCTGCCGACACACGGCTGCCGACACACGGCTGCCGACACACGGCTGCCGACACACGGCTGCCGACACACGGCTGCCGACACACGGCTGCCGACACACGGCTGCCGACACACGGCTGCCGACACACGGCTGCCGACACACGGCGTCTCTGCCGACACACGGCTACTGACATACGGCGTCAAGTAAATAAATAAATAAATGGATAAATAAATAAATAAATAAACAAACAACAAATAAATAAATAAATAAATAGAAAATTAAATAAAATTAAAAGATAAATAGCTAGGTAAATAAATAAATAAATAAATAGTAATAGTTTTTTTATTTATTTTTTATTATTTTATATTTTATATTTTATATAAATTCACAGGCCAGCTCAAATACCCTTTACAATCACAAGTACTAAAAATACCTAAAAACAACATAATTCCTATAAATTAAAAACTAAATAAATAAATAAATAATATAGAAAACTTCCCCTAGTACTGCAGAGGAGGGAGTGATGCCTACAGCATACCAGAACTAGCCGACACAAAGTTTACTGACCGAAAACTGACAGACGACAGACGCTAATATGTAGGACAAAGGTAACCCAAAAGTAAAAAAGTAATTAAGCGAAACAAAAGGGGGCGGATGACTACTAACAAAGGGAAGAAAAAGGGCGCTAACGAAGGAAGCAAACTGAGAAACAGTATTTCCCGGAGGAATAAAGGGACGCCACAAAATGCTAAACTAAGCAAAAATGCAAGAAAGCTAAAGAAAATACGGCCCCGACAATACGTATAGCGACGAAAGACGACGGGGGAAAAAAACAACAACAAAACAACAACAATAAACTAAAGGACGCAGACCCCGAAGCCAAAATGACGAGATAAAGCCTAAGTAACGTTCGTAAAACAGTTAATATATGCTAACTGTGCGAGACGCGCGTAGATAGATAACATACACTACTACTACTACTACTGCTACTAAGTATTACTACTACTAAGAAGCGACGCGAAAGGGCAAGGATTAACTAACGAACGAACGAGCAAGAATGATAAGTACCTCATTCAGGTTATTGACTGGTTCTGGTTGAATATCACCGGCTTGAGGTACAGCAACTGGAGCCGGTGCAGCGGCTTGAGGTACAGCAACTGGAAGTGCAGCGGCTTGAGGTACAGGAACTGTAGGAAAGTTCTGTGCTTGTTGTAGACCTGCTAAGTCTTGAGGATTGGGGTTCTGAGGAGCAGCCATATCTTCGAAAAATAGGCTTCGGCGACGCCAGGAACAACCAAAGAAAGTAGTTTTGAGTGTTGCCCGATGGAGTACTCGTGAAAATGCCCCGAAATTAGGGATTGCAGTCCTTAAATACGCGGTCGTGGCGATGTGAAGTATCCAAAACAGATAATTCCCAAGCGAGAGCAGCCTCATTAATCGCGCCCGCTTGTATTTCGCGGGGTTTTTAGCAGTGAAAATATTGATTTATTTTCAATCATTCAATGCTATTTTGGGCTTCCTGACATTTATTCCGCGCAAAATTTCAACTTTGACGGCAAGGTAAGCAGACGACTGTTGTCTACAAATTCGAATTTTAAGCGCGCCTTTAGATTCTCAGTGGCAAAGTTCGCATAGTTTCTTTCTAAAAACGCAGAGTTTTGAGCTTGTTTTTATATGAGCTAAAAGGTAAATAATAACACTTTTCCTTACAAAACAATATTTAGAAAAGTGTTGAAAATGAACGAGCAGCATCGGAATGAACAATTGTGCGTGTTTTTGCGATGTGCATCTAATTGTAAACACGCATATGCTCACGCATAACTTGGCACTTCATAACATATGTAGTTCTTGAGATATAGAGTAAAATTGCCGCTAATGTACCAGCACTGGTACAATAGCAAATATTGAGAATGAAATATGTATAAGAAGTCCGCGTTTGTGATACAAATTTGCGCCATTGCGTTGTTAGCAATTACACGAACGTGATGAACCGCATGCATCAATGAACATGCGCACACGTCAGCAATTTAGCGTTGCCGTCTGACTTCACTTCGTTTTAACATTTTTCTAGTATTCGTATCCGAAATAACACGAACATTAATATTGTTTTAAGACAACTTGGAACTTGTACATCGAATTGCAAGGCTAGAAATCGAGAATAATACACAGTATTAAGCCATTAAAAAGCAAGCCAAAAGTGTTCACAATTACAAACACCTGTTCACCATTAGACCAACAGACATGATATAATAAAATATATTTAGAAAAGTTCAATAGTAAATACAACGAAACTTAATCACATGTTAGCTGAAGTGTAGAGCTAATTTATAGCAAAGGTTCAGGATAATCGTACCATATGTTGACGAGAAATATCATCAAGTGCAAAAAGTGTTCACAATTAGAACCACATACTGTATTATGTTATATTATTTAAGACACTAGTAATGTATTTCTCAAAGATGGAAGGCTAGCAGCGGCTACTCAAATCTAACCAAAAGCATTTTTTTGTGAAGGTTCACTGACATTAACATCAAATGGCCAGGTAAAGTGCATGATGCGTTTTTTACAACTCAGGGTTGTATGCAAAGGGGCAAAAGCAAACTATTTTTCCTGATGTGAGTGCTTATCTAATAAAATGTGTTTCTATTCTATTCTTGCATTACATAATTTGTACTCTTAAAATAAAAATTAATAATACATTTACTTGTGGTCTTTTCAGTTGACCAAACAAATTTGTGGGGTCGATGTCCCAATTAATGCTTATTGGTGATGGTGCTTACCCTCTTTTACCCTGGATGATGAAGGAATACCCAGATAGGGGAAATTTGACAGAGAAAGAAATCAACTTCAATTTTCAGCTGAGTAGAGCCAGGATGGTGGTTGAAGGGACACTGGGTCGATTAAAAGGCCGATTTCGGTGTCTACTTAAAAGGAATGATACCAGTGTGAAATATCTACCAAATAAAATTTCAGCATGTTGCATTTTGCATAACATTTGTGAAGCAACAGGTGATGCATTTCAAGAAAATTGGTACATGAATAATGCACAAGAACCCACACATATTTTTGAAACAACAAGCCAGTCAGACACAACTACAGAAGCTACACAGATAAGAAAAGGCTTTTAAAAGTGTCGTCTGAGAAAACCGGGCAGAGGCCGCGGATCGGGGTCGGCCGATTCGGCTCAATTTTTCACCATTTATAGTCTATCCTAAAAGATTAAGAATGGCCGCATTTAAAGAGTTATCGGTTAAATCGTTTCAAAGATAGACCCCCCCCCCCCCCCTCCCCCTCGTTTTGCATCTAGTCCGGCGAAAAATCGTACGAAATATGAGCCATATTTAGAGTTCATAAAAACACACTTTGGGTAGTTTTTAGCCGTTGATACTTTCATTCTACATCATTTGCTATCTAAACTAATGTTCCACAGGATAGAATTTCAAATTCGCGGATAATTACTTTATCCCGTGAGCGATCGAATTTCACTGTCGAGCGTGTCGTGATTTTCGAACGAATTTGAGTCATATCTAAGAAGTGATATCTCCAAAATGTCCTATTTTATTTCCGATATTTTAACGGATTCTGAAAGGTGATCTTGTCTATAAATAATCAGAAAAGTTTGATTTGGCTTTTTTAAATGTCTTTCTTTGAGCGGCCATCAAAGGCAACGCTGTATCGGCCTTTTCCCTCTGAACCTGATTTGCATATTTTGCATAATTATTCATCTTCTTTGTACAGTAGTTCGTCTTTTTAGCTCAGTAGTGGAAAAATATTCCCTAGAAATGACATGGATAATAATAAGGCTTGGCAATAGGAATATTTACCATTTATTGACCTGAAATATGTGAAAAAACTAAAGCGAACGTGACGGCATTGTTCGCCATCAACAATTCCCGCGAAAATCGCGAACAATTAATCTAGTGTTCTGTACAGTCCAAACAACTATTACTGGGACTAACCTGAATGGATTAAGATGCATTGCAGAAAAGTAACAATAACAGCAGACTTCAGACGGCTCGTGCAAATGACTTTGTTTGCTAAAATATCCCAGCAAGTCACGCAACACAAATGTATCATTGAATATTGTACTTTATATTTTTGATAAAACTGATTTCAGAACTACATAGAAACGTTTTATTTGAGAATGAGTATATACAAGATAAATAAAACAGCAATAGAAAAATCAACCGACAAAAAAATATTGTAATAATTAGATGAAATAATGTAATTTCACATTTTTGACTGCACGGACAAAACATCACTGATTCGATTGTGATTACAATCTCTAGTCACAAACCTACTGTTGTAAATGATCACAAAATAAGGGTGATAAGCAATAAATGTTCAATTAATCAATTTTCTACAAGTTTCACATATGCTTGTAAAGGTTCGGTAAACGCCCTTTTCCTGGTTCGTCTTCCAGTCACCTCTAATTTCAGTTCTTGACAAATGCGTTGAAGTTGAGGGCGGGTATTCTTCGAGTTACGCGCTTCGAGTTACACGCTTCGAGTTACGCGCTCGGACACACCCAAATCGGTCTTTGCCACACCCAGCGCGTAACTCGAAGTGACTAAGAGAATTTAGTGAGTTCGAGTTACGCGCAAAAAAGTTCCGGGAACTTCGAGCTACGCACTTTTTATTAATAAATAAATAAAAACAAGCTTAAAAAGAATTTCAAAATAAGTAAATCACAGAGGCGTGATCTCCCCATAAAACATTAAATTCACACTCCTCTCCCATCCCAGCCCTACTCTTCAACACTCTCTCCCACTTCCTCTCCCCCAGCCCCTCACCCATAAATTCCATTCGCTTCCCACTCCCCCACATCCGAGCCCTCCTTCCCTACATTCTCTCCCCTCCCATAAATCTACACTCTCATCCATTTCCCATATCCCATTGTCCTCCCCCAAGAACATCACCTTTATCTTTATTGTCTCTCTTTCACCTTCTACTCCATATCTGAGCCTCTCATCTCATTATTCTCTATTCCCCTATTCTCTCCAGTCCCTCTCTAACATCATCCCCAGCAGATTAAAACTCCCCTTCTCCCATCACCTCTATCCCAAACTAACTTTCTACTAACCCCAACCCCATCCCCTAATCCCCCCTTCCCCCCATATTCGTTTCATTCATTCATTCGTTTCATTTATTCATTCGTGTCATTCATTCATTTCATTCATTTATTTATTTGTTTCATTCATTCATTCGTTTCATTCATTCGTTTCATTCATTCATTTCATTCGTTTCATTCATTTCATTCATTCATTCGTTTCATTGATTCGTTTCATTAAAGGGGCAGTGTCAAGCCTCACGCATGCGCATTAAAATCAAAACAATAACACTCGGTTGAGAAGCCTACCTTGCCCGGTAGTGAGTTACAAAACTCCCCTAAAACCGTTCTAATCGCTAAATAAATGACCTACAGGACTCATGTAGATACTAATCTTTATTTAGAAAGCAATTTTAGAACTTCAATATATCAAAAGGACTGAATTCAAGAAGTGAATTCACGGCGATATCATTTTCCAACGGCCGATCAAATAAAGCACAGGAAGCCCAACACATAAGTAGATGGTGGGAAACTCACCGGGTTTACAAGTCGTTCTACGTGAGTTTTTCTCTTCAAAAGTCATGAACAGTACTGCACCTACGATTGATGATCAAGATTCCTTCGCAATCGACCAGAATTGCCGGTTTACAATTCGGTTTTCTTCACTCGAGGATGATGGCGGCCTGCCTCTCAACGGCTGTTCGACACTTTTTTCAACTGCTTCAAAGTCAGTTCTAAGATGAAATAATCCCCACTAGGAATTGTTGAAAATGAAGAACATGCTTTGAATTATTACTAGTGATCCATTAGACGCTTGAACAAACATGATTAAGGTCGATGGAAACGGATTCAAAACATCGAAAATAATAAAAGTCCACGGTGGACTTTTATTATTTCTCGCTTCTTCGTACCCAGGCTTACGCGGTCATATGGCTTGACACTGCCCCTTTAATAGTAATAATAATAACGATTTATTAAACAGATCCATGTTGAAAAATGGCTCTTCCCTGTTTAAGGTGACTCCGTTATCATTCTCGGCGCACTCGTCTATGACAAACTTTGGGTCATAACTTCCTCTGATTTTATGCAATTGCCATAAAACATTGGCAACTATTAGAGCTTTCATTCACCTATGATACAATATAATTCGATTGCACTGCAGAACATTAAAAAAAATAATATTAGAACTTAAGTAAACTCAATATTTTGGATAAAATTGGATATTGCGAAAAATCTGTCCGTTTTTGTTGGATGAAAGTTTTGGAATCACTTTATATTGACATAATTCATAACCTGACCAAGTTTTAGCAAAATCGTTGGAGCGAAAGCAATCGTTGGAGCTAATTTCCGTGCTTAATTGTGGTTGTTTTCATGCGGCCGTGCTTTAGTTCCAACGATTTTGCTAAAACTTGCTCAGGTTATGAATTATGTCAATCTAAAGTGATTCCAAAACTTTCATCCCAAAAAAAAGGACAGATTTTTCGCAATATCCAATTTTATCCAAAACATAGACTTTACTCAAGTTCTAATATTATCTAAAAACATGTTCTGCAGTGCAATCGAATTATATTGTATCATAGGTGAATGATAGCTCTAATTGTTGCCAATGTTTTATGGCAATTGTATAAAAGCAGAGGAAGTTATGACCCAAAGTTTGTCATAGACGAGTGCGCCGAGAATGATAACGGAGTCACCTTAAATGCTATCTAAACTATATATCTAAACTATCTAAACTACATTATATATCTAAGCTACATTGTATATAATACAGTCATTTGCAAAAATTCTGGCCGCCCACAGGCAGCCCAACCATTGCTTTTGAGGCTACTAAACAAATAAAATGATATTTGCATCTTTTTTTTATGGGTTTCCTGTGGTAGAGCGCGCGCGCGATACGTATTATATTGGGTTCCCTGTGCATAGAAATGTATAATATTGGGATCCCTGTGTACGACCTGCGGGACGCGCCCGCAGCAATGTGTATATTGAAACGTATTTGTCACGTGACCGAGTTTCACACCTTGTTTCAATATACACATGTACTGCGGGACGCGCGGGTTGTACACAGGGAGCCCAACATAGGACATTACTCAGCACAGGGAACCCAACCTTACGTATTGTGCGCTCTATCACAGGAAACCCATAAAAAAAGACGCAAATATCATTTTATTTGATTATTTAGTAGCCTCAAAAGCAATGGTTGGGCTTCCTGTGACCGCCACGAAATATCAATATATCGGGTGCATTATGGGTAATTAAATAATACTATTTTGAGTTTCCTAACTTATTAAATGAAGCAAAATGTACATTATACTAAATATGTCTACCAACTTTGCTGGCGTTAACCCGCTTTTAGGGGAATTTTCGATTGTTTGATTACCCATAATGCATCCGATATATTGATATAGCAAACATTATGCGAAAGTATAATGACATTTTTATATCGCATCACATCCTTGTATATCACTCAACACTTGTCGTCGCACGTGGTCCAAGGGCGGAGGCTAAAGCGAACCAATCACAGATTGATCACGTGCGCAGTGAGATCTACTTAGATCCATGAGGGCTATGATTCAGCCCCTTTTGCTGTGCACACCATCGTGGACTCACACCTGATTCGAACATTTCAGTCAAGTTAAGTTAATTTTCTTTGTATTCTGGGAATTACTTTATATTATGGAGCCTCCCCGTGTTCTTATTCTTGGACATTCTTATATACGTCGATTGCGGCAATTTGTTGAAGAACACTCATCTGAATTTAAGCTAGATTTTCGAATCACCGAACCTGCCGTCGTTCGCTGGCATGGTGTTGGAGGCCGCACGGTGGCTAAATGTAAACGATTAGACCTCCATGTTGTGTGTGCCTTTAAACCCGATGTTGTTTTCTTGCAACTCGGCACCAACGATTTAACCTGCCGCGGTATGACGGCTTTAACCGTTGGTTCAGAAATAGATGATTTTGTCCGCCTTTTACACGAAGAACACGGGGTTAGGCTCATCTGCGTAGGTCAGACACTGCGTCGCAGTTATTCTGAAAAATGTAATAGGGAGGTCGGGTTACTGGCTAAATACCTTAAAACAGTCCTAGAACCCCTACCCTATGTAATATACTGGCCTCATAGGGGCTTTTGGAATCCACGTCGCCCCATTTTGTTCTGCGATGGTGTACACCTCAATAACGAGGGGCAACACAAATTATATCGAAGCATTAGAGGGGCAGTGCTTAAATGTTTGCATTCTATACGGGACCGTTGATAAGAAGAGTAGCTCTTCCCGTTTGGTATAGAAATTTATTTACATTTGGTTATGCGTTCGGTCGGCCTTTTGAGTCCATCATTCTTATATTGACCATTGTTATGTTCCGTGACGGCACTTGAGCCGCTCGGACAATTATTGTGTGGATTCTTGAGAATCCTAATTTGTGTGGTTCAAGGGCTTTTAGCTTGCGCTTTATGTTACCATTGAGTGTACAATCCTTATCGGCCGCCATATCGGCGCGCCCTATTCACTCGGTAATGGCGCCTTTGTCATAATGATTGGACTCAATTTACCTGTTATTGCCTCATTACCGACGTATAATTTATATATCTTTCTCAAATTCGTGGAATGAGCACCTTTTATCAGCATTTTACCCAATATCTCCGTATGCAACATTTTTGCGCTGCCTTTTCATTGCTAGTTTAGCTTGACTTGAAGCTGATATTAGTATAAACACCATTAATGTGTTCCTTCATCATAAGTCATGTCTCCACGTAAGCGCCAAAGAACACGCACGTCCGATGCAGTGGAAGTCGACCCTTCACAAGCTCAAGTGCCACCAGCAGTTAATGGTGGATCGGCTACTGGGCCCTCCATTGACGCATCATCTTTAGCAGACACGATCTGCTCCGCCGTGCGTAGTGCCCTCGCCAATCATCAGCAGCGAGAAACACCTGGTAACCAAGTTGAGGCGGCAGTAGCAGCGACTGTCAATAGTATTGCCAGTGGTTCAGGTACTATTTCAGATTTAACTGTTTTACCTGAAACAGTTGAACCTCGCTCGCCTATATTTGCGAGCATAACAGTACCACTAGGAAGCCGCTTAAATGCTAAGCTTAAATCCAAAATATGGGCCAACGAGTTTATTGATTTTGGGGTCCTGTTGGAGATTTCACCGAATCCAAATAAGTACTCCCTGTCACTCTCTACCGATGCATCAACGCAAGCGAAATTTACGCTCGAACCCTGTCAAGCCACAAAAAAAATTGGCTCTATAAGTCAGTGGGTGACAGCATTCCATACCTTTGTTGCTGTTTATTCGTTGAAGTTCCCAACTGAGACCCCGGGATTAATGAAGTTCGGGGAGGTCGTGAGGGATATTGCGTCTCGTGCTGGGGATTGGGCATTTTACGATGAACAATTTCGCTTCATACGACAATCCGCTCCAGGTCAATACCATACCCGTGGGACATTGTACAATGGGAATTATGGCACAGAGCAGCGACTTTTCGTGCCAAATTTCAACCTTCCCCTGTCGACAAGTCCACCCAACGACCCCGAGGACGACAACAATCATTTCCAAAGGGCAGTTGTTGGACGTTTAACGCTGGCAAGCACTGTTCCGGGTGTCGCTTCGACCACAAATGTTTTCGATGCGGCGCAAAGCACCCGGGAAATCAGTGTAGCAGCAGCCCACAGCAGCCTAGCGGACACGGAGAGAATTCAGCGAGTCCTAAACAGCCCGCCGGTAACACCCGTAAAAGTAGAACACCTTAAAACTCTTCTTTCCGATTATGACTCTGAGTTAAAGACATTTTTAATCAATGGTTTTGCGGTAGGTTTTAAAATTGGTTCCGTTGGAAACTGTCATTCATTTATCTCGCCAAATCTCAAAAGTGCAACGGAAAATCCACAGGTTATTATCAATAAACTGGGCAAGGAACGGGAAGCAGGCAGGATTGTTGGACCCTTTTCCTCTCCCCCATTTTTGAATTTCGTTTCTTCTCCTTTGGGTGTAGTCCCTAAAAAGACTCCGTCTGAATTTCGTCTCATCCACCATTTGTCGTACCCCGAGGGCTCGTCGGTAAATGATTCTATCCCCGACGAGACTTCCTCAGTCCATTATGCTAGAATTAGCGATGCAATTCAGGTTATTAAAACCACTGGAGCGGGTTGTTATATGGCGAAAACTGATATCAAATCAGCTTTTCGTATTCCAATTCACCCGGATGATTACCATCTGTTGGGCATGAAATGGAATGATTCATATTATTTTGATCGTTGCTTGCCTATGGGTTGTTCATCATCGTGCGCGATTTTCGAAGCTTTTAGTACCTCTTTAGAATAGCTATCAAAACACCATCTGGGTGCCTCGAGCGTGCTCCATATTCTTGATGACTTTTTGTTTATCGCTGAAACTGAGGCCAAGTGCAGGGATGACCTTAATAAATTTTTATTAATGTGCCAACATCTAGGCATTCCCATTGCACAAGAAAAAACTGAAGGGCCTGAAACTACGCTTCAATTCGCCGGTATTACTCTAGACTCGGTTATTATGGAGGCACGTTTACCAGAGGAGAAGCTTCTAAAATGTCGCACTATGTTGACGGCCCTTTATAAGCGCCGCAAAGTAACTTTACGGGAGCTTCAGTCTTTATTAGGACTTCTGAATTTTACGTGTTCAGTAGTACTTCCTGGCCGTGCCTTTCTCCGTCGCCTTATTGATCTCACCAAAGGTGCGCGCCGCCCGCATCATCGCATACGATTAACTAAAGCGGCTCGGCTTGACATTCTTACTTGGTTGACCTTTTTGGAAGAGTTTAATGGCAGAACATTTTTCTTGGAGGAAAGATGGCTCTCATCACCTCCACTTACAATGTACTCAGATGCAGCGGGGTCGAAAGGCTATGGCGCCATTTTTGGGAGTAAATGGTTTTACGGAGATTGGCCGGACAATTGGAAATCAATTAATATTACGTTTCTTGAGCTTTTTCCCATAGTCATTGCGCTGCACGTGTGGGCTAGCTTTATGGCCAACAAATGTGTGCATTTCTTTACTGATAACGCTGCTGTGGTTGAGATAATTAATCAACAAACCTCTAAACATCCATTAGTCATGGTTTTGATATACGTGACCTAGTCTTGACCTCGTTGAAACACAACATAATGTTTCGGGCTTCGCATGTGCCGGGCGTTGACAATACAAGGGCCGATTTAATCTCTCGATTTCAGATCCAAGCGTTCAGGGAAATATTTCCCGAAGCCGACGAAGCACCCACGCAGGTACCCGAGAACCTACTTCCGAGGAGTTGGTTGTTTACATTAAAAGAATTACTTAATTCGTCTCTAACAACTGCTTCTCAGAAGATGTATCATAGAGCATGGGCGGTCTTCGGGGAATTTTATCAACGTTATTATCATCAAACCAATCTAACGTTTCCTGTCGCGACTTCTTGTCTCGCCTTGTTTGTCTCATATCTCTGTGCACGAAGTTTGGCCCCAGCAACTATCAACTCGTATCTTTCGGCCATCGGATACGTGCATAAAATGAAAGGAGTCACTGATCCTACTAAAGCATTCGTCATACAAAAATTACTTGTAGCTGTAAGCCGTCGGAGCAAGGCCGACATTCGATTACCGATTTCTCGCCCACTGCTCTATGAACTTGTAAAATCTCTTGCACATACTAACTCTTCGGCCTACCAGCGCTCTCTCTACTCAGCCATGTTTATGGTGGCTTTCTATGGTTTCTTTAGAATAGGAGAGCTAGCTAGTAAAACTAGAACCGGACCGGTCGAGGTGGTCCAGTACGAACAAGTCAAATTTCTTGTACGTGATAGTCAGGTCACCACAGTGAAGATAATAATAACAAAATTTAAACATAACACGGCCAATCGTCCCTTTGATATTTTAATAGACAGGGAGTCTTCAGAACTCTTCTGTCCAGTCCAACTTTTAAATGACTATTTTAAGGTCAGGGGCTATGGCAATGGACCTCTTTTCTGTTTCGCCGACGGCACGCCAGTAACGGTTGCTCAGTTTAACACAGAACTGCGCCAAGCCTTGGTTTTCTGTGGTTTAGATACATCGCGATACAAAGGCCATAGCTTCCGAATTGGTGCAGCCTGTCACGCAGCAGAACGAGGTCTATCAGATGCGCAAATCAGAGCTTTAGGGCGTTGGAATTCAGATGCCTTTAAACTGTATATTCGCCCACCATCTTTATCAGCTAATCGTTAAAACAACCAATCCAGGACTGTCGGTCGTAATATTGGTGCTCTTGCGCGGGTCAGACATGAGCTGCTGTGTATTTTCGCTGTGTTGCGACCTCAGTTTCTGGGAGGAAAGTCACTCAATTTGTAGTGTATTATTTGACGAAATTTTATCAATCTGATGTCACTTGATTTGTATAGGTCAGACATGAGCTGCTATACATGTTTAAAATGACATTTCATAGACCGTGTTCCACATGGAATTTGTAGTATATTATTTGACGAAATGTTATCCATCTGATGTCACTTGATTTGTATAGGTCAGACATGAGCTGCTATACATGAGCTGCTATACATGTTTAAAAGGTCTTTCATAGACCGTGTTCCACATGTAATTTGTAGTGTATTATTGGTAGTAATATTATCCATCTGATGAAACTTGATTTTGTATAGGTCAGACATGAGCTGCTATACATGTTTAAAAGGTCTTTATAGACCGTGTTCCACATGGAATTTGTAGTAATTTTATCCATCTGATGTAACTTGATTTTGTATAGGTCAGACATGAGCTGCTATACATGTTTTAAAAGGTCTTTATAGACCGTATTCCACATGGAATTTGTAGTCATTTTATCCATTTGATGTAACTTGATTTTGTATAGGTCAGACATGAGCTGCTATACATGTTTATCATGCGAAATTGATGCATACCGTAAGTGCAAACGCGAGCTCAGCTTGGGTTCTTGGTGGGGTTGCCACATCTCTGTGGCTGTTGGCGGTTAATTTCCCCACCTTTGCTGAAGAGACTTAATTCTGTTCAATTAGTTTCTATGGTTACGCCGCGCGTACAATCCGTACTTATTATTACTCAAGCGTGGCGTAACCTTTGTTATTAGTACAAATAAAATCGTCACAAAAGTGGCCAATTTTAGTCCAACCATGTCTCAAGAATATTTCCTGTCTCATCATCAAACGAGTACGTCCCCATGCTGAGCGCGCTATGCAACCAGAGATGCTCTAGTTAATCGTGAGGCGATATAAAAATTGATATTTCATAGCGGCCAGAATTTTTGCAAATGACTGTATATTTACATACATAAATAAACTTTGATACTGATATGGTAATTAATTAAAACTCAATCATTCTGTAAGAGATTCGTGTCATTCGTGTGATTCATGCATTCATTTGTTTCATTCATTCATTCATTCGTTTCATTCATTCATTTGTTTCATTCGTGCATTATTTTCATTCATTCGTTTCGTTCATTCATTCCTTTCATTCAATCGTTTCATTCATTTGTTTCGTTCATTCATTCATTTGTTTCATTCATTTAATTCAATCATTTCATTCATTCATTCGTTTCATTCATTCATGCATTCGTTTCATTCATTCGTTTCGTTCATTCATTCCTTTCATTCAATCGTTTCATTCATTCATTTGTTTCGTTCATTCATTCATTTGTTTCATTCATTTAATTCAATCGTTTCGTTCATTCATTCATTTGTTTCATTCATTTAATTCAATCGTTTTCATTCATTCGTTTCGTTTATTCATTCAATCGTTTCATTCAATCGTTTCATTCATTCGTTCATTCATTCATTTGTTTCATTCATTTCATTCCTCTCAATGATGTTTTCGCTTTCACTTGATTCATTCATTCATTTCATTGATATCATTAGTTTCAGTTAACTTCATTTCAGTCGTTTCAATTTTTTATTTCATTCATTCATTTGTGTTGTGTGACTTGCTGGGATATTTTAGTAAACAAAGTAATTTGCATGAGCCGTCTGAAGTCTGCTGTTATTGTTACTTTTCTGTAATAAAATCGATCAAGATATCGCGAATATTGTAACATGCAATGCATCATAATCCATTCAGGTTAGTGTTCCTCCTCAGTTCAGCTTTGATAGTACATAACACTAGATTAATTGTTTACGGGTTTGGCGTACAATGTCACATTCGCTTTAGTTTTTTCACATATTTCAGGTCAATAAATGGTAAATATTCCTATTGCTAAGCCTTATTATTACCCATGTCATTTCTAGGGAATATTTTTCCACTACTGAGCTAAAAAGACGAACTACTGTACAAAGAAGATGAATAATTATGCAAAATATGCAAATCAGGTTCAGAGGGAAAAGGCCGATACAGCGTTGCCTTTGATGGCCGCTCAAAGAAAGACATTTAAAAAGCCAAATCAAACTTTTCTGATTATCAAAATAGACAAGATCATCTTTCAGAATCCGTTAAAATATCGAAAGTAAAATAGGACATTTTGGAGATATCACTTCTTAGATATGACTCAAATTCGTTCGAAGATCGCGACACGCTCGACAGTGAAATTCGATCGCTCACGGGATAAAGTGATTATCCGCGAATTTGAAATTCTATCCTGTGGAACATTAGTTTAGATAGCAAATGATGTAGAATGAAAGTATCAACGGCTAAAAACTACCCAAAGTGTGTTTTTATGAACTCTAAATATGGCTCATATTTCGTACGATTTTCCGCCGGACTAAATGCAAAACGAGGGGGGGGGGGGGGGGGGGGGGGGGTGGTCTATCTTCGAAACGATTTAACCGATAACTCTTAAATGCGGCCATTCTTAATCTTTTAGGATAGACTATAAATGGTGAAAAATTGAGGCGAATCGGCCGACCCAGATCCGCGGCCTCTGCCCGGTTTTCTCAGACAACGACACTTAACTGAATTTCTTTACAAAAAGCAGTGGTTAGTTTTGATGTGCAATTTGAGATAATATCAGTCAGCTTTATTGAACTCCTTTATTTTAGAGTACAAACACTAAAACCATGCAACGTTTTGCACGAGGTCTGCAAGGGACTTGACATAAATTAGCAGGGGGGGGGGGGTGTTGATTCAGATTAAACGCCTGAAAATTTTCTGGCCAAACCCAGGGCACTGGCATGAAATATGGCGATCCTCCCCTGAGCCATGGCTCAAAGTATCATGACCCACCCTTTTTGATAGCTTATTTTTTTGGTGACCCACCCTTTTCTACTGTCTTTAAAAAACATAACCCACCCCCATCCCCCTAAGGCAGTTCTCTCTATTACATCTATTCTAGCTTTTAGGAATAAAACTACTTGAAAAATGTGTAACCAAATAAAAATATTATGTTTTAAAAATACTCATGAGAGATAAAAGTTCATGTTTTTATGAAAAAAGCAATATTGTACAAATTGATAACAAAAAATGGCATCGCATATACTATTTAACAGTAGGTTGAGTACTAAGTTAAGAATAAAAGACAACCAATTCACTTTTACAGTCTGAAATATGATTGCTGGCTGTCATCATCATAGAAGTACTGTTGTTGCTGCTGCGTATTTCTGCCACTAATAGCACTTACCAGTTGGGCCATGGAATCTGCTTTCACTTCCTCCTTCCTGAGCTCAGCTTCTCTCTTACTTTGTTCGTCTAAGGTCTTAAGAAACTTTTCGTCACTCTCCTTTTGGAAACTGGTGAACTCTGTCCAGGCATTTCCAAGCAAATTTTCATTTTTGGATTTTTTTGCCTTTCTTTTGACATCTCTTATCATCTGCAGTTTTCCTTTTTATGTCACTGGAATTAGCTGGTAGCTGTAGTTCAGGAAGATTATCATCAGTAGCTGTTTGATTGGAAAAACCCTTATCAGTATATCATTGATATTATTTTATGATTTTAAATTACATAATGGTAATTCAAAAAATATTTGCATTGTGTTGAAAATTATCAGACTTCTTGAAATTGGTTCTACATATATTCAACAAAGCCACATTTCGGACAACAGAATTCATTATCTTCGCTGTACCCCTTCATACTTCATACTTCTGTAATATGGACACCTGAGGTTTCTATTTCAGATGTGTGTCCACATTTTGGGCAGTCGATTTCCTCTCTTTCACCTAAACCATACTTTGTTATCATTTCTGATTCTAATAAATATGAATTTATTAATTATTTGGATACAGTATTTATTTGATAAAAACACAGTTATTTTCAAAACAGTTGTCTCGTGAATACTGAATGTATTCTATAGGTACATTAATTGGCTGACGAGGGAATTCCACGTTGAATTCACGCGAAAAGGCGATTTTAGACAATTTTTAGGAAAGAAAGCCAGTGCAGTGTTCAGTCTTTCGCTACGCTAGCCAATAGGAATCAAGCAAAATTGAATATACTAAAATCAGTTTATTTGAAGGACAAAAGTTGTTTTCTTCAGTCGTTTTAACGTCTACATTTACGGACAATCTACAACAGAAACACAGCCATAGATCTAGATATGGATAACTAGTTCATAGCTAATGAAAGCTTACAACCAGAAAGACGGCTAAAAGCGATGACACGGGAGAAAAGTTCTCAAGTCTTGTCAAACTTGTAAGTAAGTTATACTTACTGATATTATTCTGTTTAACAAAGAAGTTAATCGGAAAGATATAAAACTACGGACTACCCTCATAAAACTTTAATAAATCGTTCAAATTTTCTCAATTGACGTTTCTTGTTGTACTTTCAATCCGATCAGAGAACTGCCGCTTGCATGAGAAGCTGAACTTCAACTTTTCACAGGACATTGTCATTGATGGATTTGTTAACTACGATACTCAGCAGTGAATGCTGAGATTCTCAGGCAAAGGATTTCAGACAAAGCCATATTTATTGATAAACATGCAGAGGCGATAGCTCTGATTCAGAGTGATTCAGTCAGTACACATGTATGTACAACTACAACAACTCAGTGAACAATAAAGCCGGCCGACAGCCGATCGACAAGCAAAGCCAAAGACAGGATAATTTGCAGTGTTGTATGAGTTTGGCCATACTGACAGGTACAACTATTTTTGTTGTTTATATATTGGCTTCTATTAGATTGTCAGGTACGTTGTTGCTGGAGTTGTAATTCGTTCGCCATGATTTGTGTCGTTGTACTTCGCGTAATCGTAGTCTCTTTCTCAAACTTCGATTCTTTTCTCTTATTCCCGGCCAATAAGCTTAATTATCTGAAAGTGAAAACAAATTATTTACATCGAATATATTTCGTGTTAGAGATGCTAAAACCAGATTCAACCATGATTTGCTTTGATTTCGTGTTTTAACACGCAAAGTTTAGACTTTAAGAACAGGTCTCTGTAAGAATCAAACAAAGTTGGAAATGAATTTTTTTACCCCCCCCTTGAAATTTTGTGTGCAGGTAGGCCACCTAGGGGGTTGCACAAAAACACCCCATGTTGGGGTCATCAAATGTATTGTTGCCATGGAAACGGCAATTGTTCCTTCTGGCCCAGTCCCCACAAATTCAACCCAAAATTCCCTCCTGCAAAGTGCAAATGAATGAGGCTGGTTCTCCGGCGCATTTAAACCAATTTTATTCAAATTTGTTTCCAAAGCAGGTCAACTCCTCTAGTTTTACAAATGGTTAATGACTACAATTGTCTTCGAGTATTCGCTCAGAAAATCGACACCTGGCGAGGGGCCATGTCGGCCATTTTGACAGACAGGAAAAACAGGCACAAATGTTTCGCTTATAGCTCCGAAAGTACGCACTTCTGAGAACTTTTACTTTTATCACAACTTCTACAGACATCAATGTTACAGAATCCAGAAAAATCTCTTCGGGGAGTATGATAGTTTTACTATGGGGATCTGTACCATTTGAGGGAAATGTTCAAAATATGAACAATTCGTCATGTTGTAGCTTGATTATTTCCCTCAAAAATTCCTATCATTGACTGAATACAGCTATAAAGCTAATTCCTATTATGTAGTGTACCCATTCAATGCAATTATTGAAAGTCTGAAGATGCGAAGTCTGAGAAATAAATATTCATTCAAGGCCTGCCTTGCGAATTTGGGCAGTTTTCACGATGTCAGTCTAATCGAGGAAATTGTACTCTGATTGTTCCACATTCTCGGCTATACATGGTACAGACACTAACAGGCATGAAAGAGCTTTTATATTACAACTTAAAAGCGTCCAGATAAGAAAACCTTTGGTTCTTCCGCTCACAGTCAGACCGGCACACTATCGAACGACTGGTGAATAAGAACTGTAAATATTGACGTTCACTCCAATCGAAGCAGGAAAATCCTTCCACAGAGCTGTATATATGGTCCACACACTTTGTAAGAGCCTCGTGGTGTATCCTGAGTACTGTACTGTGCTGAAATGTTCCCAATAATTTTTTTTAAACAACAAGAAATAAGTGTTTGGTTCGTATTATCAAAACCGGAAATGTCACGCAATGTTAGCTGCTGACGGCCGTAAGTAGGACCAAGTTTAAACGGATAGAGGGTAAGCGAACTAGGAAAGTACTTTACTCTTGTATCAATTTACGATTTAAATTAGATACTGCTTAGAATTATATATATTTAATATTAATATAATATAATACGGTATATATTACAATAATAATCTACCACAGGCAGTCCGTAAGTTGTAGATTATATTGTCTGGGCATTGTTTTGTCACATTGAAAACGCGGGAGAATTGTTTAAAATGGAATTGAAAATGGATCGAAGCTGCTCGTTTATTAACTCCGAAGGTAAAAACAGTGGCTGCAAAGGAACGCAAGTAACCTTGAGCGAGTGTGAGAGGGATATATCTAGACATTTGCAAAGCTATGGTCTTAGCAAAAGTGATATCCGCAACGAAATGGATCTCCTACTCTGTCGTGGAGGTAAATACATTTCAAGTTGTTAGACCTTGTTATTCTTGTTATAGTCATGCAGTGTCTTATAAATGATTGTTTGTGCATATAAGTACGTTTGAATCAATAACTCGTCTTTCTATTGACTTACAGATCATAAGTATATTGTATTTCAACTTTAAGCTAGGATAATTTGCAATCCTTTCTTTTTCATTCTAATTTGCATAAGGAGAGCGCCGGTGTACATAGGCTAATTTACATTGCAAGTTATAAATTTGTACCTCGTGGCTACTGGTAGCTCATGGCTGATTTCAATTACATAATAAAATTGGTAGAGTAGAGATATTCGTTTACATGGATTTATCTGGTTGTCAGGTTTTTTCGATGTTGATCGCGAAGACGTGAGCACCACACTCATCATATGTCAATTTCATCGAGATCGCCTTGGAATTTACTGGAGAGGGCGACGTCAAAATTGCCAAGTGCCGCATGAAGTTGCAGGCCATAAAGGCGCAGCGGCAAAAGGAGAGAGAGACCGCGCCTTATTGAAAGAACAGTCTCACTACATAAAGCGCGTGGCGGGAAAACTAATCCCCGTTGGATCAGGTATATAAGCTATACATAATATTATACTGTGTGATTCGCCGATCATTGGGACTTAGAAGTAAATACGTGATAGATTAACGATACAATGCAAAAACTGGATAAGAAGAATCGTGAGGCTGTTAGCGGCTAAGGACATGCGTGTCAGTAATACGATAGAGATAGACAAAGTTTGTAACTACTTCATTTGCATATCACAGAGGCATTTATGTTCAGTACATTTTGGTTCATTCGTACTTATTCGATAATTTCATCCTTGTCATTTATGTCACAGCTGTATGCAGAGAATGCAGGAGATCGCTCACTTTGTGCAAGCAACCGGAAATATGGTACACACACATTTAAAAAAAAAACGAAGTGGGCGTGGTCTATTTACAATGTCTTTTTTGGTAAAACCATGTCTTCTCGTTTACTTATTATTTATATTCCCTGTGAACGAACAAGTAAATTCAAATGCAACAAAGCACTTCAGAAGGTCAGTGCACAGTCAATGACTCCAAAAAAGCTGGACATCTCGTGGAGTGCACAAGGTGATGTAATGTATGATGATAGTGATGATGACATAGAAGAGGTAACTTTCAAAAGTCAACGCAGCGAGAAACTTGCTGTCATTAATGAGCTGCTCAGCTTGGGGGGACACCAGCCGTTATCCAGAATTCTTCAAATTTCTTGGAAGGATGCTACGCCAAAAACACAAAAATACTACAGATCAAAGGTGGAAGAGGTTGTTAGCACCGTACTAGATGTAGTAGCACCTAACGACGCAGGCTTGTTATGGAATGCACTCAAGGCATCCCCACAAATCAACGAGCGTTATAATGAAACGTATACCAAGTCAGATGCATCACTCATGTTGGCTCTTGTAGAAAGTTACAGGCAGGCTTCAAACAGCAGTACACGTAAAAACATCCTAAGTGTCATTGCAGATAAACTCTCGTTCGACGATCTTGAGAAGCTGATACCAGGCATCTCACGACATCGATTCACAGTCGCCCGCCGCCATGGCCTCCAGTATGGAGCAGATTGGATTAACCGCTAAACCACTTAGACAGAGAGTTGACTCTGATCAAGTTGAACATTTCATCAATTTTATCACCGGTCAAATTGCCATCCAAGATCTGCCCTTTGGAACAAGAAAGCTCCGACTGACTACGGGGGAAGATATAGAGATCCCAAATGTCATCAGGCTGCTGATACCATCGCGTCTAGTAGACCAGTACCTCCAGTTCTGCCAGGAAATCGATTTCAAGCCACTAGGGAAGAGCACGTTACTGAAAATCATCTCCGAAAGTTGTGGTGCTTCTGTGAGAAAATGTATGAAGGGCTTAGACAATTATCTAGCTGAAGGGACAAGGGCCTTCGACGATCTAAAGTATGTCGTTGAAAAACTCTCACAAGCCGGCATGCCTGATACAAAAGTGACTGATTTGAAGAACGCACTTCTAGAGGGCAAGAAGTACTTAAAGGGAGATTATAAGGTAAGCTATTGAAATACTTACTGTACATTGTTTTGTATTGTGCGCTGTTCACTATTTTAATACATACAGCTTATTGTCCGCAATAAGTATATCTGTCAAACCATCAAATAAGGGGTTTATTATTCCACAATTGATTGTGTTTCTTTGTTTCCTGAAGTTTTTAAGCCATTTTTGCTATGTGTTTCTTGCGCGCGCGAACTACTGTGTAATACGCTGGCATATTTTGCGTGGTCTCTTGCCCTTATATGGTAAAATGACGCACGAGTGGAATAATAGCAAAGAGCGATATTGCTAATTTTCTGTATAAACTTCTTTTGATATGTCACATATACCAGGTACATGTCTCGAGTGACTCAGACGTTGCAGACCACTGCATGAAGTTTTCACTCAGTGACGTGGAACACAACCAATATCAAGATCCGTGTGTCCACGAACACACACAAACCTGCGATAGGTGTCTGCAGCTAAATAACGTATGTAAATACACTTTTACGCATACGATTCAAGGACGGTCAGAATGCCGGATTACATTTTATTTTATTTTATATTTTATTTTCAAGATTCGCCCATAGAGCAGCTGTTGTATAATTATAGTACACGAAGTCCCCAATAAGTAAGACTTTCTCCACGTACAACGGGAAAGTTGATCCAAACTCAGTTCTATCACGAATCGATGTTTGTATACCTTTGATTCTTTTTACCAGGTTCTTGAACAGGTTTGCAAAGAAATAGAGGTGACAGAGTTTGAAAGTGAAGACGATAAGGATGAGTCGATGTTCCTAGTCCAAAAAGCCGGCCTCAGCCATCGTAGCATGGAAAGCGCATCAGCTACGATGTATAAATCAAGATCGTGCTAGGTTGGATGTGCTGGAATCACTAGATTCCACTGCTGCTTTAATTGTGCAAGACTTTGCCATGAAGTTTATTGCCATCACAGTATGGAGAAGCGCAAAGTGAGTTTTTTGCTAAACGAGGCATATCGTGGCACGTGTCGGTATGTCACAGAAAGTTGAATGGCAAGTTATAATCGCAAACATTTATCCACATACTGGAATCGGGGCTACAGGACTCAAATACCGTTGTACTAATCATGGACCATGTACTTCGATCTCTCAAGAAACAACACCCCGAGATCGTACGTGTATTCTTCCGTCAAGATAACGCGGGCTGTTATCACTCGTCAAATACAATTCTGTCAGCTGATGTTCTCTCGAAACGGAGTGGAATACAACTCTTTAGGATAGACTTCAGTGATCCACAAGGCGGTAAAGGATCGTGCGATCGTAAGGCCGCGCAGGTTAAAGCGCACATAAAAAGCCACATCAATGAAGGATATTCGGCTACAAATGCTAATGAGCTGAAAACAGCAATTGAGTCGAGAGGAGGGATCCCTGGTGTCCAGGTTGTAGTCGTACAAGTGAAAAACAAAGGTACCGGAAACTTCAAACTAGAGGGAATAAATAGCCTGAACAATTTTGTATTCTCCCAGGAAGGATTTACCGCGTTTCGCGCATATACAATAGGACCTGGCCAATGCTTCTCCTGGAGTTCATTCGAATCAGGTACTATATACGCTTGTTACATGTTATTAAGAAACTAGCAACTGTCCTGGCTCGGGTTATTCCATTAAAACTGATAGCAACTGTGCATATGCTTGGATCTTTGTTAATTAATATATATAATTAATAATCTACTATTGGCGCCACAAAATTTCGACTAACTTTATATTTATTTCTCTAACGCATAACCTTTAACGTATTTATTTTACGTTATTGATCAATTGATTCATGTTGATAGGCGTTTTCTCCGCCGTTTGCGTTGTATGCGCGCGCTTGGAAGTATGTGCTGCATAACAACAACAATAATCTACATCTCCTTGTATAGGTAAGATATTAGCACTAATAAGTTTTGCCCGTCCTTATACACTATCGGTCCTTTTTGTTTCCTTTTCAACTGACCAGTGCCAAGAAACACCGACTTCCAATGGTTTGAAGAAGAAGAACTGTTTGGGACAGCTGACTTCGTCGACGTTTTCCAACGAGCATCTAAGGTGGGTAAGCCATGGATATTTGTGTAAGATGATAAACGATAAAATAAAATTTGTATGACATACTATAGCTTATGTATTATGAATTAAATTTGGCGGCAATGTCATCTTCTGTTTTATTTGCATAGTCCGTAAGAATACAGTCAGAAGCAGATGATGGCCACAACAGTGAAGGTGATGGCGAAGATATAGAAAGTCAGACGTCAGCAAGCGATAGCAGTGGTAATGACAGTGGACCTGAACAAACCGAAAACGACCCACGGAGAATATATACATGTCCCGATGAAAGCTGCACTAAAACCTTCGTCAGATATTCGGCGGTGGAGCGACACTGTGAGTTCGGTGTTCATCAAAGATCACTAGAAAGAATGACCTTACAAGACAGAGCAAAGATAAGTTACGCAAAGCATCTTCAAGAAGGGCAATCTCTCCGACACCCCAGCATGCATCCAGTAAGCAGTTCATCCGTGACGCAAAGCGATTTGCAAAGTGACGCATGCCTAAAGGGGTGGGCACTCAAGTCTACAACCAAGAAAGTTAGATTCAGTGAAAAACAGAAGACCTTTCTGGACTGTAAATATAACGTTGGCGAACAGACTGGGAAGAAAACGAACGGCGAAGAAGTTGCTAGAGAAATGAGACGAGCTCGCGGAAAGGACGGCAAACGATTGTTTACCGTTGAAGAATTTCTATCTCTTCATCAAATCGCGTCCTATTTTTCTCGTGTAACTGCAAAACGGAGGAACCTGACGGTTCTGGAATGTCAAGTGCAAGAACAATTGGAAGTGCTTAGAGAAGTGACGCAAGAAGTTACCACTAGTCTTGTTACATCACGTGCCATTGAACCTGAGTGCCAGATCCGCCAAAGAAGATCGCGTTACGGCCGACTTATCAAACCTCGACAAAGGCCGTAGACCTATTGGGGACTTCATTTACATGTAAAGCATCGAGGACGTGAGGACGACGAATCGATCGAAGTTCGAATAAAGTGTTTTGTTGTCTATTGTTTTCGTATTGATTTCTTTTTTCGTGTTTTTCACTAAATTTGCGCCTTCTTTGATGAATAAGTCGTCTTTTTGTGGTCAGGTTGACTGAAAACAACTATCTGCACAAATAACGAACTGACGTTCTCGTTCTCTTTGCGTTTCAAACATAAGCATTTCACGTTGTAGTTTAGCACAGAACGGCTGATGTAAGACCAAATCGAGCTCATTTTGTCCTCACGTCCCCGTCCTCGATGCTTAAAGTCCCTATTAATAAATCCGCCCTAATGAATGTTGTTCAAAACGCTGTTAAACTTTTCAGTTTTTGCCATTATATGATTTCAGTCAACTCTAAGACATACGTGAAAACAAGGTAAGGGATACAGGAAGATATTAGAGACAAGGGTCAAGTCAGGGGACGCGAAGCCTAGGCCGAAGGCCCAGTATATGCGGACACCCTTTGGCGACTAGTTATTTGCCTCATTATGAAATAAGTCTTCCATACTTTTCAAACCGACGCGACCAAACGCAGGACAGACAAGGATAAGTATTTCATGATTAATTTTGCAAACAAATAAGCGATCGCTCTTTACTATTAGCTATTTTACAAAATTAAAATAGGTATTTCAAGTGATCTCACTTCCGGTCAGCGGCTAACATTGCGTGACATTTCCGGACTGCCTGTGGTAGATTATTATTGTAATATATACCGTATTATATTATATTAATTAGCCATTACCAAAACGAGCAGGGGACTGGTACCAAGTCCGTAAAACTAATTCAATTCGATACTAGTAAAATTAGGCATCGTTTTCTGAGAGAGCAGATCAAACTTAGCTAGTCTGCAAAGTTTGGTGAACTTCGGCTTAATATTGACGATGCTAGAGGGCATCAAAGATGACTATTTTCCCATACAAACTCTGTAAAATTTTGACGTTGTCCATCCAAACCATACATTCACTGTAACATTTTGGCTGGACAACACAATTTCAAAAGTTTATAATTCCGACAGAATTCGCCCAAATTAAATCACATCAAACTTTGCACTGATGCTAATTTCCACATGCTCTTTCATGTCATAAACTTAATTTCGTAATTGCATTAATTCTAATACTAATTCCCAGTCCCCTGCTCGATTTGATAGTGTCTAATATTAAATATATATAATTCTAAGCAGTATCTAATTTAAATCGTAAATTGATACAAGAGTAAAGTACTTTCCTAGTTCGCTTACCCTCTATCCGTTTAAACTTGGTCCTACTTCCGGCCGTCAGCAGCTAACATTGCGTGACATTTCCGGTTTTGATAATACGAACCAAACACTTATTTCTTGTTGTTTAAAAAAATTTATTGGGAACATTTCAGCACAGTACAGTACTCAGGATACACCACGAGGCTCTTACGAAGTGTATGGACTATATATACAGCTCTGTGGAAGGATTTTCCTGCTTCGATTGGAGTGAACGTCAATATTTACAGTTCTTATTCACCAGTCGTTCGATAGTGTGCCGGTCTGTGTGAGCGGAAGAACCAAAGGTTTTCTTATCTGGACGCTTTTAAGTTGTAATATAAAAGCTCTTTCATGCCTGTTAGTGTCTGTACCATGTATAGCCGAGAATGTGGAACAATCAGAGTACAATTTCCTCGATTAGACTACATCGTGAAAACTGCCCAAATTCGCAAGGTAGGCCTTGAATGAATATTCATTTCTCAGACTTCGCATCTTCAGACTTTCAATAATTGCATTGAATGGGTACACTACATAATAGGAATTAGCTTTATAGCTGTATTCAGTCAATGAAAGGAATTTTTGAGGGAAATAATCAAGCTACAACATGACGAATTTTTCATATTTTGAACATTTCCCTCAAATGGTACGAATCCCCATAGTAAAACTATCATACTCCCCGAAGAGATTTTTCTGGATTCTGTAACATTGATGTCTGTAGAAGTTGTGATAAAAGTAAAAGTTCTCAGAAGTGCGTACTTTCGGAGCTATAAGCGAACAAGTTGTGCCTGTTTTCCCTGTCTGTCAAAATGGCCGACATGGCCCCTTGCCAGGTGTCGATTTTCTGAGCGAATACTCGAAGACAATTGTAGTCATTAACCATTTGTAAAACTAGAAGAGTTGACCTGCTTTGGAAACAAATTTGAATAAAATTGGTTTAAATGCGCCGGAGAACCAGCCTCATTCATTTGCACTTTGCAGGAGGGAATTTTGGGTTGAATTTGTGGGGACTGGGCCAGAAGGAACAATTGCCGTTTCCATGGCAACAATACATTTGATGACCCCAACATGGGGTGTTTTTGTGCACCCCCCTAGGTGGCCTACCTGCACACAAAATTTCAAGGGGGGGTAAAACATTTCATTTCCAACTTTGTTTGATTCTTACCGAGAGACCTGTTCTTAATAGTGATGAAAAGAGCTGGAAAATTTGCTGTTTGCTGCAACCAACGTCTTGTACTTGTAGTTGTAGTTAAAGGCTGTTTCGGTCTTTCAAAAAATTTAACTTTAAACTCAAATGGCGGGAAAACTCTTGCAAGTCTTCGGTGCATCGATTTTAATCATTCATTCAGTAGAGTATTAATTCAAGCCATGCAAGGTACGTTTTAATTATTTTGTTTTCAATGTTGTTGTTTCACGAAAACAGTCAACAACATCAAAAGTACGGGCTTCCTGTATCTTCATGCAATTCAGCTTTTCAAATGTCTTGATTTTAATCGCATTTTCAAAATAAAAATCATTATTTATGTCTGTAAATGTTTTTATTTGTTCCTTTTTTAAGCAATCTTGATGTTTATTTGTTTTCTTGATGAGTAACAAAGTCGAAAATCGAACTTAAACACAAAATTCAGCGCAGGATCCCTATATATCGTTGAATTCAGCTTTTCAAAGCGTTGAATTCCATCTCAGCCAATCAGCGCACGAGTTTCATATGAGCTATGGGATTCTATATTGAATTGCAGCTCAAATACAAAATTGATATTCATCTAATTTTCACCATGCATGCAAGTTATGCAGTGTTCATCATAACAACATAACTAAGACAACCGTTTTTGAAATAGCTGTATGTATAAGACTATTTAAACATATTTAAACAAATATTTGAGAAATAGAACAGTCAGTGTTGGTAGAAGTTTGGCTCATAAGAATAAGATTTTGACTTAGGTTTACAAACAGATCTGAAGGATTTAACTCACCCAGATTTACTTCTTCCAAATCTGCAGTGGAGTCGATTGCTCCCTCAATCCCCTTCGCCTCAGGACAATCACCCCAAAAAGCGTTTATTTCATCGAAATACTTGGTTGTTTTTGCTCGGCCTTCTCCAGTCCTGGACGCTTGGTCATTGTACTTTGTGTACTCTGTCTTCAGGTGCTTCAGTTTGGTTCTACACTGCATGTAGTCGCGGTTGTAACCCAGAGCAAGCATTTCTGTGCTCATTTTCTTATAAATATCCGAGTTTTTGTGCGTCGTATTGAGCATTTTCAACACTTTATCGTCACGCCAGATTGCAATTAACGCTTTCACTTCATTATCACTCCAAGTTTCTCCCCTTTTAGACATTTTTCTTTGAAACTATACTTACATACTATGAAAGGATGCCAAAAACCACGAGGCAGTTTGAAGAGAACTACCTAAATTTGCATAAGTGCCGGGTTACAAAGTGTGGTGTTAGATCATTTTTATTTATTTTTTATTTTCTATTTCTCTATTCTCTTTTATTTATATATATATTTATTTTCAATTATTTTTTCTACCTTTTATTC
Source organism: Actinostola sp. cb2023 (assembly GCA_033675265.1). NCBI lineage: Eukaryota > Metazoa > Cnidaria > Anthozoa > Actiniaria > Actinostolidae > Actinostola > Actinostola sp. cb2023. Next base: position 307,186 of record JAUJYZ010000415.1, read on the forward strand.
TCCATTCCTTATTTTTCATTTTTTATTTTTCATTTTCTTTTTAATTCCTACAATTTATTTTTCCTATTTTTTATTTATTTATTTATTTATCTTTTATTCACTTTTCCATCTTTATTTTTCTTCTCCACACGTCTCCCTCTTTCAATATGTATGGATTTAATTGCAATCGCCACCCACAAAAAGAGGCCACCTCTCGAGGTGGACTAGTTTAGATTGATCTCGGCTCACTTGAAAGCGTTCACACTTTGGCCCGTTTGTCTTTAGATCGATCTCGGATCGATCTAAATGGCTAGTGCGAACGGCCTCTTACAACCTATTAGTCAATGTACAGTACTCTAGTATACAAAGTACATAGTTACTTTTTCAGAGCACTGGCGTTTCCAGCTTTGTGGTGTGCTAACAGAACGTCAAAATGCTCCTTACAGGAGCGGCCTTTAATTGGGGTGCTAAGTGCATCGCCCCACGCTTGCTGCAGGTTCGCTGCAATCATATTCCAATCTGCTGGATTTTCGGGACGAAATACAGCTACTTCTTTCATAAGATCAATATCATGGTTCACGTGCTATCTGAAAATCGGCTAAAACAGCAAGTATGAAGTGACTTAAAAAGTTTTCAGATTAGTCCAGGAAAGAGCTTACATCAGTCTGCATCCTTCCGAGTTGATAGAAAAACACAAATCTAGACTAAAATTCAAGTTTTCTCAGATTATTGAGTCAAATCAACAACGTTAACTTCATCCTGCCTTAAAAAATACAAAATATTTGCTTCCAGGTTAGCACTTTCAAACTGATACTGAATCGCTCCATTATTTGTCAAAACCATATTAAAAGCTTAAAAACTACTTACCATATTAAAAGCTTAAAAACTACTTAAACTTAAATACAGAACTTAAAAGTCGAGAATACTTACTCTTTTCTCCATTTTTTCTCCTTGAACTCGAACTACGAGTAAACCAAGCTCTACCGCGGGAAAACGGATAGCTTTTTCACGTGTAGCTGTGATGACGTCATCAAAAACCGGAAATAAACAGGATTTACCTGTACCTGAAAACCGAACCGGGGTATCTTAAGGCGTCTATTGTATGCAAAACACCTAAATGGTAAAATGGCATCAATGACTTGATGATAATAATAATCATAATGATAATAAGTAATACATCGATACAAACGACTCGATAGTGGACTAACTGAAAGGCTTATCGAGCCTTAAAGCTAACATAGTAAATTTAGGACAACCTGAAAACACCGAGGGGCTTCTCTTATAAGCAACCCTCTGCCCTGGACCCTGCAACAAGAGATCGCTAATCTTTGGGAGTCGAAAAACGCACTTAACAAAGAGTTTAAAGGCTCCACGACCCGCGTGCAAGAAAGGCCAAAAAGACTCTTGAATGCCATTCAGGCATTATCAAAGTGCCACAACCGCGACATGCTTCCAGGTGGCGGACTGAAGCACCTAACAGAGGAACTGGGGGGCATAACCAGTTGTTCTTGTGAAACCCAACCACTCGCCAATACGCATCGGAGTTCAAATCTTGTTACTGGATGGAACTAGCTGCGGAAAGCTGATCTGGCTCGAACTATCATCGAGGTAGACGAAGCTAAGAAGACCCGTGGATCGCCATCGTCTGACCAAGGGACGCATAAGCTTGGTAAAACAAAAACATGCGCTACTCAACCCAAAGGGAAGGACTTTAAAAATATATTAATGATCGGGATGGATATCTACGTGATGATAACCCGACTTAGGGTCCCAAGTAAAAACAATGGTTTTCCTCGACCACTTGAGATAGAGAACGTAAACTGCTCATATTTAAACTTAGGTTTCACAAGAAATTCATTAACATGCCTAAGATCGATAACTAGGCGACGTTTTTTGCCTTCGGCAACAGTCAAACGATTGACACAAAAAGGAGGATAAGTATGCTCTACTATACCACAGTTAACCAGGAGCCCTGAAATAGCCTGTGCCACAAAATTGGGTGCTTATAATAATAATAATAATAATTTAATAATTTATATTGCGCACAATACATAGAATGATCTAATGCGCATTACAATTATACTATAAAATGTTAAAATTATAAACTAAGATAAAATAAAATAATTATGTACTCGTAATCCTATGAAAATACTATGTAACAACTAATTAAAAACAGATAATATATGTACATAATTTCCCAATTAGGAGTTCAATATTGATCACAAATAACAATGCTTATTGTTATATACTAATTTAAATAGTTCCAGAGTTGAGGAGCTGCCATTGCAAATGAACGATCACCCAGCGTGGCCTTTGATTTGATAGCAGGAGCACTAAGTAGTATGGAATTGGTTGATCGCAAGTTGTAATTAGATGACTTAAATCTTTAATATACACTGGAGCAAGTCCATGAATAGCCTTGAATGTTATTAAAAGTATCTTAAAATTGATACGTGATCTTATTGGGAGCCAGTGCAGTTCATGTAATAGGGGCGACCTGTTGTTCTTCTTGTTGGGTAATCACAAAAAAGTAATCAATACACCTCTTGAATCATAACTAACTACAAATTCAGAGGCGCCTAAACAATGGACCCAATAATGGGCGGACGATTTTAAAAGCCCTGACTGTTGCTGCTAGCATTAAATTCATCAGTATTACAAAACATAAGAGTATCAAATACTCAAATTCCTGGTCTAAGATATTGCCATCCAGTCATTTGGAGGTGGAGCTAGACTCCTTGGGATCTGTTGTGATGGCTCTTCTGCAGGACACACATAAGTGACCAAATTATCCGCACTAGACATATAGCCACAAATAAATAAAAACGTAAGTCGTATACGTACTCGCTTACATTGTCCTCGTGATAAATAATGATGAACATAAAATAAGACAGGTAATGCTAAGATTAAGCGATGTGGTAGACGTTCGTCCTGACTGATGACCCGAAGGAAGACTTGAAACGATGATTACCAATACATAGCCATATGCTAATCATAAGCACGCTTTTAGCAACAACTACTTAACAACACTACACACTACTTTCGTAACAACTCATTAGGAACAATAGACAAATTATTTTACCAACGTGCAGAAAACAAATAACTGCTTAACTGCGTACCAGCATATTACTTCCTCTAGTGAGCTGGCTCGTGTGTTGACTTAGGGAGTTATGGTTAGTTGCCTCCTGCAGACCTGAAGAAGACCAAGTTTGTCGTAACGTTGTCCACAGACAGGATAAATAAACATGCAGGACGAAAATCCCAAGGAAACTAACACTGATCCTCCAAGAAGTTGTAGATTTTTTTCTTTTGTCTCGTCACTAGCTATATTCCCATTCTCCATCTCTTGCCTCAGGGATACCGTAAAATTTCAAGTCTCGTGTCGACTGTATGCCTCTTGATAGAGACGTGTTTGGTTGTTATATTTTTTATCCTTAGCTTAGAACGCATTCTAAAGACTTTTGATTGTTTCTTATGCTCTTCAAGCTCTTCATCAATGAAGGAAATGCCATTTTCCAGTTCTTCCGTCTTCGCCATTACTTGGTTGACCTTCTGATTAAGGTTTGATATTTATGCCTGAACTTTGTTGATTGATCCTGCTACTGATGCAATTTTCTCTTCGATTGAGGTTTCTTTACTCAAGACGAGCTTAATCTGGTCTGCAAGGTCTCGGTCATGTCTAAGGCTTCAAGTATTTCGTTCTGTTCTTCCCCAAACTGGGAAGGCGAGGTTTCGATATCAGAGCTTTTTGAACATTTTTGGGTCAGGTGAGGTAAAGATTGAGTTGTTCGAACTTTTTCGCTGTATTTTCCTTTTCTTACGGTTGTTTTCGGCCATATAAAAGAGAAATTGTAAATAAGATGGCCGAGCCCAAAGTTACGCGACTACTCTTCTTTGCATGCGACCAGGCCTGTGAAAGAACTGTGAAGTAGGTATTCTTTAAATCTACAATGCGCGTCAAAATTAGTTGAAACACTATACAGTTATCAGCAAAAAACACTATCACCACTATGGATGGTGAGATTACCCACCTGTACACTCTCTCCTCCCATCCCCCCACCGCACAATGTTGATCATCAGTTACGCTCTTTCATGGGCAATGATGTATCTTCAACATTGGAGAGGGGGAGGGGGAGGGGTTTTGGATGCGTATAGTTCATATTTTAAACACACAATGCAATCCTACACCGATAGCTAGGTTCCAAAATGGGTAATGTTTCAACAATTTTGACGCTCATTGTAGCTTTCCCCTCCAATCCCCTTGAGACAGTATGTCTTTCAGTAGCGATAGGTCCATCATTTTGAAGTAGTGATAGGCCTTAAGGGCATTGAGGTTCTTTAACTTATAACTGTTTGGGACCCCCACCTTTTTGGTGGACTAAGAAGAGGTTGCTGATGAAACCCTTTCCAGGATGAGAATTTACTTGCATGGCTCCCTTTTCTAGAAAGGCTTCTATCTCCTTGTCTACGGACTGTTGTTGCTTTGCGACCATGGAATGAGGTGTTGGGGGCATTGTTCTGATAGAGTGTCTTTATAAATTCGAACTATGTAACCCTGAATCGCATTGAGGACCCATTGCTCCTGAGTAATTGTTTCCCAAACATGTAGATATTGAGCAGTCCTTCCCGCAATATGGGGCAAGGGACTTGAGAGATTGTATGCAACTGAATGAGTACTACTTTGGGTTGTTGCTGTTGCCCTGCTGTGATGTATTGAGGGACTGCGATAACGATGTCCCCTGTTCTGGGTATTCTGCCCTCTGGGCGATTTGGGACGGAAGTTGAGTCCAGGGGCAGCCCTCCGAAAAGGCTTGTTATGTCGAGTCTTTGTCTCATTTGCGGTTCAATGAACTAGACAATCTGTCGTAAAACTCGTCCGGATATTAATGTCCTGAGGTACGCTCTCCGTTTGAACTCAAAAACTTGCTTATGAGCTGCATTTTGGACCTGATTCTCCTCCACCATCTTTTTCATAAATGGTTGGCCGAATAAATTCTCGCCTTCCACGGGAACGGTGTCGATTACTGATTTGAGTGACGAGTAAAGTCCTAATTCCTCTAAGACTCGTTTCCATCGCCAGTGGTTTATCTGGGTCGTTGCATTACCCAGAAAAAGAAGACTTTGCTTTATCGCTGTGACAACTTGGGGAGCTTCGGGATTTTTACCAGATTTCCAGAAATGTAACAGAGCAACAAGAGGGCCAGCGTCGTCTGCACAAATTCTGCACATGGTCCTTTAATGGTGCGTTCGATTGACCTTATTCCGGAATAGCAATAATTCCAGATTTTGGGGCAGACGGATGATGTTGTGGTACGACAGTCAGACATTCTTTCAACTCGAATTATTTATTGTGAAACAGATCCATTCGATCCTTTCATTTTGGTAAAAACGGTAAAACTACAATAAATCAAGATTACATTATGACTACATGAATTACATGACTAGACAAGCTAAATCCTACTTACGATCATGCCTATGTTGACGAATTACAGCTAATATGAAGCAAGAATTAAATGTAAACACGTTTGCCTTCGTGGCCATACTGTCGACCTCGTGCGAATCACGTGACGGCACAGGGAACCCAAGGCTGTCCTGAACATACCGGCCACCTTGAGACGCACGGCTGTAAGTCTCAAACTAACTAATTATAACAAACATAACGGCTATAAAGTGTTCAACATTTGGCCATCAGATCCTCCTCCAAGAGGCACAGTTTCTATATTGGGCGCAGGAGTTCACCATTCTTGGTCTTGACCTTTGCTGTGCGTACTATTCCATCTGGTCCAGGATAGGTTTCTAGGACTCGTCCGAGAAGCCAGCGTCCTCTGGGGGTGGTATGGTCTACAAGCAGAACCAGGGCGTTCGTTTTAAGGTTGGGGAACACTTTAAGCCATTTGGCTCTCTTCTGTAGGGTTGGAATATATTCCTTTAGCCATCTTTTCCAAAATAAATCGGCCATGTACTGTATTTGCCTCCACTTTCTTCGGTGGTAGAGGTCTTTGTCATCAAACAGGCTTGGCGGGAGACTGATCGTTTTCCTCTGCATTAGAAAATGTGCTGGTGTGAGTGCCTGCAGGTCGTCTGGGCTATCGGAGTTGGCTGTTAGTGCGCGACCATTTAAGATGCGTTCTACTTCGGTAAGCAGTGTTTGGAGGGCAGTATTGTTTGAGTTTGTTGACCAATTGTCGCCTTGATGACGTTCTTGGCGCTTCGAACCAGTCTCTCCCAAACGCCCGACATACTCGATGCAGTTGGAGGCTGAAAGATCCATTTGCAACCTCTTTGGGCGAGCTCTCTTTCGATTTGGTCTTGGTTCCATTGCTGTAGGCCTTCTCGGAGCTCACGCTCTGCCCCAACAAAGTTCGTACCTCTGTCACATCTCAGTTGAATCACTTCCCCTCTGCGGTTCACAAAACGTCTGAGACACAGTATGAAGTCATCAGTGTCGAGAGAGTTAACGAGCTCCAAGTGAACACTTCTCGTATTCAAACAGGTAAACAAACAGCACCATCGCTTGGCAGTCCCTCGTCCATGCTTAACGTGCAGTGGTCCGAAGAAGTCCATTCCTGTATAACAAAAGGGGGGCTCGAAGGCGGTAGTTCGATCCTTTGGAAGGGGAGCCATCTGTTGGACAATGGGCGTGGCATTAAACTTCTTACATGTGACACAATGGCTGAGGATTGAGCGGATCAGAACTTTTGCCTGAGGAATCCAGTATCGTTCTCTAATCTTCGCTAGCACGTGTTCTCGACCAAGGTGTCCAATCAAAGCGTGTGTATGTTTGACTATTAGGCGTGCCACATGGTGTCCTCTTGGTATGATAATCTGTCGTTTGGCATCACAGGTTATGGGAGCGGTCCTTGCACGTCCACTGCATCGGATCAGGCCGTTTGTGTCAAGTACAGGTGTGAGGCTGGCGATCTTACTTGTGACTTTGATTGTCCCTTTCGTCTCAAGATCGATCTTCTCACGTTGGTAGGCTGATTTCTGTATGATCTTGATAATTGCTAAGGCTGCGTTCTCGTAATCATCAACTGTAAGTCCACCAGTAGGAACTGTTTTGCGGTCGGCTACATACTTAACAAAGCGTTGAAGCCAGGCAATTCGCCGTCGAAGCACGGTCCAATCAGAGCAATCGTTTATCATCTGTTGTATATTACTTGGCTGGCTACTGGTTGTTGATCCCGTTTGGCATGCTGTCTGAGCTATCAATGCGTTTGAGTCGATGGGCTTCTTTCTTTCATCCTTAACCTCTAGCGACTCGGGCGGGACTTCGAACTCTACCTCATTGGAGTTTGGCCAATAGGATTCAGGTTGCCACAGGAAGTCAGGACCATGGATCCAACGATGAGTAGATGTCAGGTCACTAGGGCGAATTCCTCTTGATGCGTCGTCTGCAGGGTTGAGTGTCCCTGGGACGTGTTGCCATTCTTCTACCATGCAGTTCTCCTTGATCTCCTCAATTCTATTAGCAACAAAGGTCTTGAATCTACGGTTTTTGTTCCTGAGGTAATGAAGAACAATTTCACTATCGGTCCAGTAGCGTGTTTGTTGGATCGGTAGTTCCAGCTCTTTTCGTAACATGCTGTTGACACGTGTAGACAGGACAGCGGCTTGGAGCTCCAAGCGTGGAATGCTTGTAAACTTTAACGGGGCGTTTCTGGCCTTCCCCGTAACAAAAGCACACTGAATAGTATCATCTGGATATTTGATCCTCAAGTACGATACAGTTCCATACCCAACCTCGGACGCGTCCGAGAAGTGGTGCATTTGGATCTGGCAAGACGACACGTCGTTCACGATTGGTAAGAAGTAACTTCTGGGAATGCGCAATGTTGATAGGGAGGACAACAGTTCCTTCCAGCTTCTCCAGCGTCGAACGTATTCGGGTTCAAGCGGTTGGTCCCATGAAGCCTTTGTCCTCCAAAGGTCCTGTACTAGTATTTTCGCTGACAGAGCCACAGGTGCTGCGAATCCTATTGGGTCGTATAGGGAGCAGATAGTGGATAGAATACCCCTCTTCGTTTCCGGGCGACAAAGGTCCTTAACGTCAAAGCCTATCTCGTCTGTCTCTGCCCACCAGCGCACTCCGAGGGCCCTTTCAATAGGGAGTTCATCCAAGTCCAAGTTGAGGTTTGGGTTTGTCCTCCTGTCCTTGGGGATTGATGACAGCACTTCCTTATTGCTTGACGTGAACTTTGTTAGGCGAAAACCACCACGATCTAAGACTTCAGTCATCTCTGACGCGAGCCGTACTGCGGAGCTTTCGTCGAAAGTAGATACTAATGCGTCATCGACATAGAAGTTTTGGTGTACTGCTGTGACCGCTTCGGGTGAGAAGTCTTCAGCGTTATCAGTGGCTGTCCTTTTCAGAACAGAATTCGCTATGCAAGGCGAGCAGGTCGCGCCAAAAATGTGTACCTGCATGACATAAACATCTGGTTCCTGATCCAAGCCATCGGTCCACCACAAGAATCGCAGAGCATCTTGGTCTTCCCTTTTTACTCGCACTTGGTGGAACATCGCCTCTACATCAGCTGCAAAGGCGACAGTTCCTTGGCGGAAGCGCAGTAACACACCTGCTAGGCTGTTTGTCATATCTGGTCCCTGTAGAAGGTTTTTGTTGAGGGAGGTGTCTTTGGTTTCAGCAGCTGCATCAAAGACGATTCTCACTTTACCCGGTTTGTTGGGATTTGTGACAGGATGGTGTGGTAGGTACCAACACCGGTCTCTACCTCGCTTTGTTTCTTCGGGGCTTAGCTTGCGTGCGTAACCTTTACGAATGTAATCGCTCATGACTTCGTGGTACTTGGTAGCGATACTTGCATTAGTTGGGTTGGTCAGTCTACGCTTTAGAGATGCGAGTCGTTTTTCTGCCATAGCTCGGCTACAAGGTAGTTCTGGGTTGTCGTGTTTCCACAACAAACCAACCTCGTAGTGTCCGTCAGTATATTGTGCTGTTTCATCGATGATATGAAGCGCTCGTCTATCATCTTCGGAAAGTCCTGTTTGTTGGCCTTCACAGTTCCATTGGTTTCTAGACGCCAGAACTTCTCCACTTGATCGTCCAATCGACGATCCAATGCAGTGCAGTTAAGAAGTACTCTTTGCGACCTCTGGCCAATAGGTCCAGCGATGCTCCATCCCTGCGGATGACAGAATCCGAATAGCCCATTTTCAGTCTCACTTCGGTTTGGACGTGAGCGTTTGGTAAATTACTTCCAATGATGATCGAGACGCGGCGTATGTCTGGCCGTGAGAACTGTAAGTCATTTAGGTGAGGGTATTGCGATGTGTCGACCTCGTCAGGAAATTCGCGCACGGATAGGTTCAGTGTCGGGAGTACGTACGCGTCTTCAACTGCTAGATCTTGTCCGTTACCATCGGCCGCAGAAAGCTTGAACTTCTCTCTTTCAGAGTGTACGTCGACGTGGTTATTCGTGATAGTGTTTATTTCTATTTCTTCGGGAGAACCATGTAGATCTAGATGGTCAGCCAACTCTCGGTCGATAAGAGTGTCAGTGCATCCATTATCTAGGAATGCATACGTCGTGGAGAGCGACCGTTCTCGGACGTTATAACTACAGGAATGATGTTAAGTAGCACGTGTGTGCTCATGGTAGACACGCCGGCGGAAGTGACGTTGGCAGCCTTGTTACCAGCTTTCGCCGGACCGTCAGCGGTTGGGGTTGTGTTGCTCGGCGTCGTAGAAGAACTTGTCCCGTCTCGTTTTGGTGCCACATGTCCAGGGGTCCTAGTAGGTTTGCGGTCAAGGTGCAAAATGTCGAGATGGGGTGCGGTACATTGCTTGCACGCTGGTAGAGTGGGGCAAGTGCTAGAGCCATGGCCAGGTCTCGCTTGGCCGCAGTTAAAGCAATAGCTATACGACGCTGCATATTGTCTTCTCACTGCTACCTTGTCGCATCGTAGGATCACTGGGCATTTGGTCAGATTATGGGCCTTTCCACCACAGATTTCGCAGCCACAAGAACCTTTGTTCGCGGGTTCTTTTTCGACAAAAGTAGAAGCAAGCGTCGATGGCTTTGCTTTAACTGTGGGGGCTAAGCGTCTTTCAGGTTGCTTAGTGTCCTTTCTTTGGGTGCCGAAGACGGGATCGTTTCTGATCGCTGCATGTCTCTTTACGAACGCGGCTACGTCAACAAGCCTCGCACATCGTCCCCCTTCGGTTATCTTGTAGTTTTCATTTTGCCATTTCGATATCATGTCGAAAGGAAGACGGTTAACGAGTTTCCTCATATTCGTTGCGACACTGATTTCTTTCTCGTAGTCTCCCTTAAGGACTGTGGTAGCTGTATGGAGCTGCTCTCCAAAATTGAGGAGAGCCACATTGTCACCGTTGTTTATCTTAGGGCCGTTGGTCAACTGCTCGATGCAATGTTGGGCCACTTGAATTGGTTTCCCGTACCGATCTTCAATGGCTTTCAAAATGGTTTGATAAGGGCACCCTCTGTTTCTTTTCAAAAGTTCGAGCGCTTCCCCTGCCAAGAACTTGGGTAGGTACTCGAGGCGTTGGGTGTCGCTTAGTAAAGGGAAATTCACTCGGCGTTCCGGTAAATTGTGCAGGCTTTATTCCGTTAAGTAGTTGTATTTTCCACATTGCCGCAAACGGATCTGGGGGAGAAGGACCCGGTTTTTTATCAATACTAACTCGTTCATTGGTCGTCGGAACCTTGATAGTGCGATCATGTCCCGTAGGACACAGTTCGTTATGCGCGTTACTACGAGCGTCGGAGCGCATTACGTAAGGGCCATCATCATGTCCCGTAGGACACAGTTCGTTACGCGCGTTACTACGAGCGTCGGAGTGCGTTACGTAAGGGCGATCATCATGTCCCGTAGGACACAGTTCGTTAGGCGCGTTACTACGAGCGTCGGAGCGCGTTACGTAAGGGCGATCATCATGTCCCGTAGGACACAGTTCGTTAGGCGCGTTACTACGAGCGGCGGAGCGCGTTACGTAAGAGCCATCATCATGTCCCGTAGGACACAGTTCGTTACGCGCGTTACTATGAGCGTAGGAGCGCGTTTCGTAAGAGCCATCATCATGTCCCGTAGGACACAGTTCGTTACGCGCGTTACTACGGACGTCGTGACGCGTTACGTAAGATTGGTCAGTCGCGATACGAGTTGTTTGGTGATGTTCCGGGCCTGCGGCGGTCGATGCCGTTGGAAAATCCGCGGCATTGCCTGATGGTTGTATAATAGGTGTGCTAAACTTAATTCCGTCAGGGTGGGTTTTCGCAGGAAGGGTTTGTTCATCGCACTCATTGTCCACTCTCCACTCTATTTCCGCTAATGCAGCTTCTTCTTCCAGTTTGCGTAGTTCTTTCTTCGCATTCATTTCGTACGCGGACCTCGCAATTTCAGCATCCTCGACTTGCCTAGCCTTGGCAAATTCTAGTTTTGTTTTCGCTAGAAGCATGGTCCTGAGGCTCTCTCTTTGCGACGACAAGGATGAATTTGACGACGTTCTCGATCGCCGCGAGGCTTGAGACTTAATAGACATATCATCTCCATCATATCTTCGTCGTTGGTTGGTATCTATTGTTTTACACTCTTCAATCGCGTGCGCCGTTTCACCCTTTAGCATTCGGTACCTTTCTTCTACGATTTGAAGGCGCTTTACTTCTCTTATACCTTGGATATATCGCGGGTGAATTCCCTCTAAAGCGTTCCAAAGTTCTCGTAGTCGTCCAAGAGAGCATTGAACCCTTTGGACGTCCCACGACGAATAAATGTTTGTCTTCAAAAGGTTAATTTCATTCTCAATTTCCCTCGAGGCATTTGACCAGGCGGCGGCCAGACTATGTTGTTGTCTCAATGTTTGTTGACGACGAAGCTCGTCAAAGTCAATTTGTGGGTTTAAAACACGTTGGGTTCTCAGATTGTAGCCAATGTTACTCTGTAAGGTGTTCGGGATTTGGAATACAGGTGGTTGGAAGGCACTAACCTCGGGAAGTGTTATGTTTTTCGGAACGAAGTCGTCTCGTTGACCAGACATCAACACATTACTTGCGATTTCTTCTAAATTCACATCAAAAACACTTGGGTCAGGTGCGCCGTCGTCTTCCCGTAATCCAGTCCATTTGCTTCTACTTGAAGCCATCACAATTAGCCTTTCGTTGTGATCTTTTACTGTGTTGTGGTACGACAGTCAGACATTCTTTCAACTCGAATTATTTATTGTGAAACAGATCCATTCGATCCTTTCATTTTGGTAAAAACGGTAAAACTACAATAAATCAAGATTACATTATGACTACATGAATTACATGACTAGACAAGCTAAATCCTACTTACGATCATGCCTATGTTGACGAATTACAGCTAATATGAAGCAAGAATTAAATGTAAACACGTTTGCCTTCGTGGCCATACTGTCGACCGGGATATACTAAGTGCACTCCGTTCCAGGTCCCCTACCCCTCCCCTACAATTTTGATCGTTAGTTTCCAGGACTTTTATGAAGATTTTTTTTAAATAAATTTTTATAAATTCGTTTTTTTTGTTGTCAGTTTTGAAATTAAATACGTAACTCGGTAACTTCGGTAACTTTGACTTCGGTAACTTGGTAACTTCGGTAACTTCAGTAACTCGGTAACTTCTCGGTAACTTGGTAACTTCGGTAACTCGGTAACTTCAGTAACTTCGGTAACTTCGGTAACTCGGTAACTTCAGCCAACTCGGTAACTTCAGTAACTTCGGTAACTTCGGTAACTCGGTAACTCGGTAACTTCAGTAACTCGGTAACTTCGGTAACTCGGTAACTTCGGTAACTTCAGTAACTCGGTAACTTCAGTAACTCGGTAACTTCGGTAACTCGGTAACTTCGGTAACTCGGTAACTTCGGTAACTCGGTAACTTCAGTAACTCGGTAACTTCAGTAACTTCGGTAACTTCGGTAACTCGGTAACTTCAGTAACTCGGTAACTTCAGTAACTCGGTAACTCGGTAACTTCGGTAACTTCAGTAACTCGGTAACTTCAGTAACTTCGGTAACTCGGTAACTTCAGTAACTCGGTAACTTCAGTAACTTCGGTAACTCGGTAACGTCAGTAACTCGGTAACTTCGGTAACTCGGTAACTTCGGTAACTTCGGTAACTCGGTAGCTTCGGTAACTTCCATCGCCAGAAATTTCGAATCGACATGCGCAGTTGAACGCGACACTTAGAAAAAATTGACCTCGAACATCAATAAATGTATGGAGTCAAAATACTTATATCTCAATATTCTCCTTTAAAATAAAATTGAACATTTACTTTGCCTCCATTTTAACGAACGTAGTTTCTAGCTTTAGTTTAACGGTAATTACAACATCTTACCTCCAATACTCGGCTCGGTTTTTACGTTTCTTCAATCGTTGAATTATAAGTTCCCCATTATAGAGAAACATATGGCGGATGCCTCAACTACAAAGAGTTCTGGCCCCTGTGTTTGCCTGTCCTTGCACTGATACACTTACTTTGCCTCTGGTTCGAAAGACGAAGAACTAACTTAGAATTTCAGCTGGTTTCCAATAGATCCTACAACAATTTCGGCTCGGTTTTGGACATGTAGTTTGTGCAATATCAAGGCTCCGTACTATGCTTATATTGGAATCCATTATGGCCGATAAGCTCTAAAAATTGCCTTTTTCTGTGCCATTTCTTGCTTCCACGTCGATCGACGCCATGTTTACATATATTTCAGTCAGGCGTTCCTTTATTGCACGAAAATAGACTAGAAACTAGCTATTCTGCTATCCAAAATCCTCCGCGCGCTCCTATGTTTTGAAATTTTCGCGCGAAAAAGCTAATACTACATGTTTTACTATGTCTTCTTTACAAAAAGCGTGTACTTTTCCTTACCGAAAGTCTAAATTCAAGTATTAGTTTAAGGGAACAACACAAGAACGAGAATGAAGTAGTTTTTTGGCTTCAAATTATTTTTTCTTAGTCTGCCACTGCTTTGGCTGAATGGAGGAGATCAGTCAAATCGTCATCGATCAGAAAACTTATATTTATTTTTTGAATCCTGCTATTACAGGCAAATCATTTCCGTTATATAAACCGTGGTAGCATAACGCATTGCCTTTACGACCAATCAGATACGCTATAACACAATACTTTTGATTGGCAGCCAATTCGTTATGGTTGACTGCAAGTTATTTATAATATTAAGCTCCACCCACTTAGATTCGAAATTTCTGGCGATGGGTAACTCGGTAACTTCGGTAACTGGGTAACTTCGGTAACTTCAGTAACTTCAGTAACTTCAGTAACTCGGTAACTTCAGTAACTCGGTAACTCGGTAACTTCAGTAACTTCAGTAACTCGGTAACTTTGTAACCTTATAGTAACTTCGGTAACTTCAGTAACTCGGTAACTTCAGTAACTCGGTAACTTCGGTAACTTCAGTAACTTCAGTAACTCGGTAACTTCAGTAACTTCAGTAACTCGGTAACTTCAGTAACTTCTGTAACTCGGTAACTCGGTAACTTCAGTTACTTCAGTAACTCGGTAACTTCAGTAACTTCAGTAACTCGGTAACTTCAGTAACTCGGTAACTTCGGTAACTTCGGTAACTTCGGTAACTTCAGTAACTCGGTAACTCGGTAACTTCAGTAACTTCAGTAACTCGGTAACTTTGTAACCTTATAGTAACTTCGGTAACTTTAGTAACTTCATTAACTTTATTAACGTTACTAACTTTAGTAGAGTGCAAATATTATATTCGTGAAATAGTTAACTAACTAAATAGTACTAAATAGCACAAAATCCTTTGTTTTCTATTGTTCAATTAGTGCTATTTAACACTAATTAGTTTTCACTGTTTCATGGATTAAATGTGAGCACTCTAACTTTGGTAACTTGGTAACTTCTTAACTTCAGTACCTTCGTAACTTCAGACACCGTGTACAGGGAGCCCGTAACGAGAGAAATTGTCACGTGACCGGAAGTGAATTCTTAATTGCCTCAAGTTTCATAAAATAGAATATTTCCTTTGGATATAAATGGCTTTTTTCTCTCGTTTAATTAAAATAAACTAGGCTACCTAACAGCAGTGAATGCTGACGGTGAATGCAATGTTTATAGTAGTTGTGGATAAGCCTGAGTTGGTGCCGGAGAGCTTAGAGTGATTCCAATAAACCTGGGCACTACTAATTAGCTGTCAGTGTTTATTAGATGCAAAGAAACAAAAGAAAACAAAAGAGTGAGTATCTAATAGTGTGTATTGGTGTAGTTAGTAATGCCCAGGTTTATTGGAATCATTCTACTGTAGTTATGAAATGTTTTGTTTTATGTAAGCAGGGGCGTAGCGTGCTTTTTTTGCAATGTACGCACATAGCAACGAGCGCCGAAGGCGTGAGCTTCTAGGGGGGTGAGGGGGCAGGCCCCCCTGAAAATTTAGAAATCTAGAGCCTTGGAAATACCATTTTCTTCGTTTTCCAGCGGACTTTCTCGCTACATAAATACATAGTAAAATGCATTTATCACTCAGTTTTATGGGGGGATTTATGTAAAGGTTATATAAAGGATTTATGTTAAGGTTGTGTGTAAATGATTTATGAGTATTGGTTGTGTAAAGGATTTATGTAAAGGTTGTGTAAAGGATTTATGTAAAGGTTGTGTAAAGGATTTATGTAAAGGTTGTGTAAAGGATTTATGTAAGGTTGTGTAAAGGATTTATGTAAAGGTTGTGTAAAGGATTTATGTAATTTATGTAAACGGGTTATATACCGCTACCGTTATATATAGCGATATAATAACCCGAGGCGAAGCCAGTTTTTTGGTATTTATTTTGTTTGAGACTGCACTAACTACAATTATCATTATACATGCCTACAATGACTGACTGAAAGGGGAAATTTATTGGGGAGACAATCTGACGAGTGGCGAAGGTGCGAGCTCGTAGGGGATGCGGGGGCATGCTCCCCGAAATTTCTTTGAGGTATAGGGTCTCCAAAATAGCATTTTCCTGCCTTCTGTGAGTAGTTTCCAGCAAGTAATCTGCCGTGAGCTGTTAAGATTTTGTCTTAGATTTCATTTTATTTTAAATATTTTTATGTTTTTTATAATATATACATATATTAAGGATTTTAGCGTACGTGCGTATATGCACGCTACGCCCCTGGTAAGTGACAAGTATGCAAATTATTAGGCGAGTTTTGAATAGTATTTGTCTATTTGAAAAAGTGGATACCTTATGAATAACTAATGTATTACTTATAATTGAGATTTCAATGCGAATATTCACACTTGAAACTGACACACGTTCAGCCGGCACTAATCAGCTCAATTAATACGGTGATCTTCAACTACACAATTCCCACGAAAAGCACAAGATACGGTATCTGATGGGCTTACGAGTCAGGATATACCGCGGGCTAAAGAAACATACACATGTACAAATTAATTAGGGACACATATTTTGGGCACGACATTTACCGATCAGAAACGCGAAAACAACTCACTTCAGGCTATAGCGTATGTAGGAGTTGGCGCGAAAAGCATGATGGTTCTTGAGAATTGCATGATGGTTCTTGAGAATTGCATGATGGTTCTTGAGAATTGCATGATGGTTCTTGAGAATTGCATGATGGTTCTTGAGAATTGCATGATGGTTATTGGAAACTGCATGCCGGGTAAAAATCGAGATTTTTTCTGCCTACGTGAATGAATTAGAATTGCTTCCTTGCTCGCTCGCTTCAGGCTCGCTCGCTGCGTCAGCAATGACATCTTTGGCACCGTTAAATATTTTGCCTGCAGGATGTAATTGAGGCATGATCAGTTACCGTAATTGTTCTTCTAATAGAACTGAACCCAGTGCTCTAAGTGTGACCCAAGCTCTAATTGTAACCCAGGGGGTCACTATTATAACTTTTTTTTTTCAATTCAAAAAAATGCAAAGATACGGTACAAATGATTCTAAATCCACATTCTGTTTCATCTGATCTTCGTTTTACAGTCTGAATTCAAGTTCTTATGAATGAATTCGTAATGATGGTATGATTGACTGTTACGTTGGTGGTGTATGCTCGTTGGACACCGTGATTCCAATGATGTCTACATATAGGACATTCGAATTAGAGTTTAAAAATCACTATATCATTTACAATGCGCATATGTATAAAAAAAATCGGCTATTTTTTATTAAACGATCGCGGAGGCCAGGAGGGAGGATCACTATAAATGGATCCTGATTTTAGCATCTACAATAGTGACCCAGTGCTCTAATTGTAATCCATCCTAGAAATCAATCTAAGGAATAGTGACCCAGGGTTTCTATTAGAACCGAGATTTACGATATTACTGGGGACCAATGGTAGGCCATTGAGTCATTTTAATAAATAAGTGATTCAGACGCCTAACTTTCCATGTAATATGTCAGTACTGTAATTGAGTTGCAGCTCCGTTCAGATATGCAATGGGGCTTTCATTTATTATTCAGGCTGCATCAGCAAAATTCCAAGGCATAGTTTGAAAACATGTTGCAATCCTCTCTATACAAGCTATTTTAACTCGTATATTTTATAATAAAAACAACTCAAAATAACTTAACCCGCCCTCCACCCTCCTCAATTTTGCCTCTCGCCCGCGTAAGTAATTAAAACCGGTCCCTACAATGACTTCATAACTCCTACAACTTTTGTCAGTCAGTTTTTATTTAAGCTATATCAACAATCAACAATCCAAAAAAAATATATCTCTAAGTGAAAACAGTCAAATTATAAAAACAAATAAATAAATGCATGGCGGTCTTGAATTCTTAGTAGTAACAATACATATATGGCCATGAAGAAATACTGATGACGGTCTTTGATCATAATTAAATCTTATTAAAGTTTTAATAAGTCAGAGACAAATCCTAAAGAATTAATATTATGAATCCTGACTGCAAATTCCAAATATTTAATAATAAAGAAGAAATTGTGTTCTACTGCATTTGTTTTCTTTTCTTTCTTTTCTTCAGACTTGACCTTTTTCCCTTTCCCTGCCGCTCACCTGTTGCACAGCGCTTTCTGTCACGCACATGTGCTTGTTGGTTATGTACAATTTCCAACACAATGCCTTCTGTACTTCGAGGAATTGTGGCTTTCATTCGATTATTCACAGTTTCTATAGCATCAATGGCAAAACTTAACGTTGCGGTATTCTCACATAAGTACGTTGATGTTTTTAGTTCATCGAGTTTTAGCAATACTTCCCTTCTTTGCTTTGTTAAATCAAGACTAGCAGCAGGTTGGTTTGTTGCCGGAGGAGGTACTTCTTGCTGCTCCTCGATAATTGTGCTCACTCCAGCCAACGTGCCGTAATCATCCTCCCCTTCTGCTTCTTTTGTCGTATCAGTATCAATTCCGTTAACATCTAACGTCATATATACCCCTTCACGGTACTTTGCCTGAATGCTAATCCACGTTTCGTTAGTATTCCTTATAATTGCGAACATGTGTTTGCACGGCAAACGAGTTTTCAACCAATCCTTGCATTGGCAACTTGGCAATGCGATGTCAACTGCATATGATACACTTTTATCAGAAGAAGAATTAACCAGGTACGTTTGTCGGTCATCTTCCTCATCACTGTTTCTTAACATAGTGATGTCATTAGCAGAGAAGTCATTCTCCGCTTCGTTGATGCGGTTTAAGCAATGTTTAACCACTTTTCTTGGCCGGTTGTGCAGGAACCCAGGTACGCTGTTGTGATATGCTCGATACGTTGAAAGACAACGACTGTTGGCATTATCGTAAGATTCTTTATTTCCCTTTAAGAACTCCTCTATTACAGTTGTCACAATACTTGTCAATGTTTTGTTCGGTTTTCTTGCTAAATATGTGTACTTCAGAGTTTTGTTCTGTGCTTCGATGCCATTGTTTGTGTGTACATTGATATCATAATCTTCAGAACGAAAAGCTCTTGCCCATCGATGGGAAACGGGAAACCAAGTAGTTTCCATGTAGCGTTTTACATGCTGGTTTGACCATACCACTGAATCCTTTAATTGCGTGACGTATGTTTCAAAGTCATCTCTTGTTTGGGCGTAGGCAATGTTGCGGAACATGTCTAAAAGTTGCTTTTGTTCTTCAAGGCTCAGATTATGGTCTTTTCTCTTTATCCAACGTACCCATGCCTGCTCTCGGTGAAAGTCACAAATGTAGACTGTGCAGTTATCAAAAACATCTTCAATTGCATTTATTTCGGCTTCTGAATAGTCTGTCATGAAGAACCTTGGTGCCCAGAAGTCGTTGTTCCAGCTATAAATAATCCTCAAGGCTTCGGAGATGGAGTCACCTGTCTCATTTTCTATAATGAACTCTGCAACCACCTGATAGTCTACATTCGTTTTTACACAAACGAAGAAAAGGGGCAGGGCATACATAGTTGTTTTATATGTGGCGTCAAGGAGACATACATGATTTCCATATCTTTTCAGCAAATCCCGCTGCCATTTTTCTTGATGAACAAAAAGAAAGCGTGTGCTTTGGCTTTGTTCTCCTATGTCATCATTATCATCAGGTTTTGTACCTTCTCTGAAAACAAAATTGTGGTTTCCTTCTTTTTTCCACTCATTAATTTTTTCTTTCAAGTTTTCCTGGTCCAGCAGATCATATATTTTTTTCTTTACGGCTATGTAGACGTGATTCTGTACGTCCTTCAAAGAGGGGTAATAGGCTCTGTCAAATTGTGTCGGCTTCACAGAGGCATTCACCAAAAGGTCATGATTTACATAGTCCTTAAGGGTTTTTCTGATACTGTAAGAATCTGTTTCACCATTTTTTACCAGTTCGTGTATTTTATCGATAATTTTTTGATTTAGTTGTTGTGCAATGCCAGCATCGGAACCAATGGGATGATTGGAATGGGTATCTTCTAATGGAACCTCCAGGTAATACCTATCGAGGAATTTAACAGACGTAGCGAATCCACAATGAAATTGCTGTTTTAGTTTTAGTACGATTTCTTTCCTTTGTCGCTTTTTCTCTTTCTCCGTCGATGAGTTATTGACGACGTATTCGTGAAACAGATGTATTCTTCGGATTCGAATGCAAGCAGTACAGCCCATCTTTTTCGACGGTTGCAGGTGGACTCGTCTTTTCTTTTTGTTGGAGTAATTGTGGTCATCTAGAGCCCCCTGAAAGATAATAGGTATTAGTAGAAACCAACTAGCCGCATACTATCACGAATCTTGCATGCAATCTATCTATTGTGTGATAGATAGTGAGTAGCGAAAAAGACGGCGTTATGAACAAAAACAAAATATATCAATAAATATTGGTATAAAATCGAAGGTAGTATGCTAGTTGGTTTCTAATGAAACAATTAGACAACTCGTTCTCGTTTTCTATGAGTCCAATAGCCAGAAAACTCGAACTCGTCTAATTGATAATTAATAATGTATAGTGGGATAGTACGCGCGCTGTGATTGGCACATCGAAAAACCATGTACCATCAGCTTATGGAAGGGTACATGAGTCGAAAATAAGTCCTATATGGTAAAAGGAAATAGAGCACATTTTCTGTCATCATCCCAATCCCCCCTTGGCTTGCGACGATACGCAGGTTATGCACCAGTCAATTCCAAGAGTGCCCATCCCCCCCCCCCCCCCCCCCCCCCCCCCCCCGGGCATACCCCGGGGCATTTGACTTTTTTGGAAAAAAATTGGTCAAATTCCCCTCTGTGCGAGCCAATAACGTGGTCAAATGCCCCACCATTCGGGCTCCATTTACGGTCAAATACCCGTCCCTCCGGCCTGGCAAATCTCGGAACTAGTGCACTCAAAAGTACTAATTTTAAACTGAGCCAACACAGGTTGGGCCTTTGCTTTTTCAGCTCCTCTAGCCCCTCTAGCCCTGTTTACGGCAATATTCAAATTAGATGAGGACCGCTGACCAATATTTGGTCAATAGTCAAATGCCCGCCATCCGGTGCTTTATTCAGCGTCAAATTCCCCACTATGCGGAACGTAACTACGGTCAAATGCCCGGGGTATGCCCGGGGGGGGGGGGGGGGGGTGGGCACTCTTGGAATTGACTGGTGCAATATCACATCAAAGTACCTTTTTTTTCCTATTGGTGCGGTATTGTTTTCCATGTTGACACTCCAATGTAATTGTTTCCTGACATGTAAATGGACTTCCAGTAAATGGAATCGCTGGGCTACCAGTGTTGGATTGCCATAAAATGCGTTCTGTATGAAATAACTAGATTTTAATAATCGTTATAATTTAAAAATCACCTACGTTTCACGGCAACGTGAAGGAAAACTGGCAATCAGATTACAAGCGTAATTCGATTCTTTCCTCGAACATGTTCCTATCCAGTTGCGACGGCTTTCGTTATCAATAAATAATTTTCAAAAATATCTAAACCTTTGACGCCGTATCTTGAAGGGCTTCCATGCATTATATCGATTTTTTTGGGGGGTTGCGCTTGTGTTGAATTGGCACTTCCGTCTGGTCCATTGCTAGACGAATATGGCCTTTCTTTGGAACTTCGTACGCTGAAGGTTGTTGTTGCAGCCCGATTAAATTCGTCAAGAAATGCATCTAGCTTGTGCTTCCCTTCAATGTAACCGATGACACATTTCCCAACTTGTTTAGGTTCGTTGAAATAATTGTTGATAACTTGATACAGCATCGTCAGTGTTATTCACAGAGAATTACATGCCCTCGAGACCGACGTTTACAGACAAATCAGTTTATTCGTTTTTAAACATGCGCCTAGGTAACTCCATCCTCAGGATGAGGTAACTCATGTATTACACTCTTTTGAGTGACAGCTGTCAGTGAGCGCGCGGATAAAACGGGGCGGCTAGGTAACTCATGTTCAGTGCGTGTTTGTCTTTATTAGCTGGTGGTCATGGCAGCTAATAAAAGTTATAAAGTCGTTGTGAGGAACGGGAGCATTGGTTATCTCACTGGAGAATCTTTTGTTTCCAAGAGCAACTTTGTTATTTCTAGAATAGTTTCATATATAAAATATGGTGAAGAAAAAGGCTACCTGGTTAGAGTGAAGGGATCAACGGAATCTTCAGAAAGGTGAGACATCTTAACTTAACTTTACTGAAAACTTAACTGATTCCCGTTTTAGCCATTTAATTAGTTCATTCATTCAAATAATGTGACAGGGTATTCTAAAGTCTAGCCCATTTTAATATCTTATCAGAATTTTGAGCAACGTGTTCTCATTTTGAAGCTTGGGATGTTTGAACATAAGTTTTAGATGACGCGCAAATGTTATTTCATCAATGATTTGGTTCGGGACTAACTACAGAATACCCCGCCACTATATCAAGCTCTATAACCGAGGGGGGGGGGGGGGTTACTTGGTTAAAAAATGGTTAGGTATGTGCGGCGAGATGTTCAGACCTGACCCTGTTTTTGGAATTTGTCACTCGAAAACCTGGATTTACGAATGTCCCAAATAAAAAAACCTGGATTTACGAATTTTTATTGACGATCTGATACGATGCAGTCGTCAGGATATTTTGCAAGACTAACACTCTAACACCTTTACGTCTGACTGACGCCATTATTATTGTTCATGCGGAGTTTTACTATTATGCAAATTATTAAAAAATAATAAATGTTTTTAGGCTATAACCTGGATTAATGATTTTTATGCGTTCATTTTACCTGGATTAGAGAATAAAATGGCCCAAAACCTGGACCCTGGACCGCCGCACATATATATCATGTAATTATTGGGAGTACCCCCCCCCCCCCCCCCCCCCGGGGGGGGGGGGGGGCTCTATAGTAGTGGCACTCTTTTAGAACGACGAATAATAATACAATAGGGTCTATTGTTATGCAAAAAAAATAAAACTGATAGGTGCGTATTCTGTAGGCGCGCTCTCTCTTCCTGTCAGATCATATAAAGATACTAAAGGAGTAATTTCAAAAAATAGTAATAGATCAGACCATGATACGTGTATTATTTATTTCAGCACATGTTTTTTCACTCTTGATGACACAAATGCCCGTCATCGATATTTGAAAGCTATTAATACTGGAGGTTCCGGGGGATACACATGTGCCAGCTCCATGATGTTGCACTTAATCGCTACATCATGGACCTGACGGACACCTTCAAGGCCCATAGCACTCAAAACGCCCAAGGGAAGGAAGCGGCTTTCTGCCATGGTCGTAATAAAGACGTCTGGGTGCTAAATGATAAAATCCAGATCGACAGCTTTGGAAATCAACTGGACGAAACAGACTTCGTTTGGTTGGGAAACTTTATGGCCAGAGATTGCATTGTTCCCAACAAATATGCGAGCGAGATCAGCATGCCATTAGCTGATAATGCTCTCCCGAAAGTGTTTAAGGCACTTGAAAAATGCTTAGGTAAGTATAGCGACGCTATCCTGCGTTACATCCGAACTAAAGGCCTTGTTACACGGTGAAACGTTTTCGTGAAACTTTTTCGTGAAACAGTGCAAGACAGTTTCATCGTGTAACATGCATGTTTGCTGAAACAAGTTTCACGAGGTGTGTTACACGGTGCAATGGCTGGTTTTATGAAACATTTTTGCTTCGAGTTTCACGAAAAAGTAGAAAGAAGTTCTACTTTTCATGAAACTGTCTCGCAACGCAAATTCGAAAAAGTTTCCTGAAAACGACCATGTTACACGGTGAAACTCTTTGTGAAACCTGTCTCGCACCAGTTTCACGAAACAGTTTCACGAAAAAGTTTCACCGTGTAACAAGGCCTTAACCCTCGTTTAGGGTTAGTTCGGATGTAACGCAGGCTAAAGGCCTTGTTACACGGTGAAACTTTTTCGTGAAACTGTTTCGTGAAACGGTGCGAGACAGGTTTCACAAAGAGTTTCACCGTGTAACATGGTCGTTTTCAGGAAACTTTTTCTAATTTGCGTTGCGAGACAGTTTCATGAAAAGTAGAACGAATTCGTGAAACTCGAAGCAAAAACGTTTCAACAAGGCCTTTTTCGTGAAACTTTTTCGTGAAACAATGCGAGACACTCAAATATGTTAAGGATTGGGTCAGCTGCTATTATGGAACAAAACTTTGATTTTTTTGTTGTATTCCTAAAACGTGTCAAAATGACTTGAAATTTGGACCATAGAATTTGGGTAGATAAAGAGCCTTAACTCAAAACATTTGCATTAGGGGTGGTCACGTGACCAGTTAGAGAGATAAAAGCAATACACAATTATTTTAAGCCGTTGGTGGCGAGTTCAAGTGATAAATTCTAGCTAGTACCTTAAAGCTATTTCGTTGTAAGTGCTTTATAGATTGTCGTTCGGAATGGGTGACTTTCATTTCTTTTTAGGGAGATATGGGGTAAAACAGATCACGTGACCAGATAATCAAAATCATTTTTATTCAAATTGTTCTTTAAAAACAAACAAGAGCCACCCATGCCACACAGAACGACAATCTATAAAGCACTGGGAGAGAAATAGATTTAAGGTATTTGTTAGAATTTCCTACTTGAACTCGCCACCAACGAACTATTTTTCTGTTTTCCAATGTAATGACGTCATAGGTCACGTGATCATAAAAAACTTTGCACTAAAAAGTTAAGGACCCGAAATCCAATGTATGCACTAGTTTTCGTTTAAACGTTTGCTGAAACTCGTTTTGAAATTCTGTTCACCAGCCTCCCTCGATATAATTATTTCTAGTGCCATGCGCTTTATCGAAACCGGTCAGGCGCGCGAAAATTTAAAACATGGCGCGAGACGATAGAAGAAAACGTGCTCTTGCCGTTTTAATGATAGTAGAGGCCATGGAGGATGACGAAACTGAACCAGTTGTACAACAGTGAAAGCGTATTAACTGGGTACGATCGTGGATAGGAAGGAGAGCGACGAGGGGAGTTTATCATCAACTGATAAAAGAGTTAGAGCTCGAAGATGAAGTAGCCTACAGAGATTTATTTCGTATGAATGGACAGAAATTCAGATTTATTGTGGACAATGTAGGAGAATCTTTTTTTTTTCTTTTTCACCTATTTTTCTCTCGAGCTCTCTTGATCCAGCTTCGGAAAGCTCGTCTTCTTCGCTGTCGATATTGCTACTCTCTTCCATGTCGTCCGCCATTTTCAATTTGACTATCGTACACAGACCGCTGAGCGCCCTGAGTTAATTTATGGACTTTCCAACATTGCCGGGTTTCATATCGTGAGAGACTGGGTACGAACCCTAAATATTGTGATAATCAACACAAGACCCACATAGCCAGACTAGAGCACATCGAGTTAAGCAAAAACCCAAAGTTTGGTGTTAATCGAGTCAATATTGAACGACTTATGGCCATTCAAAAATGATAGAATTTACAGAAATGTATGGAGCAGCAGACAGTTATCCGTCAATCCGGAAACTTTTTTGCTTCGAGTTTCACGAAAAAGTAGAACGACGTTCTACTTTTCATGAAACTCTCTCGCAACGCAAATTAGAAAACGTTTCCTGAAAACGACCATGTTACACGGTGAAACTCTTGGTGAAACCTGTCTCGCACTGTTTCACGAAAAAGTTTCACGAAAAAGTTTTACCGTGTAACAAGGCCTTTAAACCAGCCATTGCACCGTGTAACACACCTCGTGAAACTTGTTTCAGCAAACATGTTAACGTTACACGGTGAAACTGTCTCGCACCGTTTCACGAAAAAGTTTCACGAAAAAGTTTCACCGTGTAACAAGGCCTTAAGCGACTCAAGTGCGTAACTTCACGTGGACGATTGGACGATTGGGGTGGCGATGAAAGTGACAAAAATTTCCAAATAACAGTAGAATGCCACAGAACGTCATTTAAAATGTCATTATAGTGTTCTATGTCGAAATAAATTACCGCTCATGCAACACTGTTTTAACATTAATTTTCAGGAACGCGCAACTTTGTCTCAGCCTTTCTTTACATTGCTTCGGGTGTTATGCTCTCCCATTACGAGTATAATCTCGATCAATATCAGCAGTGCCCGACACCACTAGCTGTGGGACCAAAAGGGACAGGGAAAACAACAACAAGCAAAGTCTTCCTATCCATTGTTGGTCTACAGCGCATTGCTCGAAATCCTCATTTCCATACGTATATGACGATCCTGACAACGTTGCGGAAGTAAAACGCATCATCAACAGCACCTTTAATGGTCAATTAAGGGTAACTTCAAAGGTGTCCCATGCCCCTAGAACTGGGTGCATGTTCACCATCAACCAGGGGCGTTTAGCAACGCTACTCGCCGATTTTCAGTAAGTATATCTCCACAATCATTCAAATCAATATGTATCAAATGCCACTCGTGCCGTCCTATCTGTACTCTTAAGGATAGACTTGCCATTATTATTATTATTATTATTATTATTATTATTATTATTATTATTATTATTATTATTATTATTATTATTATTATTATTATTATTATTATTATTATTATTATTATTATTATTATGTATACCAGCTTCAGAGTCTTGCAATCGTCCAGTACACGCAATGACATGGGATATATATTAGGTTTTTTTTTTTACAAAACCGATAACGTCACTGAAACGTCACAAGCCAACCTTTCAGTGCCAGATCACAATTCTTGGTTTTATCTACGACCCTTGTTGAAGCTATATGGAAGTATCTGCCAAATACTGTTCAAACTAGAAAAGGGTTTCATTGAAAATATATGTGTGTTTTGCCATTATCTAAGTAACATTTATTACGCTGCTGGTTTGCGCTGCTTTTGCGACTACTCGAACCAAGGCTACCCCCCAAAGAAATTCATAAATTATCCTATTACGTTCAAGTAACTCAACAAACGAATTACGGGAAATTCATGGTTCAGTAAATTTCACCGTCGAAATATAACGTCAAAGTTTTAACAAAAACATTAGATTATCTTGTATTTTTATTGCAATTATCAATATAATAATCAGTATAATCAAATTTGTACAAATTCTATTGTTGAGATACTTGAACGTGATAGGATAATTTGTGAAAAATTTGTTTGGGTGGCCTTGGTTTGAGTAGTCGCACTGTAAAGGCACCAAAATAATCGCCGAAATACGTACTTGATAACGTTAATATTTTGATTAATGCATTTGTTTATTATTTATCTTTATAGAGAAGCAAGCCGGGTAGTGATCATCCCATTCCCTCGAATAGAAGAGGCTAACCCACTCTCCGAACAGCTACAACACGAGGACCGCCTCAAAAGAAAATGCCTACATGCTAGTAAGGCCATTGGCTGCATATTAGGCATACCACAGAACATCGATGCTGAACTGCAGCGATCAGCAATTAAAATGGTAGAAAGTAAAGTAGGACCAAGTAGTCATCATCGCGTAATAAGAAATTACGCGATGTTGATGATGTTTGCATCAAAGGTATGTATTTAAGACACGCTATGTTATCATTCACGTGATTTTCTCCGTGATTTTCATTGGTCGAGAGACGACTACGTCACTGCAGCTAACTTTCTACGAATAAGTGTTTTCGTTCTCCTCGACAATGGCAGCTCGATTTTTCCAGAGTTGTTGCTTTAGGTGAGAGAAAATAACGTGAATGGTAAATTATAAACAATTATTGAACTCGGTTTTTGCAAAATATCGTGATTTTGTCAGTGTCTCGCAGATAATTATTTGCCGATGCCGAATATTTTGCTCAACCTCGTCCAATAATTGCTAATTGTTCGTAATAATGTATCTAGTAATTAATTATCCTGCTTATTTTTAAGATTGGATCTGGAAAATCGTAAAAGTGCAATCATGCTAAAACAGATTTGACAGCACGCGCTGATAAACTAGTGTCCACTAATAAAATTAACTGAGTCGGTCAGTTAAAACTACAATCTCCTGCAATATAAACGAGACACCTATGATCCCTTCCCCTTCCACAATGTTGATCAGTGATGGTTTGTAATATCTGAGGGAATTTTGAACCCAAACATCAACTTTGGAACGGGGGGGGGGGGGTGAGACTTACGATTTCATGGTGGCACATTTTATTTTGCATGGGATTGTAGCCTATAATGTTAAAAAGTGCATTATGGGTAATATATTATTCTTTTTTATATTTAATCTCGGGAGTCTCCATCTCCTTTATAAACCAGTGCCGGGGCCCAGTGCTCTAACAGATTTATGAGTGAGCTATTTTTAGATATACTAGCCTGCGTGGCTTTTGCATTAAGAGCAGGTAGCATTTGCCATTATAAAAACGTGATCTCCCCTGTAATGTTTTGCGTTTCTTTCTATTAATTCCCAGCTTTCGGAAGTTTGTCCAAGGCATAGCCCAACGCTACCACAAATATGGGAGTTTTTTGAAGAAAGAATGGTCCCGCTTATAGTAGAATACCAAACAGCCCCACAGGAAGCGCAAGAAACTGAAAAGCCATGCGAGATAATTTCCGAAGTAGCAGAATCGATGATTTGTGCTATCTCTTCTATGGAAAAAGAGAAGGTTAGTTTAAAAAACATATAAGTTGTAGAAAACTTTTTGCCAGATTAAAAAATGTCAATAATTTGCACAAGGGCACTTTTGTAGGAGTTATTTGAACTTGGTCAGACGCTTTGAACAAGAGTAACTATGACTCTTCTATCGGAGCAATTAATTCAGGAGTTGGTTTAATAAATCTTCTGGAAGAGTAAATAGATGACTCCTTGACAAGGGATAGGAGTTATTATACTCCTCTGATGGAGCTACAAGTACTCCAAGAGGAATAATGAAGGATTCACATGTACAAGCGAGTTCTTTTTACTTCCTATAGGCCGAGTTATTCAGTTTAACTTATTTTAACCCCTCCCATATCATATCAAACTTATGTACTGCATCATTGAACATTTGCTTCTGTTGGGATCCAGTATCACGCGGACAACGTTTTTGTTAATGCGCTTGCGCAAAATGATTGAATTACATAGGTACTTTGTTTACTAAAGTACGTTTGGTCAAGACTCAGGTACCTTTTAGGGGTCATTTTCAAAATTTTTGACTCAGCCCCCCCCCCCCCCCCCCCCCCCCCCCCCCCCCCCCCCCACTTATGCTATACTATACTATGATAGAAGTACACTGATATGTAAAACCGAACCGCAGAGCTCGAGACTTCTCCCAAACCCCCGAGTGTTTGCATCAAGCTATGCAAACTCGGAAAAACGTTTTATATTTCTTTTATAAAATAAATACAACTGACGTCATTACCGCGTTTGCGTAGCCTGATGCAAACACGGATAACAGACAGGCTTACAAGCAAGTCAGAGTTAATGGGTTCGAATCCACCTGAAGGTAACAAATTTTAAAATTGAAAAAAAATTTAAGAGACAAATCTACTCCCTAATAGGAGTACATAATACTCTTCAAAGAGAGTAAAATTAACTCCCCAAAAGGGTCGTTCTGTAACTTTTTTTTAACTCCACGTTGGGAGTTATTGAAACGTCCTGAAAATAACAAGAAATCATAAAATGCTATCAGTCAAATCTAACACAATGCATTGCCGATTTAATTTCCAGGTGCGGCAGTATTTTAATCCTGCCGTTCGCTGTTCAAGCACTTCGGAGGACGCCATGGGATATGCCATATCCAAGAGGGATGGAATGGCATTACTTGGAATGGGGAAAGACATGATATTGTTTGCCATAAAAAACGGCAAACTTGGAGATACAGATGTCAATAGAGAGTTTGTTGCGGGAGAAGCAGGAACCAGAAAAAAACTGAAGAAAAAGAAGGCGTGTACTTTTCGACGTACTGCAATAGATAAGGCACAACGAGAACGTCTTGACAAAGGTGATTATTTTACATATAAAACAAACTGCAACGTCAGAACCATAAGAGATGTAGCATAGCTCATATGCAAAAACAACTATGCTCTCTGAAGTTTTTGCAGTACATTAACACGATTAGGACTAAGACATATACAGTCAATGTCATTAAGGTTGTCCACCTCGGAAAAGCACATTTACACATTTAAATATTCGCAACATCACGTGTATATATTCGTTTTGCGCACGTGGAACCAAGATTCAGTAGTAGTATACTGCCATAAGAATGCCGCGGCCTAATACAGAATATTTCAGGTGGAGAGTTGTATTTCAGCGCTTGTAAAAGTGCAAATGTATAAATGTGCAAATGTATAAATGTGCTTTCAGTTTCCGAGGTGGACAACCTTAATGACATTGACTGTATGAACACCCGTATGCCGAAATGGCAGAATTGCAGTTGTACTGTTATGTGTAATAAATGGTATTTGAATCTCAAATCACTCATGCCATACCCTCATAAGGTTAATTTATAATTTCAATTAATTAAATTGTTTTTACAACTTCAGGTAAGAGAACATCGCCAGAAATTTCGAATCAAAGTGGGTGGAGCTTAATGTGATAAATAACTTGCAGTCAACCATAACGAATTGGCTGCCAATCAAAAGTATTGTCTTATAATAATAATAATAATATCTTTAGCGTACCTGATTGGTCGTAAAGGCAATGCGTTATGCTACCACGGTATATATAACTGAAATGATTTGCCTGTAATAACAGGATTCAAAAAATAAATATAAGATATTTCTGATCGATGACGATTTGACTTAAGAAAAAATAACTTGAAGCCAATAAGCTACTTCATTCTTCGTTCTTGTGTTGTTCCCTTAAGTTAACACTTGAATTTAGACTTTCGGTAAGGAAAAGTACACGCTTTTTGTAAAGAAGACATAATAAAACATGTAGTGTAAAGCTTGGAATACCTAGCTTTTTCGCGCGAAAATGTCAAAACATAGGAGCGCGCGGAGGACTTCAGCTAGTTTCTAGTCTATTTTCGTGCAAAAAAGGAACGCCTGACTGAAATATATGTAAACATGGCGTCGATCGAGTGGAAGCAAGAAATGGCACAGAAAAAGGCAATTTTTAGAGCTTATCGGCCATAATGGATTCCAATATAAGCATGACACCGAGCCTTGATATTGCACAAACTACGTCAGTCCAAAACCGAGCCGAAATTGTTGTAGGATCTATTGGAAACCAGCTGAAATTCTAAGTTAGTTCTTCGTCTTTCGAACCAGAGGCAAAGTAAGTGTATCAGTGCAAGGACAGGCAGACACCAGGGGCCAGAACTCTTTGTAGTTGAGGCATCCGCCATATGTTTCTCTATAATGGGGTACTTATAATTCAACGATTGAAGAAACGTAAAAACCGAGCCGAGTGTTGGAGGTAAGATGTTGTAATTACCGTTAAACTAAAGCTAGAAACTACGTTCGTTAAAATGGAGGCAAAGTAAATGTTCAATTTTATTTTAAAGGGGAATATTGAGATATAAGTATTTTGACTCCATGCATTTATTGTAATGTAATCGAGGTCTATTTTTTCTAAGTGTCGCGTTCAACTGCGCATGTCGATTCGAAATTTCTGGCGATGAATACTGAGAAACACAATGTATTATTTGGTTACCAAGAAAGGCCCTGTCACTTAGTACTTTATAACAATGCTAAATAAATGTCGTCCGCGCCCTTTTTACCTGACGCTTCATATATCTTTTCCACAGCCTTTGACTACGTACATCCAAATGAGGAAATTGGTAAGTGCATGATACATTTAAAAAGCAAAGACTAGATCGCGAACAGGCATATATTGGTTTCGATTCGTTTCAATTGCGACGTATAAAGAAACTGCATGCAAACGAACAAGTTTTCCTTGACAAGTTTTCCTTGACAAGGAAAAATTGGCGATGTTTTTGTCGTCTACACGAGCAAGTCTTCCTTGTCAAGGAAAACTTGTCAAGGAAAATATGCTCGTGTAGATGTGGCTTTATAGAAAGCATGATTGCAAAGGCATATCTTATTTGTTCAATAAAAATTCATATTCGGCAATACAAAAATATTTTATTTCTAATAAATTCAATATCTAAAGTTAAACTTATACAAAAATAATACCCTTGTTTTATACCGTTGCAGTCGGAGGTTCTATTTTTATGTTAACAATTACATTGAGCATGAAAAAGATTAACATAGAGTGCAAGTTAGAAAAGTGTGAAATAGTACTAATTTAAATAGAGTGATTCCAATAAACCTGGGCACTACTAATTAGCTGTCAGTGTTGTTTATTAGATGCAAAGAAACAAAGGAAAACAAAAGAGTGAGTGTCTAATAGTGTGTATTGGTGTAGTTAGTAATCCCCAGGTTTATTGGAATCACTCTAGTACTAAATAGTGCTATTTCTATTGTTTTCTATAGTTTCATTAGTGCTATTTAGTACTAATTAGTTATTTAGTTTTCAAGCTTTTCTAAATTGCACTCTAATAAACAATATATTTGCAGATGAGAACAAGGCCAACACTCAA
This sequence comes from Actinostola sp. cb2023, assembly GCA_033675265.1. Taxonomy (NCBI): domain Eukaryota; kingdom Metazoa; phylum Cnidaria; class Anthozoa; order Actiniaria; family Actinostolidae; genus Actinostola; species Actinostola sp. cb2023. The sequence continues at coordinate 339,432 of JAUJYZ010000415.1, forward strand.
CAGAATGTAACCATTGTTTGTAAGTACCACCGTATATCAATTATTACATCTTATAGAGTGCAAACACTAGAGTGTAATATGCCGTGTTTACACTTGAGCGCTCTACCAAGGTACAATTAAATCAGAAAACTATTGTTTGTTGAGCGGTGAAGAGTGAAGTAGTGCTAAATACGCTAAGGTGTATTTTACGGGTTTATGAAAACCACTCTAAAACCGTGAAACAGTACAAACTATTTAGTGCTAAATAGCACCAATGGAACAATAGAAAACAAAAGACATTGCACTATTTATTAAAGTGCTACTATGACGAAATTCGTACCATTGCTAAATAAATGATTAATTCGTAAAATAGTCTTTTAAGCTCCAAGATAGCAGTTTTAGTTGTTTTTAAGTCGATAGAAGAATAAAGGAGTGAAATAGTGGACTCTCAAAACAGGCAAAAATACGTCCGCCATTACTAAATCGTGTTCCTGCGAACAATAAGCCTGTGACGTCAGTTTCTCAACGTGAACGCGTCGCGCTTGCTCGCTGCACTGTATTTTTTAGTTTAATTATGATTAAAACATATGAACAAGAAACAGTTTTTTGAATCGCCAAAAAATCGCAGTGTAAATTAGCCATGCGACGAACTTGCGACGAACGGTGTTGAGAAACTGACGTCACTTCTATTGTCAGGAACCAGTTTGAATAATGGCGGGCTCGAAATACTCCAGTTTCACGTTGTTTAGAGATGACCACTTAACTGTCCTTGACAAAAGACGCATTTGTACAGGCTTAGCCTCGATTCAGAAAACAGTCCGTGCAATTCAAAAATGTTTCTATTGTTTCATGTCAACATTTTTTCGTGTTCTTGTTGATATTTGTGAATAATTTACACTGACTCGAGGCTAACCCTGTACAAATGCGTCTGGTGTCAATAAGTACAGCGGTTTTACAACGGGATCTGTGAACGCGAAAAGGGACTTTTTATATCGCGTTATTTGATTGGACAGCAGCGTGCTCTGCGTAGCGTCGCACTAGTTTTTTGAATAGAGATGACTCAGACAAGCTGTGTTGGAATAAAATTCGGCCACAGTTGTGAGAGGTTTATTTCTAAACTGAACACTAATGGTCTTTTTGTCGTAGCGAAAAACGGTTTGGATATATCAATAAACATACTACCAGGATACTAAAAATGCAAAAACATCAAACGCAAAATTTCATCGTAGTAGCACTTTAAAGTCAGCACTGTTTATTGCGTAGACTTGTTCGTGGTATTCCAAAATGCCGCAACCGTTATTACAACAGAAACGCGTCTTTATTACAAAATGCCGCGCAGTACAGGATTAATACACATTATCGAATTCATGAAAAATTAATGAGACAAATACAATAGAAATCATAAGCGTAGCAGACATCTGTAAATCGGCAAGAGATTCGTCCTCATTTGCATTCAACTTTAACTTGGATTTTCTCGGCCAAACTGTTTCCTATTATCCAAATTATAGTAAAACATCCACTTATACATCGTTGGATTCGATAAGTCAGATACAATATTCGCGTCCGAACTGTATGGTATTTACAATGGCTCGCCTTTGGCTCGCCATTGTAAATACCATACAGTTTGGCCGCTCATATTGTATCTATTACATACATAACCAGTACACGTATAATTATTTTGCATCTAGGTTCACAAAACACTGCATGGCTAGCAACAGACGGAATGATAATCGCAGAGGGACAGCTGACAGCGGGTTACTTAGAAGTACGCTATAGCAGTACAGCTAACATCCCAACTGGCTGCAAGGTCATGATTGATGACAATGTGTTTACAGTGTGTCGGTTCCCATTTGGAACTAAAGTAACGTTCCAGATATACAACCCTGACGAATTAGTATCAGGCGCCAGTGATAGCGAAAACGGAGAAAGTGCTGATGAAGGCGATAAAGATGGAGACGGCCATGACGATGATGGAGACGGAGACAGTGTGGAGGTAGACGGAGACAGTGCTGACGTAGACGGAGACAGTGCTGACGTAGACGGAGACAGTGATGATAAAGATGGAGACGGCCATGACGATGATGAAGACGGAGACAGTGTGGAGGTAGACGGAGACAGTGCTGACGTAGACGGAGACAGTGCTGACGTAGACGGAGACAGTGCTGAGGTAGACGGAGACAGTGATGAAAAAGATGGAGACTGTCATGAAGATGATGAAGACGGAGACAGTGCTGACGTAGACGGAGACAGTGATGATAAAGATGGAGACGGCCATGACGATGATGAAGACGGAGACGGCCATGACGATGATAAAGACGATGAACATGACGAGAAATTGGAAGATAGAAAGATAAGCGTACAGACAAGGAAAAGACGAGGTGGGTATCGTTATACTATGGCCTGTTTACATGATACTCTTATAAAGGACCTGTCATTATTTATAACAAATTGTGAAAAGAGAAAAATAACCACGACCAGGCTCTTTAATAAAATACTAAAATATGTTTTGACGCACTCCTAGAGATGCTATCTAGCTTAAACTGAGACCACCCATTCCCCTACCCCTTCCCACACCCCGGCTGACTACTCAACGGTTCATGTTCGTGGTATGTTTTTGTGACCAACAACAAACAATATTGTGATTCAGTGGTAAAACGTTGCCGGAACCATATTTCTGCTTTTTGAAGTGTTGGGAAATGACTCTTTATTTGTGTTAACATTTACTCTACAGGTGAACTAGACCAGTTGAAGGCAGGGTTCATATGGTGTTCGAAATCGCCAGCGAAGAAGCGTCCGAGAAAGAAGTAACGGGAACAGTCACTTTGTTATATCGATGTTTAGACTGATATCCATTCAGGATAATGTTTAGTATAGATAGATAGATATTTAACATTAACACATTTAAAAATATTCAAGTCATAAATTTAAACCTTTATTCTATATTCTATGTTTGACTTCACAAAACAGGTTTAAGGCTGCAATGTTCGTAATTAGTTTCATCGTAATTCCACTGAAACAATAGCGCAACCAATCATAGTGTAGCAGTTTTCCCACTGGAATATGTTATGTCTGACAAACACAGTCATAAACTGCTTGATTTCAGAAAGGTTTTTAACAGTTCAATGCATTCAAATGAGAAGTGTACAATGTTCTGCAATCAAAATCTTATTTTATGTAGTTTTCAAATGAAATTGTTTAGCTTCTCGGACATAATGCAGCTATAGAACTATGAATTGCGATTTCCTCAATCGATCATTTGTTACTTGTTTCAGTTCAGTATTTGTTCATTATGAAACATTTTTTGTAGAAGAAAGAGACAACACATTAGATATTTTTCACCAAAGTTCAAATGAACTCATTAGGAAAAAAGCTGTGTGATAAATTATCTGAAACCCAAAACTTGGAGTTTTATTAGTTTGATCAACATGGAGATGGAATAAAATAATGAAACGCAAGTGTACTATAGAATTGGACAAATAATATTGTCACTTAAATTGTTAAAATGCTTCATTTTACATGTCGATATAATATGATTTTTTTAATTAAAAGACCAAATTACTATTAAAACGTCATTGTCATTATTTGTATTCTAGTATTACTATTATAATGCCATGAACAATTGAAATAAAATGAAAAGAAGCGAGTGTCTTGTGTATGAGGTCTCTAACGACATAGATATAAGCACAAGCATATCATACGCATTAATTCTAGAGCCGGACGTTACTTGTTCTGCCCAGTATGCAGAACAATTATTACGATTATGCATGATGTCCATGAATACACATAATAGCGCAATTTCATTAATATCTGCATGGTGGGCTAATACTTGGGTCGATTGCTTAAAGTTGACCGCGTAAAGTTATTAGTAAAGTTAATAGTATTACTATTATAAATTAATGCCATGAACAATTTGAATATAAAACATGCCGTATGGAGTTACCGAAGTTACTGACATTACGAAGGTATCGAAGTTACGAAAGTTACCGAAGTTACTGACATTACGAAGGTACCGAAGTTACGAAAGTTACCGAAGTTACTGACATTACGAAGGTATCGAAGTTACTAAAGTTACCGAAGTTACTGACATTACGAAGGTACCGAAGTTACGAAAGTTACCGAAGTTACTGACATTACGAAGGTATCGAAGTTACTAAAGTTACGAAAGTTACCGAAGTTACTGACATTACGAAGGTACCGAAGTTACTAAAGTTACGAAAGTTACCGAAGTTACTGACATTACGAAGGTACCGAAGTTACTAAAGTTACGAAAGTTACCGAAGTTACTGACATTACGAAGGTACCGAAGTTACGAAAATTACCGAAGTTACTGACATTACGAAGGTACCGAAGTTACTAAAGTTACGAAAGTTACCGAAGTTACTGACATTACGAAGGTATCGAAGTTACTAAAGTTACGAAAGTTACCGAAGTTACTGACATTACGAAGGTACCGAAGTTACTAAAGTTACTAAAGTTACCGAAGTTACTGACATTACGAAGGTACCGAAGTTACGAAAGTTACCGAAGTTACTGACATTACGAAGGTATCGAAGTTACGAAAGTTACGAAAGTTACCGAAGTTACTGACATTACGAAGCCGGTACCGAAGTTACACAATTAAGTTACAGAAGTTATGAAGTTACAGAAGTCTGAGTATGAAGTTACGAAGTTACGAGTTACAGAAGTTATGAAGTTACGAAGTTACAGAAGTTATGAAGTCAGTACAGAAGTTACGAAGTTACATAAGTTACGAAGTTACATAAGTTACGAAGTTACAGAAGTTACGAAGTTACAGAAGTTATGAAGTCAGTACAGAAGTTACGAAGTTACATAAGTTACGAAGTTACAGAAGTTACGAAGTTACGAAGTTACGAAGTTACGAAGTTACGAAGTTACAGAAGTTATGAAGTCAGTACAGAAGTTACGAAGTTACATAAGTTACGAAGTTACAGAAGTTACGAAGTTACAAAGTTACAGAAGTTATGAAGTCAGTACAGAAGTTACGAAGTTACATAAGTTACGAAGTTACAGAAGTTACGAAGTTACAGAAGTTATGAAGTTACAGAAGTTATGAAGTCACATAAGTTACGAAGTTACAGAAGTTATGAAGTCAGTACATAAGTTACGAAGTTACATAAGTTACGAAGTTACGAAGTTACAGAAGTTACGAAGTTACAGAAGTTATGAAGTTACAGAAGTTATGAAGTCAGTACAGAAGTTACGAAGTTACATAAGTTACGAAGTTACAGAAGTTACAGAAGTTATGAAGTCAGTACATAAGTTACGAAGTTACGAAGTTACAGAAGTTACGAAGTTACAGAAGTTATGAAGTTACAGAAGTTATGAAGTCAGTACAGAAGTTACGAAGTTACATAAGTTACGAAGTTACGAAGTTACAGAAGTTACGAAGTTACAGAAGTTATGAAGTTACAGAAGTTATGAAGTCAGTACAGAAGTTACGAAGTCAGTACAGAAGTTACGAAGTTACAGAAGTTATGAAGTTACAGAAGTTACGAAGTTACTGAAGTTACGAAGTTACTGATGTTATGAAGTTAGCGAAGGAACAGAAGTTACAGAAATACGAAGTCACTGAACGGAATTTACTAAAAAAAATAATACTGGCAAGAAATTAACGAATTTATAGAAAAATCTTGATAAAAAAGTCCTGGAAACTAACGATCAAAGTTGTAGGGGAGGGGTAGGGGACCTGGAACGAAGTGCATTTAGTGTTACCCACTGTCGACCTCGTGCGAATCACGTGACGGCACAGGGAACCCAAGGCTGTCCTGAACAGATGACGTCATTATTCCGGAATATTCCAAGCATTCTGCTATGATGAGCAGAATGTTTGGAATATATTCCGCTTTTCCCGGAATCGGAACAGTCTCAATTGAACGGACATTCCGTATTATTCCAAGCATTCCTATTCCGGAATAAGGTCAATCGAACGCAACCTAAGAGATTTTTGCTCCTCGTTTGTGCGTTTAATAGAGCTCCCGTTTTGGTTTCCCATCTGAAAGTGAGAGCTCGGCCTTGCACGTTTGGATCTAGTTTGGCCCAATCCATGCATTCAGTATAAGGTTTCGGTGTGGTTTTGGCTTGGAGAAGGTAGTGTTCCTTGATCGGTATGTGTCGGAAGGCTTTATACTTAACAAGTCGCCATCCTTCAAAGCGAACCGTTGGTATTGCTCTTTCTATCGTTTTGCTTTTGGGTCTACTCCAACTTCCTTAAGCAGTTAGATAAATATATAGAAACTTTATTTAGAAGAGGGTGGACATTTAATAGTATAAAATACTATTACAAACTGGTGGCCCTAAGATTGAGCTAATAAACTATATAAAACTATTGTGGCTACTGGTGCCGACACACCGGGTAGACATGGCTAGAAGTTTCAGTACGGGTATTTCAAGTCCATTCGCTTTATTGATAACGTCAATATCGTCCATGATCGAACCATCAATACCGTAAAACTATGATGTAAATACAAACAATGTCTTACTAACTATGACAATAAACTATTACAAATGGGTCCAAAATATCTCAATATACATACAATCAAACGTGGAAACAATCATTATAACTAATGCTCTGAGGTACAATCAATAAATTACATCTGGATCATAACAATCAAGTAATTTACCTTGTCTGGCCATACTAAAGATCCAACGATCTGTCCTAGTAAACAATAACGCTTGAACTAAGCGTGGCGTGGCGTGTTACATGATACTTATATATAATCGGGCAATTTTGGTTCGATTCGGCGAAATATCAGGACGAGTTAGGTCGAGCCATGGTTCGTATTTTGGCGAGACGTAGTCGAGATACCCATGGCAAGACCTAACGAGTCCTGATATTTCGCGGAATCGAACCAAAATTGACCGATTATTTATTTATCATCCCACTCTTTTCGCCGAAATGAAAGAATTTCACTAAAAACATTGAGGACGATCTTTTCAAAATACAAACTTATTAGCATATTGTCGGCACGCGTCCGTGAGTTTGAGAAGTGGCGGGAAAAATTCAATCGTTCGCAGTTTTGTTCAAAACGTTTATTTATCTTTTGAATGAAACATATTTTCCCTTAAAATGACCAGAAGTAATATAAAAATACAATGGTTTCTTATTTAGAACCACATTTTAACCAACTGTCCGTGTTATATGATATCAGGACAGTAGAGTGTCCTGATACCGTAGAATATCAGGACAGTAGAGTGTCTTGATACGGGAGAATTCTCGATTGTGATTGGTTGAAACAAATATTGGGGATGATAATATGACATATTCAATTAATCATTAACTATTTAGTTTAAAATGCTAACAGTCACAACTATGAAAACTATTTCACTATTTACAGTCAAAAGTGCCCCTCTAGAGTCCATTATTGACTTGATTATTGCAAAAAATGAAAGCATTGCTCGTTTGAACATTCGATTCCGTTTGATAATACGCAGACCGATGTTAAAATCATTATTCGACTACTGATCGGATAAACAATCAGAGGATATTCCTTACTTAGAAAATATCCACAGGAACCCCGTTAGTATAAGCGAAAGGACGATTTTCAATATGAAGCCAAGAAATTTTCAAGATGGCGTCAAGTTTGGCGGGAAAGGTGAGTTTAGGAGTTTTAGATATCGCAGACGGTGGTAAAATGCAGTAAAAGTCAGGTTTCAAATATTTTCTTCTCTTCTTCCACCCGTAATGCGTTTCGATTTTCAATCTCTTGAACATGGTCTTGCAATTGAGCTCCATTCGTTGCGATGTTTTCTGTTTTGGCCGATGGAACTGTACTGACTCAGTACTCATTCATCATATCATTTTCAGGAATCTATAACAGTACTCCTAGAGTACAATAAGCCACTTCACGCTTTCGTCCGCCATTTTGAATTGGGGCAAACGCGCGGAAATTTTTAGAAATCTGGATCACTTTGGCTTGCCGTAACTCCGCTCGATTTCGTTGGATTTTCAAAAACTTACCATTTTAGACAAGATGTATTCTTTGTTATTTATGTCCTATAATATGATGGGTATTGGAAGGCTCCAAATCGAGAAAAAAATATTTTTGTTTTCAAAATAAAACGTTCGGCACGTGAATATGCAAATTAGCTCGAATTTTTAAGATACATTCGTGAAAAGAAGATTGACTCCTAAAAGGTAGTTAAAACACCTACATTGGTCTTATTTTCACTCCACCAACTGGGCATGCATGCCTGCTGATTATCGAAGTTTAAACTTTGAAAATCCAAAATCGAGCGGAGTTATGGGAAGCCAAAGTGATCCAGATTTCTATAAATTTCCGCGCGTTTGCCCCAATTCAAAATGGCGGACGAAAGCGTGAAGTGGCTTATGGTGTAAACAAAGTTTGTTCTTTTGAGGACCATGAAAGCAAGATAACGTTGTTTGAACGCGTTTCTGAAACAACTTTGCCACCAAAATCGTCAGTTGTGTCATTGCAGCGATATGATCCCGATTGGCAAGAGCTTGCTGATATTAAAATCGGTCAAATCAAAGACAAGGACAAAATCAAGGTTAAGGGGGGATTAACATATTTCGTTGCCATGGTAATTCGTTGCTATGCAGAGCTTGAGTGAGAAGAGATTTCATCGAGCAAGCGCCCAGTGTTTTCCCGCAAGACATACACGAGTTTCACTTCAAAAATTACAAGTTATATATTTTATTGAACGTTATTCTTTTAATTTTAAGTTTGTTCAATGAATAAATATTCGACATATGATAGACTGCAGTAGTTTAAAGTCAAAGAAGTCAAAGAAAGCAAGCGATAATTCCACTTGAAGAGTCGTTCAAAAGCAACAACACTCAACAGAGAATATTGAACCGAAGTAAAACAAGCCGACTTGTCGTCACAAAAACTTCAACCTAAGAGTAAAAAACGCCGATAAATCAATAAAAAACAATCAAAGATTACCTTACTCAACAGGTTGTTGTTCTAGACTCTGCCTGTCAAAATGAAACATGTCAAACAGTAGATGAAGTACGTCGAAGATCGGTGAAAACACCTTGAAAACACGACTGAAAAACTTTGCCGTATCGAAAGACTTTGCACAAATTAATAATTTGAGCTGCATTAAAATGCTTCAAAACATGAGAAAACCACACAAATGACAAGTAAATATCGATCTTCCTTTCTGGGTAAATATTTATGTACCTTGAACCAAAAGAAAGTGCAGAATATACATTTTTCTAACACACATAAATTGTCATGTATTTGTCTTGCGAACGAAAATTATAACGACACAGGTAACCCAAGCCACAAAAACGGCATTTTCGAAAAAAACGCCGTTCTTTTCACGTTTTCAAAAAAGTTAACTTTTTTCTTTATGTATCTGCTACGGAAAGGATTCTCCACAAATTGGAGCATGGATTTTATAAACAAAGAAAAAATGGAAAAGTTATGGCCAAAAATGTCGTTAAAAATGCAAAGAAACTGCCATAAAAAATTCAAATTTCATTGAAACGCAAAACGCATGCTCAGTCTTCTGCACCTTGATATAAGTTTTCAGATTATACCAAAATATTTTTAATTCATCAAAACCCTATGAAAAACGGCGTTTTTTTACGATGTGATGACGTCATAATGACGTACGTGATGACGTCATCACATGTCGAACTTCTACCCTCAACTAACACATTCCAAAAGTTTCATGCCTTATGTATTCAATTTAAGAGTTTTATGAGCCTTCAAAGTTTCCCTAGCAACGGGCCAAATAAATATGTTAATCCCCCGTTAAGGTTATTGAAAACATCCGTGTATCATCCACATTTACCACAAGTCAAAACGAAAATATTAACAATGTCAACGCTGGTGTCAACCAGTTAATTGACAATTTAGAACATGAGAGGAGTGCTCTGGAATACAAACTGAGCATAGCCCAGGCAACGTTGGAATCCCTAAAGAAATATTGCTGGAAGAAACCCTCATTTTACCTGCAGCAACGGTCACCGTGTAAACAACTGCAACCAGCCATCTTGCAGAGGATTTTTCGAGTGTGGCCTGTTGACATTAAACAGGTCGGGTACTGATTTTTAAGAGCATGCACCACTGTCACCAGCAAAATTCTATGTATCCTTATCATTTCTTGCTGTAATTTTGTGATCTACTGTAATGCACCTATCATTGTTATGTGGGGTGGGAACTAAGCATTGGGGAATTTGACATTTTCAGGAGAGCCAAATCAAATTCCCACCTTTAGTGATTACGTCCTATCCTGGGGGCATCAAGTAATGTTAATTCCACGTGGGTAACCTGTCCCCTTACCAACCTCATCATGGCACAGCACATGAATTTTTAGTATGGTGTTCAAAATGTATTCCATAAGGTATATACCTTTTGTTGTAGGTTGAGATTGAGATCAAGGACATCCAGAAAAATTTAGAGAGAAAAAAATGAAATGGAAAACTACAAACTTCTGAAGTATAATAATATGTATGCTTTCAAAACCAGCATGTGTGTTTATATGATTGTTAAATGAAATTGTTAAAATAAGTGAGCACAATAAAGTTAAAGATGAAAGTGCACTTATACTTGCATATTTTGCTTGCCTACCCCTAATTAACAATAATTGACTTCATATTCTTTTCTTTTAGGGAAAGAACAAGAACTAACTTTTATAGTCAGCTAGATGCGCAAATAGCTTCAATGCTGCAACCCTATTAAGTAATCTAGCCGATCAAATGGGCTAGAATGTCAGAATGTGAGCCAATGTAAATCCCCAATGTAAGCCCTTCAAGTTATCAACATTGCATGAACGGTGCATATCCTGGTCCACAAGGCCCAGTGTGGCAAACTTCAACTGGAAATGTGAATTTTAGATGGCAGGGATCTTCATATAGAGCACAAAGAGGAATGCCATTTAGACCTAATTATCATTCTCCATACAGTAAAGGGTATCATCAGAGCTCACCATTGTCAGAGAGAGGAAACCTTCCCAACAGAAGCAAGAAACCATCCAGTCAGTCTCAACAAGGCACATTTAGGTCTAATAGAAAGCGAAGTCGCTCTGTTTACTCGACACAGCTATCAAAGTTGGTTCAGATGATAGCCCTCCAGATAGTCCTGAGAAACCACAATTGTGCAATGAGAATTCTCAGTCATTGTTGAAGGATTCACAGCTATAGTCATATCTATAGCTGGTCGCTTACGAGAGTGGTTACAAGGAGAGCTTCGACTGTATTTTTTTTCTATATTAGTAAATTGGACGTATAAATGAAACACCACAGTAATGAAATGACAATCTTTCGACTTTATACACTTGCATTATCACTAATATAAGTACCCACAGTGTCTGAAATAGTTTAGAGATTGAGTACGTTGCTGTCATGTTATTGAGAGCATCAATTCTGGCCATTTCTGTATATGCCTGTGAATAACACTCATTCTTTCTAAGTCCCTCCTCAATCTGATGGAAACAGTATTCGCAAGTGTTCAGGTGTGGGGAATATGGTGGCTGGAATACGAGTGCATCTCTCTCAGTGCTCTTTCAGTTATTCTGCCATGATGAAACCCACAATTGCATGTCCATGATTACCGTATATCCTTCCACAAAAATAGGTACGGTAGACCATTGCTCCTTTTGCAACTGAGTGCATAGTCGAAAAATGCAGTGAGTTGTTCCCCATTTGAAGCACCTGGAATAATGTTGTAGTAGTCCACCCCAAAGATACTGTGTAAAAGATTCACGGTATAGGTTGCATTTGAGGCGTACCTTTGTACCTCGATTGCTTTGGTACCCTTGTAACTACATCCATATACACGGTTGGAAGTTGTTTTGACAACTGAAGCTTCATCAAAGAAATGAAGCGTCGTCTGGGATAGTCCGTATGCGGTTTCAAGATAATTATCTACTTTCCAAATATTATCTCGCTGTTCTTTTGGTATTGATCAAATTTTTTTGTAAGTCATGTCTAAACTCCCATGCACGCTTTGATTTATGGCTGAAATTGAGGGCAAAGAAACCCTATCACAAATTCCTTCAAGTAGTTTAATATTTCGATGCACTGCAAAACATAATCGGCCATTTTTCGCGGCTCACTTCCACCATGTGAGAACGGCGTCAAGGTGCCATACTGTTGAAAATGGCAAATTATCTTTCTAACAACACGAGGTGACTAATTTTCTTTTTCTCGAAAATCCACGATGGTACAATTCAATGATCTCTTCTCGAAAAGACATATTGAGGGGTTTTCCTGGCTCATAAACCCTGCCTTGTCGATTTCTGGCCGTCATATTGAATAAGTGATAAACAGTCTTGTGAGGTTCCTGTGGATATTTTCTAAATAAGGAATATCCTTCGTTTGCTTAATTATCCAATCAGTAGTCGAATAATGATTTGACTATCGGTCTGTGTATTATCAAACGGAATCGAATGTTCAAACGAGTAATGCTTTCATTTTTGCAATAATCAAGTCAATAATGTCAATGATGGACAATAGCAATGGACAATAATGGACTCTAGAGGGGTACGCTTGACCTGGTTTGACTGTAACGTGATTTATAAAATACGTAATACTAATACACATACCCCGATGTACTTAATTATAATACAGAATCAAATGTTGGAAATAACTTTTCATAATTGTTTCATTTTCCGTGTTTTCACTAAATTTGCGCCCCCTTTCGAATTTCGCGAGTGATATCGTCTTTTTGCCGTCCGGTTGACTGAAAACAACTATCTGCACCAACAACGAACTGCCGTTCTCGTTCTCTTTGCATCGTCAAACGGTTGTAGCTTTGCACAGAACGCCTGCATGAAGTTAAGAGTGTGTCCACGAGAGAACCAGGCAGTCGCGACACATGCCATCTCACCGATTTCAATGAAACTTTGCCAAATTAAAGCTTACAGGTAGAAACTCAAGAATCCAAAATGGTTTGGATTTCTGACCTTTCCCTCGGAAGATAGACCACCCCCCCCCCCCCCTCGTTTTTCAGGGGGAGACTCAAAATTTCACTCCAACAAAGCAACAAAAGTAGACAGCTTTCATTCTTACAGAATGTAATAGATTTTATTGTCGCTTCACATGAGTAATTGTACATCCTTTGGTAGTTCACAGCGGAACTGTTGAACATTTTGGGATACTACCTGTCAATCATTAACCATGTCACACAACAATATACAGAATCGTGAAAAAGCCATTGTTTGGATCAAAATATCTCAAAGGTTCAACAGTGTGCAAGCCCAATGATTATTTTTCCTAACAGATCTACCCTTAGACTTACATAAACAGCAATAAAATTCTTGGCCTCTGTTAATTCTTTTGTACAGCCGTTCGATAAAGACACGTGACAAACGTAAAACTGTAATTATTTATCTATATCGAAAAATTCGGATATTAATAATATAAGGAAGAAAATAACTCTTTTTGTGCACAATTTTGATTTCTTATTTTAGGTTATGATCTCAAAACGGCACATATTGACTTATGAGATTTCATATGGGGAAAAACAACAACATCCATGCCTAACCCTTGTCGAAATGACACATCAGTTTTCAATAAAGTGGAAGTTTATAGTTTATAGTTTATAGTTTATAGTTTTTATCAAGCACCAAATGCTTATATTTTTTAAATAAGCTGTCTGTGTGTACTTTCTAATTTCATCGTTTTGTTTTAGGTTGCTTTATCGTGTTTTAACCGGTCTCATGTCTCGACTTCTACAAAGAGTTGCGTGACAACACATCGGCTTCCATCGTCACTTTGAATTGAGATCGAAATATTATTTTATTTATCTTTCGAAACCCAAGTAAACCCGAAAAAAATAACTTTCATACTATGCCTTCGGACGATAACTAGTGTTACGCAACAGAAATTTAGCTAATGCATTCTTAATTGATTTTGCAAGGTAATCATTAATTTAGTAACCCAGACTGTTTTAGTCATGAGATCAACAAGTAGTTTCCTGTGCGACATATATCCTCTTGTTTAACCAAAACATTTAGACCACCACAGGTTTAGCTTTGTCTAGTTACGTGATGTAAATAGAAGATAAGATTAGGTTTCGCTATTATATAAGGACTGTCGATTTACATCTTGCGCGCACTCTCTAGATATCTTGTACTTTAGTAGTTGCGAACCAAGACTGAGGTTGTAGTTCAGGTCGTGCTTGAAAGTACAGGAGAATCTAATTGGATTGCATAATACTGGACTTGACGAAACATCCAACGATCTGCCGCCAAAAATGGAGATTTTAATACGCGCTGACATCGACATACTTTCAGTGAAGAAAACGAGATCCCCTGCGTGTCAGAGAAGAAGTACTCAAAGAATTAAAGAATATAACAGAAAGAAAAGGTTACAAACACTTTTGCCTGATGATGGTGATTTTGAAGACACGAACGTTGACTCTCTAATCGAAAAAGTTGGACTTGAGAATTCTTTACTGCTGAACAAACTAAATATTGCGAAAATTACAATTGTGAATTTGGAAAACTGTCTTCACATTACAAGCAGCAAGTATGAACGAAAGCTCAACGAAATGGAACAGAAAAGAGTTAGTAAACTTTTGAAACTTCAAAACATCTTAGGTGAAAAAGAACGAGTGATTCAATCACAGTTGGATGAACTTCAGGATGTCGAATTGACCGCAGATCAACAGCAAAGCGACTTAAAATACGCTTGGAATCGGATCAGAAGATGCGAAGGAAAGATCAGAAATCTAATTGAACAGTTAGAAACGTTTGAACAACGTAGCAGACATTTTTCTGGTAGACCTAATTTTGGACAATTTTTAAATAGTTCGTATTACAATTAGCAGTTTCTACTTGTATTTACCATGTTAACCAGTCCCATCAAAACGAGCTTAAAATCATCTATCCTAGCAGTGCACCAGGAGATGCACTAATGCGAACCAAGACTGAGGTTGTAGTTCAGGTCGTGCTTGAAAGTACAGACCTAAGATAGGAACGTGGACGAGTAAGGAATTCCTTCTGACAACCACACCTACTAAGGAAAGTCTTTCTGGTCGTCTTGGCTCTGCCTCAGCTTGTGTACGATCTCTCGCAAAGCTTGTAATTAGCTACACTGGTACAAAGTTTAATAAACGAGTTGGCAATCCAGAAAGATCCTGAAAAGTACTAGTCTTACACTAGTGTTTCAAACATAAAAGAGTCGAGTTATTATGGGTATTATTTGCTTGCAACTAGTAAATGTATGCGTGACTATCACACATGCGTGACGTAATTTGAGACATGATTTATGGTCAACAGTTGCCAATATGCGAATTGAGCAACATTGCCTTTCTGCGAACGACAGAGCTTTATCCTTTGCGTGATGTCTGGGGACTTGTCTTGTTCATTTGCTCAGTTTTGCAATAGCAATTGTGGCACTTCAACAAGATATCCAGGTTACAGGTACAGAGGGTTTTCCCCTTGAGTTCATGTGTCAAAGATGTGAAGACTCATCTATAATTCAATCAATAATTCGTTTGGCAGCGAATCTACTGATTTATTTGACTTATTCATCAATGCTTCTAACAATATTCAAAACTGTTCTTCAAATCATTCACTGGACATGCCGTTTTTGAATATTAATTTTCTTCCTGTCAACGACCAACACCTTCCAATTCCCGTGAGGACAACAACACGATCCTGCAGTCAAACTGCTGGTTTTTCCACTAGAAACTTGGATAATTTGGTTTGTATCCCGACTATCAGAACTCCGAACAAACATTATCTGCCACCCAGGGTTAGATTTGGTTTGTGGAATGCCCGTTCTATAAGAAACAAGACAACTATTTTATGTGACTTTGTGATTTCCAATAAGCTAGATATCATGATCGTAACTGAGACGTGGCTCAAAGGAGATGACAGTGACGCTCGTACGATCGCTGACATCTCAAACACGCTAGCTGGATACAAGGTTGTGCACCTACCTAGAGTAAGCAAGAACGGTGGAGGCGTCGCAGTGATATTGCGCAAAGGTTTTGATACCAAATTGAATGACCACCTTACGTATAGTGCTATGGAGTGCCTGGATATCAACGTTAAAGCTGGAAATAAATATCTCCGACTTGTATCGATCTATCGACCACCTCCTTCAACAAAGAATAAACTGACCTCATCTATGTTCTTTGATGACTTCAACAAGCTTATCGAAGACCTATCCACTTCTCAATCCTGCTGCCTAATTAGTGGTGATTTTAATTTTCATATGGATGCAAGTAATCCTGACGTGGAACTTTTTCTGGGTCTTATCAACTCAGCGGATTTACATCAACATATAAACTTCCCTACTCACACAAAGGGCCACACCTTGGATCTGGTTATTACAAACTCTGGTGAGAATAGTATTTCTCGTCTACGTCCATCGTTTGAACTGCCTTCTGACCATGCTTCTATCACTTGTCTCTTGGACTTGCCTAGACCTCCACTGGTTAAAGTACATACTAGGCATCGTAAAGTCCGTGATATTGTCCTTGATAGCTTTGCTGAGGATCTGTCTGGTTTACAATTACTGAACAATCTTTCTTCTGATCTTCCTTCATTGGTTGACGCTTACTACTCGCAGTTGAATAACTTACTTGAAGAGCATGCTCCCATCCAAGAGCGTTCCACCACCTTGAGGCCTCACGCACCTTGGTTCTCGGATTGCCTACGCGCACTTAAACGTGAAAAACGTCGATGGGAGAGGAAGTGGGTCAAGTCAGGCCTCGAAGTACACAAACAACTGTACAGATCTTCTGCCAACAAATATTATGCTGCTATAAAAGAATCAAAAAGAGCCTACTACAACAACATGGTTTCGAACTCCAACCAGAAACAGTTATTCCAGCTGATCGATGGTCTGTTTAAGGTCAAAGGATCACCCATACTTCCAGCTCAAGGCATTAAGGTCTGATCTTGATAACGTGCCATCTAGAAGTCTTTCATTACCTTATCAAGAACATAAATCTTCGTGCAGTTTATCCACGTTTGAGCCAGTTTCGCCTGATGTCGTAAGAAAAGTCATAATGGATGCACCTTCTAAATCCTGCTCATTAGATCCACTTCCAACGAGTTTGTTGAAAACGTTTATTGATATTCTCCTTCCTTGCATCACCTCCATAACAAATCAATCATTGGAATCCGGAGAGTTCCCCACCTCTCTCAAACATGGCCTTGTGATACCAGTACTGAAAAAAAATGATGTTGACCCTGAGGTGTTGAAGAACTACCGTCCCATCAGCAACCTTCCTTTTCTTGGAAAGGTGATTGAGCGTATAGTGGCCATGCAGCTCAAACACTACTTAGTCACCAATGACCTCTACACCATAACTCAATCTGCTTATCGAGCAAACCACAGCACCGAAACAGCCATGTTGCGCGTTTCCAATGACATCAACTTAGCCCTTGATAATCACAATGATGTTGTGCTAGTGATGCTTGACTTATCGTCGGCATTCGACACCATTGACCACAGTATCCTTATCAATAGACTGTACACTCGATTTGGTTTGACTGAGGAGTACTACTCTGGCCTGGATCGTATCTTATCTGGCTAATCGCTCGCAGTCAATCGTCATCAACCATTTCCAGTCAAGTCTATCTGACTTAGTCTACGGTGTTCCACAAGGGTCGGTGTTAGGTCCGCTGCTATTCTCTCTCTATGTTGCACCAATTGAAGATATTATCTGTATACATGGCCTTCAATCAATGACCTACGCCGATGACACCCAAATGTACTTGGTTATGCGAAGATCAGATCAGTCATCATATCTGAGTAAAGTGGAGCTGTGTGCACAAGACATCGTGCTCTGGATGGTGGAAAATAAGCTAATGTGTAATTCCTCTAAGACCGAAGTCGTTCACTTTTCATCTCGTTACCTACCGCGTGAACCCATAGTAACGGTGAATATCGCTGGATCTGAGATAAAGACAGCTGAGAAAGTTCGCGACCTTGGGGTCACACTTGACCAGTGCTTAACCATGTCCACGCACGTAAACAGTCTTTGCAAATCTGCATCTTTTGCCCTCAAGCTTATTGGGAATATTCGTCACTATCTTGATCAACCGAGCACAGAGAAACTGATCCATGCTTTTGTTACCTCGAAACTGGATTACTGCAACAGTCTTCTGTATGGTCTCCCTGGTAAAGATATCTCAAAACTTCAACGTATACAAAACTCAGCCGCTCGTCTGGTTACAAAAACCAGGAGATCGGATCACATCACCCCAATTCTTCGTAAACTCCATTGGCTCCCTATACATAAACGCATCATCTTCAAGATTCTTCTCATCACATATAAGATCTTAAAGTGGTTTGGCTCCAAAGTACTTGACAGACTTACTCAGTCTTCACAAACCAACAAGGATTCTTCGTTCAAATGCCAATGACAACTTGCGGCTGTCAAGACCTACATTTAGAACGAAAAACTATGGTGGTCGTGCTTTCTCGTCGTGTGCGCCACTACTCTGGAACGATCTCCCATTGGTCGTGAGAAACGCACCATCTACCCAATCATTTAAACAGAGACTCAAGACTTTTTTGTTTGAACAGAACGAACCACTTACATAATTTATACTAGTCACCTCACTCCTTTGACGAGTCCCGATAATTTTCTATATTTGTCTATATTCTTCTATATATATTTTCTATATTATATTTTTATTTTCTATATTTTCTTACTCACTTGTAAAGAGCATTGAGATTTATATGTAATGCGCTTTTTCAAGAATTAAATTATTATTTTACGATAAAGTTTAAGATAATGAAGTTCCGACGTTTCGGCGTTGCTAACGCCATTTTCAAGGATAAGTGTTAGTCAATGTATAGAGTTTATATAGAGTCCATTATGAATAATAATCAGTTCGAGGGTAGTCACTGGGGAGCACTGAACAATTTCGCTCTAATTTTAATTCTTACGTCGATGCAAAGACAGATTCGAGTGTCTGATATTTGAGATGCTGTTTATTCAAGAACTTCATCCAAATCTTAACAAACAATCAGACTCAATTAGAGCGAAATTGTTCAGTGCTCCCCAGTGACTACCCTCGAACTGATTATTATTCATAATGGACTCTATATAAACTCTATACATTGACTAACACTTATCCTTGAAAATGGCGTTAGCAACGCCGAAACGTCGGAACTTCATTATCTTAAACTTTATCGTAAAATGTTATCCTAAAAGATTTCTTCTACGTAAATTATTATTATTATTATTATTATTATTATTATTATTATTATTATTATTATTATTATTATTATTATTATCTAAGAAATGTTAGTCTCTCAGTCGTCCGTTTCGTCTAAAAAAGATCTGATACTCAGACGTAGTGGCTTATTTGACCAGACTGGTGTGTCCTAAGTATATTCTGGAGGCCAAGCAGAAAATGCAAACATCCTCTTCATGCCAGTGAACGATTAACCAAACCGGAAAGAGGATCAGGGGTGACGTTACATGAGTAAAGAAATCATGTTGAAATGGAAAGTGCTGGTTCCCACTGGTGCAGGTAATAAAATAAATAATATATTGTACTGCTATGTGTTCGTTATATAATTATCGTGCTGCTGCTATCAACTAACAGCCACAGCATAGAGGTACAATACACACTGAAAAACATATATTATAGGGACGAACAAATGAACGAATGACTGATGAACAAATGAATGAACGAATGAAATAATAAGCGAATGTATGAACGAAAGAATGAATCAACCAATGAATGAACGAATGAATGAACAAATGAAATAATAAGTGAATAAATGAACGGACGAATGAATGAACGAATAAACAAATGAATGAACGAACAAATGAACGAACAAATGAATGAACGAACGAATGAATGAATCTCGTTATCATCGCTGCTATTGGAAGTAGTCTGGTTAATGTCACTCGTCTCAACAGAATTGACATTCAAACTAGTACTTGTCATGCTTGCATTACTTTCAACATCTTCAATTTTAGGATTCTTCTTTTGACTAGTTAGGGGTGTCCCATCACTTCCCGGGTTATTTTCAAGCTCTCCTTTCTCCTTGTTAGCATCGGCTTCTAAGTATAACTTTGCATGCATTTCTAATGCCATGAACGTTTCCTGGCACTCCCTCAACCAACATTCTTGGGTTTCAAATTCTACATCATCTTCGATCAGCTTAGTAAATTCATCGTGCTTCATTGTAAGATCAGTAAAGGTAGTCTGGAGTTTACAAAGAGCTTCTCTTACCTCTACCACCGGTCGTTTACCGTCGATGAGATGATTTAGGGTCTTTCCATTTCTTGTTAGAGCTGCCTTGGCTTCCTTTGTGGCGGCCTCCGCCATTCTTGTTACTAAAGTCCTTCGAGTTGTCAACAAAACGGCTTAATATGAGAAAAACTCTTCCCATGGAAGTGCTCCTTGAATTTGGATTTAACAATACGCCTGATTAAAGGATAAGAGGGACTATACCCCTCCAGTAGCTCAAGTAATTTTTCAGTTATAGACACAGGACAAGTTGTCTTGCCTGATCTGGCCAGCAACATGGTTTTTAAATTAGAGTATCTTTGGAATTAGTTTTTAGAATTTATAGCGGAAGAGCCCTTATAGGGAGCTGTAATAAAGTATGTATGTATGGTGTGTCCTCGGAATTGGTCGTTCTTGCGCTTGTGAATGGTGATTGATTTGAAAATAGTATGTCTTCAACCTTCAAGGCTTGGATTTCGCCGTAGCCTATCAACAGAGCTACCAAGAACCTTACCGGCGACGTCGCTAAGAGCTGAGCTGTCAACGTATTTATCGCAAATCGTTACCACAAGATGTATGGTGGAAGTTTTGTAAATAAATAAGTAAATAAATAAAGATCCAGAGATAAAGGCTCTTTTGGTTGCATCGGACGGCCAAGTCTTCTTTTGGCGCCTTCTAAACAAGACTTCACTACGGAATGGTCTGTGGGACATTGTTGAAAGCCGGCCATTTGGTGTCTCCATCTTATAGCATAGGTAGCAGCTTCGAGGACGGAAGCACCGGTGCCCTTATCCATGGCTGATTGGAAAAGTTCTATAAGGTAGGGGGCAACATCTCTACATCTACTACATCTATCTTTATTATCCTTAAAACCATGAGCCAACATGAACAGGCTGCGCAGGAAGAACAGGAACATTGATTTTCGAGTTAGCCCAGGTACGCCATTTACACCAACTGGAAGCGTACTTCGAGATAGTTGCATTGGATTTTGAAGATAGCTGAAGCTGAACCAGCTCTGGGGCCAATGCGTCAAGGCTGGGATCTTGAAATATACCACTTCCAGCTCCAAAGAGCTCTGAAAAACACTAAACAGGCAAAATGGATTAGAACTGCAATAACAAGAAACGAGCAAACCTAGCTCGTTCCCAAATCCTAAAGGATACCGCCGAAATGGCGACAACACAACCACAGTTGTGGCAATACCTAAATGGTGACATTACTACTGCCAAAATGGTGGCAACACTTAAGTGGTAATATCGCTACTGCCTAAATGGCGACCACGCTATCAAGCTGCTGCAAACACCTAAGTGGTGGTTGGGGACTAAAATGGTCCCCTGCAAAATTGAAACAATTAAACTTAAGATAACATGGTAGGAGACCAACATGGTGACTGGTACCGAAATGGTATATACTTACAATTTACACCTAAATGGCGCCTTAGTCAACGATAACAACAATAATATAAAAGAACAATACTTATCAAAGTCTACCCTCAAGCATTTGGAATTTGGGGCAACCACTAAACACTGATGGGTTTCTCTTCTACGTGGCCCTCTGGCCGGGGCCCTCTAACAAAAGATCGCTAATCTTAATTAGGCAAAGTGAAAACTGACTTGATGAATCATTATGGCTTAAATGCGCTAGAACCACTGTGCACAAATGGCCAGAAACAGGCAGATGGCCACTCGGGAACTATCAAAGTTCCATACCCACTATAGGCTTCCAGATGACGCACACAAGGTACTATCAGATTAACTGGGGGACATAACCAGTTATTGTCGCGACTCCAGTCAAGGCTGAGTGCATCCACGCCACAACTTCCGGGGGAAGCGTACTTGGAGTTGAAGCGAGCCAATTGAGCATTGTAGTGAGAAGCGAAACGATCTATCGTGTGAGGACCCCACCGAGCATTCAAAACACGGAAAACAGAAGGATGGAGCGACCAGTCGTCTGGATCAATAAATCGGCTTAGCATGTCCGCCCTTTCTTTGAGACAACGAGGAATCCATTGCGGTAAAAGAACTATTCCATGGGTGAAACACAACTGGAATATATCAAAGGCTAGACACTGCAGATGCGCTTTCGAACTACCCACTGAGATAATACGTGCTGCACCTTGGTCATCTGTCTTAACGACTACTCTTCTGGATTTCAACTGAACAGCGTATGAAAGCAACACGTAATAAATTGCTTTTAGTTCACGGTAAGTTGAGCTCTGTTGCATCCTCGCTAGTCCACATTCCACGAACCACTGTATCGTCGAGAGAGGCTGAGAATCCACCAAAAGCTACATCACTGGCGTCTGTGAAGATCACTGTAGATGCTAAAGGAGGAGGCCGGATATAATAGCCGTTAAAATGATCGATATTGCCAAGCCAAAACCTCAGTTCTTCGATCAGAGCGGGAGACAGCGAGCGGATAACTTGTTCCCAACCGCCGGATCTAGACTCTATGGTAAAGTACATTTGGCGGGTGAAAAGTCGGCAAATGGGTCCAATGCAACGGCAAGAGTTACTGATGAGATAACAGAACCGGCGATCTTAGCCAACTGACGGATGGATAGGTAGCCGTCAAGAATAGCGACGTACAGGAGACCTTTAAGCTTGGAGAGTTTCTTTGCAGGCACTTGAAATTGCATGGCAACGGTGTTGATGATAAAACCAACCACTCGCCGACCTGCATCGGATTCCAATGAGATTTTTCCTCGTTACATACCAGGCCAGATGACTTCAAATATTGCTGCTGTATGGAGCTAGCTGCCAAGGCAGATAAGCGGTCGGGCTGACTAGCAAAACCGTCATATCAAGGTAAACAAAGCAAACGTGGGCCATAGAACGCCATCGCTTAACTAAAGGCCGCATAATCCAGTCCAAAAGGAAGGACGCTAAAGGTAAAATACCTAAGAGTGCCGTTAAAAGGCCATGCAAAACCTAAATACTGATGATGATCGGGGTGTATATCTACGTGATGATAACCTGGGGTGCTTACCATTTACTCGGAAAAACCGGAAATTCCGGTTTGAAAAAAAAAAGGTATGTGTCATTCCGATCGGAAAATTCCGGAAAACTCGGTCTAACGGTAGACGCGTCTACGGAAAACACGAAAACAGCGGGAAAAGTGGATTACCTCAATCGCTAGACCGAGTTTTCCGAAACTTTCCGATCGGAATGACACATACCATTTGTTTTTCCAACCGGAATTTCCGGTTTTTCCGAGTAAATGGTAAGCACCCCTGATTTGAGATCCCAAGTTAAAAAAACAATGGTTTTCCGGCTTCAACAACTTGTGATAACGAACGGAGATCTTCGTATTTAAACTTGGGCTTAACAAGAAACTCGTTTACGTGTCTGAGGTCGATTACTAAACGAAACTTTTTGCCCTCGGCAACCGTCAGGGGATTCACACAAAATGGAGAAGTAGCATGCTCCACAATACAACCGTTACAGAGGAGCTCAGATATAGCCTCCGCAACAAAACCTGGGTGCTTAAAGGCCGACCTATTATTCTTAAGAAAGCAAACAGGAGGGTAATCTTTGAAAGGTAACCTGTACCCCTCTTTAATTATACCAACTACAAAATCTGAAGCACTTAAACAATCGGTCCAAAATTCTACCGAAGCTTTCAAACGCCCCTTGACGCCCTTACTGGCGCGACTGGAATTAAATTCGCCAACGCTACAGGCCATAATATAATCAATATTATACTCAACTTCTTCCTCTAATGTGTCACTGCCTTCTAGCCATTTGGTACTACCAGTGGACGCTTTTGAATCTATCCCAGCCTTCATGCATGTTACACTTAAGCATAGTTAGTAGAGGGGACTGGTTGGGAAACCTTTTGTTATATGTTTTTGTTCGTTTTTTTCAACCGTGACCGTGCACAAATCTTTTGTTTTGTCATTGTTTTGCCTTAATTTGCTATGGTTGAGCAACTGAACCCAAACGTTTCTTTTGGCTGATTGTGCGATATATTCCAATTCAAAATTAAATATATTACAATATTTAAATAAATAATCCAATAGAGAACATTTGGGTTCATTCATTTAGCCATTTTCTAATGAATTTGAACAAACATTGTGCACGGTCAGGACCCGTTCAACATCATAATGACATTAGTACTAGAACAAAGAAATATAACAAAAGGCTTCCTAACCATTCCCTCCACTAACTATGACTTAAGTGACCAATTTCCCCGCACTGGAAATGACAAAAACAAAACAAACAAATGCATCAAACGGAGTCGATTATAGACATATAGAATATAATAAGAAAAATGAGCGCGTGTGGTACTCGTTCGTCGTCGAAGACCCGAAGGAAGATCATTAGACCGATTACACAACATATAACCGTATGCTAATCACTTCGTTAAGGAGTTGAGAAACTACTCCCTAGGGACAATGCACAAATTCTTTTAGTAACGTGCAGAAAACAAATATTACCTTGTACTACTTATTCTTGGGTTGCACGTTACGTCATAGCCGCCATGTTGGATGACAATAACAAAGCATTCCTCATTAGCTTCTCTTGTTAGATCATCCAACATGCGGCTGTTTCATTGTTATTTATATCTCAAGGGATTTTGAGTCATGTGGTTGCAACCCGAAATTTGTGTATTTGTCCATATAATAAAAAGAAAATTACACGTGGTGGCGCGAATAGATAGAGGTTATTTGATGATTTGACAGATAATACGCGCGGATATTTTTCGAGTTGGGAGAGTAAAATGTCCGCAAGTATTATCTGTCAAACCATCAAATAAGGGGTTTATTATTCCACAATTGATTTTGTTTTTGTGTTTCCTGAAGTTTTTGAGACATTTTTGCTATGTTTTTCGTGCGCGCGCGAGCTACTGTGTAATTCGCTGGCATATTTTGCGTGTTCTCTTGCCCTTATTTGGTAAAATGACGCACGAGTGGAAGTAATGTTTAAAGGCCGACAATGAGGACTAAACCCCGTCCAGTCCGAATAGACCTGATGCATAATGACGTAATGTGACTACAACTACCAGAATGCTTTGCGAATTTTCTTTTTTTTTCTAGATTTTTATGTCTTTTATTCGTGAGGTAATTCAATCAATTGTAAATTACGTAATTCAGTTTTAGCTGCCAAGTAATGTTTAATAAACAGTTCACAATTCACTAAGACAAAGCGTACTAATTATCTCACAAAAGAAGATGCGCAAAGCATTCTGGTAGTTGTAGTCATATTACGTCATTATGCATAAGGTCTATTGGAGGCCTTTGAACTAATAATAATAATAATATAACTTTATTTATACACGCTTGCCCCGTCAACAATAATTTGAAAAGCTGATTTCCACAAGGGGCGTGTGGTTACAATTGATAAAAAATTAATCTAGAACTACTTCAAATATATATATAAAATTACTAATATATCAATAAAATACTTATGCTATAATAACTACAATATATTCTAAACAAGATCTGAAAAAGTGTGAGCGGCAATTCTGCGGCCATTTACTTCTAAAACGAATTGGCTGTTTACCTCATGAATAATTAATGAGTTTTTGAAGATTAGTTCTAATCGCCCCTCATGATAAGTACTGGGGAGAGTAACTGGAAATTTGTGCAGTAACTGGAAAAAAAATTCCACTGGAAAAATTTCCAGTTACTCTCGCCAGTACTTTCCACAGAGGACCAGAGACACAGAGGACCAGAGACACAGAGGACCAGAGACACAGAGGAACAGAGACACAGAGGAACAAAGACACAGAGGAACAGAGACCAGCTTTTACCATCATTTATTAATCCTTATAAGTACTCTTTTTTTGCCCGCTGTATACCTTTATGGAACAGTCTTCTTTACGAGGCTGTAAATGCCCGATCATTGTCATTGTTTAAGTCAACTGTAAATAATATAAGATGTACTGCCTAAGTTTACAATATCTGTATGACCATCCATTGCCTATAGATTAGCTTGCTATTTGTCAATTAATATGATTAAAGATGGTTAAATAGACCCAGAGGAACAGAGACCCAGAGACACAGAGGAACAGAGACACAGAGGAACATAGACACAGAGGAACAGAGACACAGAGGAACATAGACACAGAGGAACAGAGACACAGAGGAACAGAGACACAGAGGAACAGAGACACAGAGGAACAGAGACACAGCGAAAAAGAGACACAGAGGAACAGAGGAACAGAGACACAGAGGAACAGAGACACAGAGGAACAGAGACACAGAGACACAGAGGAACAGAGGAACAGAGACACAGAGGAACACTGAGAGACACAGAGGAACAGAGACACAGAGGAACAGAGACACAGAGGACCAGAGACACAGAGGAACGGAGACACAGAGGAACAGAGACACAGAGGAACAGAGACACAGAGGAACAGAGATACAGAGGAACAGAGACACAGAGGAACAGAGACACAGAGGAACAGAGACACAGAGGAACAGAGACACAGAGGACCAGAGACACAGAGGAACGGAGACACAGAGGAACAGAGGAACAGAGACACAGAGGAACAGAGACACAGAGGAACAGAGACACAGAGGAACAGTTCTTATTACCAATAATAATAAATAAATCTAGCCGATTTGCTTTTATATGGACCTAAGTTTTTTTAAATGCGATTACTAAAATTGCGATGGCGCGGTCAGCACTTTTTCACCAACTTTTCAATTTCAGTTTCCAAGTAATGATGTAAGATTTTTCTACTGCAGAGCCGGTTTACAATATACCCGCTGTTGCCTGGACGTCTTTGAATACTTGCGTGTTTTCTCTTCGGTTACAATCCTTTCTGGTACATACCAGTTATTGTCATTACCCCCTCATGGGTTATAGTTCATTTATTTATCTACCTTTGTTGAATCATTTCATTTTAATTACGAGGCGATGATGCATGCACGCTGGTAAGTTTTTAGCTAGTCTTTTGTCCGAAACACGTCTGCATATATATCCCGGATATATATATTAACTTTATTTTAATTTGGAATTCAGAGTAGCACAAAGTACTTATATCTCCGACAACACAAGAAAAGTTATATCTATAATTGCATATTATCGTTGTGTTGAAAACCATAAATCATTGAAGTTGTGACCACATGAATGTCTGAAAGACCAGTAAATGAGACACGTTTTATGCAGATTAAACGAATCTTCGTTTAAAATAACTTTAAATTTCCCAAAACAAAATGCGAAGAGTTCAGCTAAACAGCTGTTTCTGACTCTACAATTATCTCTGACAATTCTTATTTCACAGAATTCCTTTCGGTCATAGGTTTCATGAATTGCAACTAGGTATATATATATACATATATATATATAAACACTATACAAGTGATATACTAATTATTGCAAACATTACACTAATTTATCAGTGATAATAAGCAATTATGAATTTAGACAATTATCCGGATAATTTAGCAGTTCATGTTTTATTCATTGTACATTTTATACTTTGGTTTCCCTTATTTATAATGTATATGTAATATTAGGCAGGAACCACCATAAATGCTTTGAAGGCATTGCGGTAGGGGTGGGCTGGAGGAATGTTACTCAATTTTTAGTAGTGATTAAAAGGAGCCAGTTGACAGAAGTGTACTATAAACGCGAGATAGAACACCTGATTAGAAAACCTTTCATTGCTCGTTAGATTAGATGATGTCATGATATACAGTCTTGGTCAATACTATTAGAACTGAAGTCTGCTGTTAGAAGATTATCATTGTGATTGACACAACTTTGACATTGGGCGTGGTTGAGGGGAAATCTTGTAATGCATTGTCGGTGTTCTTTTTTTCAGTTCTGATTTTAGATTACATGCAGACAAGAACCATGTGTTCATTGAGAGGCGTTTGAAATTTTCAATCTTTTAACCAATTGTTGTGGTGTGAAGACATTGAATATTTTGGTGTTTTCCAAAGGCTAACCGTAAAGGCATGTTGCAACTATTGTTCTTTCAAACTTGTCTTGACTTACTTCAACCATTCTTTCACGTACGTGCGCCGTGATCGATGGTTAGTTGATGCTTTAGGGACGTTCATTTCCAGGCAGGCCACTCCACTCCTAGTCTCCTATGCACCCGTTCTTAGTTTCGGGATCCCTGTGCTCCCTCTCCACAATCGGCTGCTTTCTTTTGAACTACATTCCTTTCCCGGATCTGACCAATAAGAGTTTGGTTCTCATATCCTGAAACCGTTCGCGCCAAATTTTCTAGCCAATTAGAGTCCGTGTTAGAAATTCAAGACTCTGACGTTTCAACTTCAGCGTCGCTAGTTGAAAGATTGGTCACAGACGCAAGGCTAGCTGAGTGTTTGTTGTTGACTAAAGAGTAAAGATTGCTCCTCTAATTCCACTACGAGGCAGAAAGAAACATATTATTGTATAGAAGAGAGCTATTTTCGTGAAAGTGAGCATTGCATAGGCTTCAAAAAGTAATTTGATAAATCACGAGACCATTTAACCGCCCAGTTTGTTTATTATATCACAGAGGTCAGCAAATATGTCATCACATTTCAAATCCTACTCTCACGCTGATTGTATGTAGCTCATTTTAATTGGGGTTTTATGGAACAAAGGGAAAGGAATGTAGTTCAAAAGAAAGCAGCCGATTGTGGAGAGGGAGCACAGGGATCCCGAAACTAAGAACGGGTGCATAGGAGACTACTCCACTCCATGCTGTGTGGTAAAGATATCAGATTGTGAGGCATAGCAACAATTGCTAGGGCATTAAATGAGTGTCCAAGTAACGTACGACACAGACAAGCCACGCCATACAAACTCAACAGCACGATACGAGGAGACTCTCTGTAGTAACACGATCTGCTCTACATGAATTATTCAGGTTTCATTTCGTGGCATCATTGATTAGATAGCTGATATTGATAACAAACCCAACATATAATATCGAGTCAATCCTCCTACTAAATTGTACTTCGTATGTACAATAAATTTTTAATATCCAGAAGTGGTTCTAAGTGTCGGTCCGTTTGGGGATAGTCAAACTTAATATAGTGAAAAGGATTGTGTGTAAAATTGCATTTTTGGAATTAATAATGGACATGTTTTTGTTGTTTAATTTTAGAATGGAAGTTTCAAGAACCCTATAACCGTTGGTTCTCCACTGACTCGATGTGTAACTTTAACCCTGTTTCTTGTATTAATCCTTGCAGAGAGTAAATCGTTGACCTAATTAATGCACTCTCATAATAAAGCCACACAAGACTTTTGTTTGTTAAAAAAACTAATCACCAGTCAAGAATATATTTGTTGAATCACTGCAAACATAAATACTTTGTTTGAAAAAGCGATATTCGGTAACTTTAACAAAATTAGCTTTTATAAAAATGTCTGAAAATGAATACATTAAAATAATAATTTATATATTAACGTCGACATTAAATTAAACAGTTAAAATCATGTAAGAGAAGTCTATGGATTAAAACTTTCTGTCTAATTCCTTAAGGATATTCACACCTTCTATTTTAGCGATCACTTAGACCGAGCGGTTTACGCTGCCGGCTTGTTTAACATATGGTGAAGTTGGAGCTCAGTATAGCTGGGTAATTGTGGACGTTTTGAAAACAACATTATAAAATGGTCAATAATTTCCCTGACCGGTTCAACATATCCACTATTCAAGTTGTACTGACTGAAATTTTGGAGAGAGAAGATGTTGTAGCGCGCGTCTTCATTCAAGAACAAGAAATCCCAGCTTAAATATTTACAGTTTATTCAATTATTATTTTTCAAAAACGAAATGTCATAATATTCTTTGTTTAATATCATCACTTTTCTTTGGCTCCAACTTTGTTTGTTCAAATCCTTTATCAATTATTGATACCATTGCTTTTTGTCTGCCAGTAAAATTCATCTTGAACAATCAGTCGTGCTGGAGTTTTGACAGCGAAAAGCGGTTTTTCGCAGTCCTGTCAATTAACGCAAGAAGCTTTGTTAACCTCAATCTTATTCTTGCTGTCAAAATTCAAACTGAGGGATTTGAACTACAAACCAGGTAAAACAGTAGCATTGCAATGTACTGCTTTACAATATCAAATATTATATCGAATGGAAGATACTACAGATGTGATGTTTCAATAACTTAACCTGAAA
Organism: Actinostola sp. cb2023; assembly: GCA_033675265.1. Lineage (NCBI taxonomy): Eukaryota > Metazoa > Cnidaria > Anthozoa > Actiniaria > Actinostolidae > Actinostola > Actinostola sp. cb2023. The sequence goes on from JAUJYZ010000415.1 coordinate 369,647, forward strand.
GTATATGGTGTGGAATTATTTTTAGAAGCATCGTTGTTTATCTATTTCTAGACTAGATAGCATGTTAAAGGTATCACAAATATATAGCTACATTGCACCTTGCACCTTGACGCTCGATTTAAGGCAAAATTGCAGACTTTTAAAAGTTTAAAAGATGTTCTCACCGGGGAGAGACGCCAAACTTTGCCATTATAATTGTTAAGTAGTAGCTATGAATCTGAAGAGCTCTATCACAAATCCAGTTCAAATTACTTAAATAATCAGTAAGTAATTCGTGCCATAACTACAACTGTGTTAAGTACTTCAGAGCTCAGTTCCGTGAAAGTCAACTTTATCATGTCGATTTGTTTTTTTCTCTTCAGATTTTCACATAATTTGAGTACTTGAGAGTAAAGGATTTAACAGCGTGAATTGTGTTTAATCTTCTGGTGTTCGTGATGTCAAAACATTAGAATAGGATGAAGAGTGTTTATACAGGATGACTCGAGTAGTTTGGTTTGTCTGTTTTATAACAGTGTTTCACTGAATGAGATACATTTTCACTTTGGACACCAAGATTATGACAACATTACTCTAAATATTTTGCATGTCGAGACAGAAGATAACTGTAGTTTACTTCATTTTTTTCAAACTAAGGAAAACTCTATTGTGTTTTGATATTCAGTGAAAAGAATACTCAGTTCCAATTATATAAAATGGCTTAACTAACGGGTGTTGTGTCGCTCGGTCTTTATTTGTTAAAAACTACAACCCGAGTTTGTTTTGTAGTTTAGCTGGTGGACAAGCTGTTTTTCGGTAGTCTTTTAAGTTTTTCAATTACCAGTCGTGTTTGTAAAAACTTGGGTTAAGCACTCCAGGTGAGCGTTCGTAAGTAAATTCATACGATAATATTGAAGAGCATTCTCTATAGTCGGCTGCCTTCAGATCAAGCCAAACTCTAACCTTTTCTTATCTTTGAGATGATGTGAAGTGGTTGTTAAGTTGAAATAATAACCGAGCTGTTAATCCTGCATACCATACTCACCGCCTTTGTTAAAAGTGCTCTTGGCAAAAAGCCTAACAAATCGAAAAGTTCATTGAACAACATTGAGAAAATAGGTTATTATATTAAGCGTGCAAAACATGTCGACCATGATTGAATGTTTTTGAGCTTTTTTGAAAGATTTTCGCTTGTCTTTTGTTCTGCTTGACATCCAATATTCATAATTTCATTGTTCGTAGAAAATGTCTTTTGAGTTGACGAACAGATATTTTCAAAATGCAACATTGTGCAAACATATTTTTTTCTAAAATGTCAGAGAGAACAAAATCAATTTTATTGCTAAACACCTTTATCTGAAGAACCGTTGAATGAGTTTGTATTGTAGTATATTGTTTCTTGTATTCATATACTTATGTCAATACAAAACCATATTTTGATATTATACCCTAAATAAAACAGGTACCTACTCAAAACAATGACGAACAACCTTGCAAATCTGTTTTTCTTGTTTGAACTAATTCATGGTGGCGCTTGAACAGAGAATCATTGACTCATTCAAAGATAACCTGTAGAGTTTATAAGTTCCAATTACGTTTTAAAACTTTAAGTTTGTTTACAGAATTTAGATTTTATTCAATTAAATTACACTAGTTTGGTTTTGCAACTTTTCTATACTCTTAACCATTCGTTGGTGGAATGAACTCTTGCGTCATCAATTTGTAACTTTGTTTGTCACTCATCTGTCAAAATCCACGAAAAAAACTACAACTTTGGTCATGTGTGGTGACATTTTCTGTGACCAAATAAAAACAAATCATAATAATAGCAGGTAGCTTTTAAACTGGATCTTGCCTGACATTTTAATCCGGCTTTATTCTACCGCACACTGCCCGGGGAGAGATTGGTGTCAGGTAGGTATATGTTTCCAACCTCTTTCATTGAAGTGAATAACTGAGTAATTTAACTCGACAGCATTGGCTTCGTTCTATATGAACCCGAAAGGGTACTTAATAGTAAAAGGTACTTTATAGTAAAAGGTACCTTATAGTAAATGGTACTTTATAGTAAAAGGTACCTTAAAGTAAATGGTACTTTATAGTAAAGGGTACCTTAAAGTAAATGGTACTTTATAGTAAAGGGTACCTTAAAGTAAATGGTACCTTATAGTAAAGGGTACAATTTATAGTGGGGCCGAGGAGAAGGCGGAGGGAAGAAAAGAGGAGGATAAAATGCTTTCGTTCATCACAGTTTTCTATATCCTGGCCCCACAGACTATATACTTCCCGTGCATGGGTTCACAAGGATGAGTACGTTATTTCCCATAACTGCATAGAATAATTTGTTGTTGTACTATCATTGATGTATTGTCCAAATAGTCTAGTTTCAATAGTTTGATTCAGTGGACGACCAAACTATCGAGTTACGCTATTTGTCATTTGAAATCACAAACTCAATGTCCATGTTTTTGCCATGTAGTGTTGCATATAACGGTCGTTAATAATTAATACCGTGTTTTAGAATATTCTCCAGACGTCAAGTTGCTTAAACAAAACTTTTCATTGATTTCTTTTTTGTGGAAAGTGTAATATTCAGAAATATATTTTAGTAATGTTGATAAATGTCGAGGAATTGATATTCATTTGTGTAGTCATTTTGAGCGATAATAATATTTTCAATTTAAAATATGTCAAACGCCTGTCAGTTCAACTCATAAATTTTATTTACTTAGCTTTTGAAATTCTCAATGAAGTTTATTAACTTTGTCTAAACACAAGACTAAAACTACTCCTCCACGTGCTGAACGTGCCAAAGCTTCTACTTCGAAAAGGAACTTCTGTTGTTTGCAGGCATTGTTTGGGTAATAAAGAGCCTAATCGCTACAAGAATGTATTCCCTGCCCAAAGTAATTGACCGTGAAATTAGAGTAACTGTTTACAAAACGATAATGTAATAGTTTACTTTTTGTGCGTACAAAGGCTTTGCTATTAATACATGATACACATTCCTAATTTAATAGTCAGTCTTCAATGACACCTAGCGTAAGTACACAATTTGCACAAGTTAATCTCGCGAAAGAACAGCATTAATTTGAGCGACAAAGTTGATGAAATGTTGACAACATTATTATATATTTATAAATTTTTAACAACTTTTTCAGAAATAAAAACATGGATTATCATTTTGCACAAAGAAGTTTGTATAGCACGTCAACACAAGACGGTATCCAAGTCTCAGCTCTATTATCGACATCAAAAGAAATCGTTCTCATTGGACAAAAAATTGATCACGTGAACACGGGTGTCTTATATCCTCCAATCACATTGAGAATGTATACGAGCGGATTTGAAATAACTCATGATTCTCAAACCTGATCTTTTATTTCAGTAAAGGTGTTTTTTGTTCCAAATTGTTTTAATTTGAGTGATGATCTTCCTTCTTGTTGTTGTTTTACATTCAAAAGTTTATTCGACTAATCCTAAAATTCAAAAACATCTATAAAATTCTTATTCTCGCCAGTTCTATTTCTGTGATGAAGTAACCTCAGCAAACCATTACATGTAAGAAAGAAAACTAAGTTTGTCATTTCCCCAGTCAACAAAGCAAGATAACTACTATTACAACATAGAGGGCAAAATTACTTGATTCTGATTGGTTAATCAAGGAGGGCTTTTTTTCTTAATTGAGGTCAGTCTGTTTCCTAGCAACAGGAAGTATTCTACAAGCGGGAAGTGTTTTGTTCGCAATGGCCTCCCGTTTTCCTGAAGTGGATGACAATGCAATTCAAGAATTAATAATTTCTAGCGATAAAGAGCACAAATTACTGGTTGAGCGTTTTTCGTAAGTGGGCATTGATAAGAGAAGTAAAGCAAGACTTTAAAGACTACGAGTGCGATGCTCTCAACAAGACAAAATACGCCGTGACAATGACAATGAGTACGAGCCTGACTCCCTAAAAGTTATGCAGGCAGCATTTATAAATGAGCGGCGCTTAAAAGGAAATAATTATGGAAAGTCCATCTTGAAAGACGTCGAATTCCAAAATCCGAGAAAAGTCCTAGAGGGAAAAGCTCGAAAACTGAGACAACAAGGAATGGGAAAGCGCCTAAATATGTCCAAATTCAAGCGACTAATTCAGACGGATTCTGATTCACATTGACTTTCTCATTGACTAAACTTAGCTCCTGTCAGCTAGTAAGCTATTTTCCATGCATTTTAGCAATCATGTAAGTCTTCTTCGCTGAATTAGTGAATAATTGAACTTTGACAACTTTGAATTGTCGATTTGTGAATAAATGATTTCGCTTAGCAGTCGAATGGCTTCCAAGATAAACGCGCGCTTGAATTTTGCCCTCAATGTTATAAACAAGTAATCGCATGGTTCCTCGTAAAATTAAGGATTAATTTCACTTGTGTTTTCAAAGTTTCCAAAATTGCCCTTGTCGCTTCGCTTCGTGACTCGGGCAATTTGGGAAACTTTGAAAACACTCGTGAAATTAATCCTTAATTTTACTCGGCCCCATGCGATTACCTATACGAACTTCCTGCACACCACCAATAGATTGAATGGGCTGTATAGTAGCTAGATTTAAACAGAACAGCTTGGGAGCAAGGCGTTCACTTAGAAAGCTTTTTTTGAATTACCATTCAATGAATACCATTATTTTTGTAGAAATGACGTCACCCGTGGAACGGAAGATCGAAACCCTAACGGACACACAAAGGCGACGCAAAGTCACATGGGAAGAGTTGTACACGCATCTTTACGGTCATCATGACATTGAAACTGTTGATCCTGAAGAAATTAGGATAAAACGAACAAGAAGGACGAGTAGAGCCAGTGAGGAAGAAACTGCAGGTTTGTGAAGCTTCAGTCGTATTGATTTTGAATTACTCGCCACAATGTGACTTAGCAAATGAAAAAGAAAGTGATTGGATGGAAGAGAAAGAGGACGAGAAAGGTGTTCTGTTCGTGTTTGACATATTTAACGATTTATTTCTAGATAAAATTCAAAGAAGAAGATCATCATCTCCGCTTGCTGCCCTCGTATTCCCGGATGAAGTCCAGCTGTGCCGGTCGAGCATACCTGGGGCTGAATTTGGTGTTTGTGCTGCCCGTCCCGTCCCCCCAGGGACATGGATTGGTCCTTATGAAGGTCAAATTGTTTCAAGAGAAGAGATAACACCTGAAGTAGATACGAAATACATGTGGGAGGTAATCACATACTGCACAGTTGCGCGCGAGTGACTAGGCGCCTCGTAGGCGACCTCGTGGATTTCACGTTGTTTCTGATGGAGATAGGGGAAGGAGGGAGAGGAGGGGAAGGGAAGGAGGGGCAGAAGGGGAAAAGGGACTGTGATAAATATTCGATTATGATTCCTCTGAACAAAATGTTTGTCTAACTAGTGTAAACTCGGCAATCTGTACGTAAATGTAAAATTGCTAGCCATGTATCATTATCATTATCATCATCATCATATGTGATTCTTATAGATTTATAAAGAAGGCCGATTTAGTCATTACGTGAATGGTGAAGATGAACGAACATCAAGTTGGATGCGTTATATTCAATGTGCACGTTACAAAGAAGAGCAAAACATGACAGTATTTCAGTACTGTGGGAATATCTACTATCGAGCCTACCGACACATTCCTGCAGGCCGGGAAATGCTTGTTTGGTATGACGAAAAATACTCTGAACTTCTCGATATACCAGCTTTGATGAAAGTGTTGGCAAGTAAAGGTCAGTTTCTGAGATGAACTTCAAAATACTTTATACAGTATATAATACAGTCATTCTCAAAAAAGTTTTCGAGATGAAGACACTACAATACTACAATTAGCCATTTCAAAAACGAGTAAAGGACTGGGAACGAGTTTTTAGAATTAATCTAATTAAAAAATGAACCCCATCACAAGAAAGAGCATATCAGAATTAGTAAGTTTACAAAGTTTCGATAGGTTTAGTTAGATATTGAACGAGTAACAGCTTTCCAAACATCTCAAAAATTACAAAGAAATGTATGTTTACTTGTCCCCCGTAACCATACATATCTTTGTAATTTTTGCAGTTTTTGAATGTCTGCAGTTCAGTTGCTACTTGTCCAAACCCTATCAAACTCCTGAAACTTACTAATTCTGATATGCTCTTTCTTGTGATGGGGTTGATTTCTTAATTAGATTAATTATTAAAACTCGTTCCCAGTCCTCCACTCGTTTTGAAATGGCTAATAAAGTCACGTGATTCATTATGTATTCAATTTCCTCGCGTGGAATTTCAATTTGATAGATTTTAAATGTGAAACCTAATAGCTTATTTGTATCATCATACAGATTGAAGTAGTTTTAGCCTATTACTTGCACAATTTAAAGCAGAATTTCCACGCTCAGAACGGGTCATGCAGTGAATGGCAAAAATACAATCGAAAACATGCTTAGAATTTAATAGCTGATTTTAGGGGCACTGCTAGCTGACAGCCGGCGAAGCATATTTCGATTAAGCAACGAGTTCACAAACTCATCAATAAAATTACGAGTTCTTACTAAGCCACAGACATCTGTTAGAAATACACTTTCAGACAGAATTGCAAGGCCAAAAAATATCAGTTATCTAGGATATTTGCATATTTTTAACTTGAAGCAACATTAATGACAACTCAACTGGCTCGAGCAAGGGAGCACGGCAGAATCCTTTTTGAATGCTGGGATTTGATTTATCGTTACGTACGTCCGCCATCTTGAATTTCGTTGATAAGCTGCTGACCACAACTTCTGTATACTAAAATGGGTTTCATATCGTGAGAGACTGGGTACGAGTCCCTAAATTGTGATAATCAACACGCAAGACCCACATAGTAAGTCAGACAGAGCACATCGAGTTAAGCAAAATCCCAAAGTTTGGTGTTAATCGAGTCAATATTGAACGACTTACGGCATTTCAAATATGCTAGAATTTACAAAGAAATGTATGGAGCAGCGGACAGTTGACCGGCAATCCATACATTTCTTTGTAAATTCAGATCATTTTTGATTGGCTGTATTAAGTCGTTCAATATTGACCCGATTAACACCAAACTTTGGGATTTTGCTTAACTCAATGTGCTCTGTCTGACTTACTATTAGACTCTTCCACAGTCCCCGCTCGGCCGTTGCACTCTCTCGCATAGGGACTGTAATGGTACAATGCCGAAAGGGATTCTGGGTCCAAGAATCTTGGACCCTTGATGCCTTGCGAAACGAAAAACAGGGATCCCAACGACGATCAACACGATTGAGGTTTCCACAGGCAGCCCAAAACAGACATGCATTTATTACGGTATGAGACATCAACACGAACCAACAACTGATAAAATAAGTAACTAAAATATAACAAATATATACATAAATAAAGTCACCTTTATTTACACTTATTTTGTGGTCTTTTTACGAGTCATTTAGTGGGATTTTTAGCCATCTGACCCGTCCCCGTAAGAAAAATGACAAGGCAGGAAATTAAAATAAGCTCCATGGCGAGTGTCGCTCACTCAAATGCTTTTATCTCCGTAGAAAATTCATCCGAAGACCTATCAGTCCCCAAAGACGGCTAGATCGATAAATTTGCTCTCCATCCATACCTAATTTGTCTCGATGCAAGCGAGAAATTCGCGATAATCCAACATAATTCTACCCAAATCGCCATCGAGTCGCCGTGTATAAATCCGTACGTGACTTCTTGGCGGTACCGAAACCAACGGTCGTCCTAATCAACCAATAAGAACCTTGATAAGTAGATCAGATCTACCAGCCAATCAGAATAACGCTACCATTGTACCATTACAGTCCCTATGAGAGAGTGCAACGGCCGAGTGGGGACTGTGGAAGAGTCTAACTTACTATGTGGGTCTTGCGTGTTGATTATCACAATTTAGGGACTCGTACCCAGTCTGTCACGATATGAAACCCGACAATGGCCCCATGATGTAGTACCGTGCCGTCAGCGGTAAACACGCATGCGCTATGGTGACCACTTGCAGATTTGGCGTAGTAGAAACATGACGACAAAGAAAAACCGTCTGTAATTTTAGACTCGGGCCTTCCACAGGAAGCCCGAGTAATAATAATAATGTTTAATGAGGATACTCAGCTAATGTAATATTCAGGGAGGTCCTGTATTGTCTCTAAGCAAATGCCATTGAAAACAATTAAATATTCATTTTGTCCTTGTCACCTTTCAAGGTACTCGACCATGGAAAGCAACCACAGGAAGCCCAAACACACCACATGGGAGAGAAAATGAGATGTTTTACGACGAAATATCAAAGGTATGGGACTTTCTAACGAAGCCATACAACAAACGCATGAGAGAAAGAAAGAACCCAAATGAAAACACATTCTGTTGAGTACAAGTCAAGGTTGGCATTGAGCAAATCTAGTACTGAAATTTAGTGAAGGAAGTTTAGTAAATAAATAACAAACTAGACGTTGATTGAGCGTTTACTCGGCGTGTGGGATGATCAGCTGGAATTCCGGGCAATCTCTAGCCCCACAGGCTTTCCATCCTCTAATTTTGTCTAAACGATGTTTTGGGCTTCCTGTGGTCATGTCATTTTGTAAACGTTGGGCTTCCTGTGGTACGCTCACCCGTATTTTGTATATACAGTCAATAGGGCCATTTATACGAGCGAAAATAGGACGCGTCTTATTTAAGACGCGTCTTAAATAAGACGCGAACTATCCGTATAAATGGCACTTTTTGTCGTATTCTTAATTAAGGTGGTTCCCGCATAATGATGGACCGGTTTGCCGTATTTTTTAACTCGCTCGCTCCGCGTCTATATTGCTTGGATTTTATTGTGCTTAACACAATTAATTACTAATTCAACTATTCTGCCTTTGGACGGTGTATTCAAAATTATCATTGTAAGCCGTGTTTGTGAATGCCAGCCGATATTCAAACGACACTATTTTCACTAAAACTGCTGTGAAGCGTTTTTTCCCTCGTACGATTTTTTTTAAACTTCGTGAATGGCCTTTTGAGGTCCCTAGTAATGTTCTGACGAGGTAAGAAGAAAAGTGATCGAGCCGAAATCACCAGTTCATATTTTTGTTGTCAAAATTTGGACCTTTCGGGTGTTACGTGACTTCGGCTCGATCAATTTCCTTCTTACCTCGTCAGAACATCACTATGGACCTCAAAAGGCCATTCACGAAGTTTAAAAAAAATCGTACGAGGGAAAAAACGCTTGGCAGCAGTTTTAGTGAAAATAGTGTTGTTTGAATATCGGCTGGCATTCACAAACACGGCTTACAATGATAATTTTGAATACACCGTCCAAAGGCAGAATAGTTGAATTAGTATTTGTGTTAAGCACAATAAAATCCAAGCAATATTGACGCGGAGCGAGCGAGTTAAAAAATACGGCAAACCGGTCATTCATTATGCGGGAACCACCTTAAGTCGCGAACAAAATAAGAACAGCTCAAAACGGTGTTCTTCGGTAAGTCGCGTCTTAGTTAAGAACACGACAAAAAGTGCCGTTTATACGGATAGTTCGCGTCTTATTTAAGACGCGTCTTAGATAAGACGCGTCCTATTTTCGCTCGTATAAATGGCCCTAATGTCATTAACGTTGTCCAGCTAAAAAGAGATTAACACTACAATAAATGTCACGTGTCTCACCATATATTCGTTTTGCACGCGCGATATTAAACAATTATTGGATGAGGTTTTGATGATATCCGGAATTATCAATATGTAGAGCTAAGTGTTATTGGCCGAAGCCGTAGGCCGAGGCCAATAACATTTGCCGAGACATTGATAATTACGGATTTCATCCAAACCGAATTCAATAATTGTTTTATTATACATTGTCTATGTGGATTGACTCATAATACAAAGATATAAGCAATCCAACAACAACAACAAATGAACGAAAATGACAGTAATAACCTACAGATAACAACCAATCCGCTGACCTACGCAGGCTCGTTTTTGCAGATAACTGCCTACAGATAACCATCAGACCACTGAAATATCGCTGGCGCGCACTAATAGTTAGAATTATCTGTAGGCTCTCGACCAATGAGAATACAGATACTGAGTACAATGTATACTATTGTGCATGTGGAGCCGATATACTTCATACTTTGAATAATTATATCGGCTCCACGTGCACAATAATTGCTTGTTTCACGCACGCAAAACAAATATACGATGAGACACGTGACATTTATTGTAGTGTTAATCTCTTTTTAGCTGGACAACGTTAATGACATTGACTGTATGTACTGTAGTTCGATTTTCGGCTTCAGGAATGGGTTTTAAGAATATCGAACTCCTAATTATACTCAATAAATAAAGATTAGTAGTTGTTTGAGTGCTGTGAGGTGTTTAATTTAGGATAAGAGGTCTATTTAGTGTGTTTTGCCAAGGCAACAAGTCCCGTAATTGTTTACCAAGACTTGGTTTCAGCCGAAAATACAATACTTTCTGGATTCGCTCAATCAAGAGCTTTTGATATGTAATAGAATGGCAATCTATCAGTGTCCTGACCTGCTTTCAGGTCGTTCACTCCACTATAAACGGACCAGAAAATCGATTTTTTTTTTCCGAATGACATGGCTTTCGCTCTTCCTGGGGCTTCCTGTGGCCGGGCAATGGACTGGACGAAAAAAGCTATTTCGGCAATCTATCTATCTATCTATCTATCTATCTATCTATCTATCTATCTATCTATCTATCTATCTATCTATCTATCTATCTATCTATCTATCTATCTATCTATCTATCTATCTATCTATCTATCTATCTATCTATCTATCTATCTATCTATCTATCTATCTATCTATCTATCTATCTATCTATCTATCTATCTATCTATCTATCTATCTATCTATCTATCTATCTATCTATCTATCTATCTATCTACCTATCTATCTATCTATCTATCTATCTATCTATCTATCTATCTATCTATCTATCTATCTATCTATCTATCTATCTATCTATCTATCTATCTATCTATCTATCTATCTATCTATCTATCTATCTATCTATCTATCTATCTATCTATCTATCTATCTATCTATCTATCTATCTATCTATCTATCTATCTATCTATCTATCTATCTATCTATCTATCTATCTATCTATCTATCTATCTATCTATCTATCTATCTATCTATCTATCTATCTATCTATCTATCTATCTATCTATCTATCTATCTATCTATCTATCTATCTATCTATCTATCTATCTATCTATCTATCTATCTATCTATCTATCTATCTATCTATCTATCTATCTATCTATCTATCTATCTATCTATCTATCTATCTATCTATCTATCTATCTATCTATCTATCTATCTATCTATCTATCTATCTATCTATCTATCTATCTATCTATCTATCTATCTATCTATCTATCTATCTATCTATCTATCTATCTATCTATCTATCTATCTATCTATCTATCTATCTATCTATCTATCTATCTATCTATCTATCTATCTATCTATCTATCTATCTATCTATCTATCTATCTATCTATCTATCTATCTATCTATCTATCTATCTATCTATCTATCTATCTATCTATCTATCTATCTATCTATCTATCTATCTATATATATCTATCTATCTATCTATCTATCTATCTATCTATCTATCTATCTATCTATCTATCTATCTATCTATCTATCTATCTATCTATCTATCTATCTATCTATCTATCTATCTATCTATCTATCTATCTATCTATCTATCTATCTATCTATCTATCTATCTATCTATCTATCTATCTATCTATCTATCTATCTATCTATCTATCTATCTATCTATCTATCTATCTATCTATCTATCTATCTATCTATCTATCTATCTATCTATCTATCTATCTATCGTATCTATCTATCTATCTATCTATCTATCTATCTATCTATCTATCTATCTATCTATCTATCTATCTATCTATCTGGTAGTGACTAAAACATGGAACCATCCAAAGCCACCCAAAACCACCCAAAACCATCCAAAACCATCCAAAACCATCCAAAACCACCCAAAACCATCCAAAACCACCCAAAACCATCCAAAACCACCCAAAACCATCCAAAACCATCCAAAACCCACCCCAAACCATCCAAAACCACCTATAAAACTGAGATGGATTTAATGCCGATGTGAAAATAATGTACACTACTCCCGGATGAATTAAAACGAATTGTCGGAAAACAAACTTAGCTTTATATACTCTGTATATTTTCGAAAATGCTTACTTCTCAATGTACAGCAGCTACATGTAACATTTTTGTAGCAATGCCATGTCATCTCTAAGGGCTATTTTTCCCAAAGTGAAATTAAAAAACTTGAAAGTATGCAAATCATGCAAAGTACATGTATCTCACGAAACACACCGAAGTACGAGTATTTACTTCCGGTTGCTGTCCACGGCTACTAAAATCGTACTTACAGCATTAAAGTCATCCCAAAACTCACGTCAAAAACGTGATAATACAAGACATTATCTGAAATTACTACAACAACAAAGGGGCCCAACAAAGAACTGCAATCCAAAAAAAACTGACCCAAGAATCAAACAATATATACGGTATTTAGACGCTTTCCGAAGAGAGCTCCTTGGCAGTCGTCTAGACACTTGTCAATTTCCGAGTGGTTGAAACACATAATTTTTCAGTCTTTTAGATCGGTATATCCTTGTTTATACATTTTTCAAACTATGCGCGTAACCGGCTTAAGGTACTTTATATTTAAGATTTTTCTTCCAAGCAATAGTGAAGTTTCAGAAATCTAGGAATTTGGTTTCTGGTGAAAAGTTCAAAGACATTACCGGTAGCCAATCACATTTGAGTGTTCTCACGGTATGAAGCAATGTTTCATTTCTCAACTACACCATGCTCATGTTTATAGACCCTTTTAATAAATCCCACAATTCATGATTTTCCGCGCTTGACGTCAAACTTATTCTTCAGTTGAATTCCATTCAAAATAGACAAAGACTGAAAACAATGAAGGAAAATGAATGGAATTCAAAAGAATAAATTTGACGTCAAGCGCGGAAAATCATGCATTGTGGGGATTTATTAAAAGGGTCTATAGTGTGATCAAACTATAACGACATGGCTACAGAGCGACTGAGTGACGTACACCCCCATAGGCCTTTACGGCACGGCTCTTTGCCGTTACACTTGTGTCACGCAATTCAGCATCGTTTATAAGAGCTGGTTTGTGGGTGGTTTTGGATGGTTTTGGATGGTTCCATGTTTTAGTCACTACCCTATCTATCTATCTATCTATCTATCTATCTATCTATCTATCTATCTATCTATCTATCTATCTATCTATCTATCTATCTATCTATCTATCTATCTATCTATCTATCTATCTATCTATCTATCTATCTATCTATCTATCTATCTATCTATCTATCTATCTATCTATCTATCTATCTATCTATCTATCTATCTATCTATCTATCTATCTATCTATCTATCTATCTATCTATCTATCTATCTATCTATCTATCTATCTATCTATCTATCTATCTATCTATCTATCTATCTATCTATCTATCTATCTATCTATCTATCTATCTATCTATCTATCTATCTATCTATCTATCTATCTATCTATTTAATCTATCTATCTATCTTCTATCTATCTATCTATCTATCTATCTATCTATCTATCTTCTATCTATCCTCTATCTATCTATCTATCTATCTATTCTATCTATCTATCTATCTATCTATCTATCTATCTATCTATCTATCTATCTATCTATCTATCTATCTATCTATCTATCTATCTATCTATCTATCTATCTATCTATCTATCTATCTATCTATCTATCTATCTATCTATCTATCTATCTATCTATCTATCTATCTATCTATCTATCTATCTATCTATCTATCTATCTATCTATCTATCTATCTATCTATCTATCTATCTATCTATCTATCTATCTATCTATCTATCTATCTATCTATCTATCTATCTATCTATCTATCTATCTATCTATCTATCTATCTATCTTCTATCTATCTATCTATCTATCTATCTATCTATCTATCTATCTATCTATCTATCTATCTATCTATCTATCTATCTATCTATCTATCTATCTATCTATCTATCTATCTATCTATCTATCTATCTATCTATCTATCTATCTATCTATCTATCTATCTTTAAAATAATTTAGATATAAACGCGCGCTCTGATTGGTTAATTACTATGTTTGATATGAGGCTATGTAAACATGGTTCATGACCTTGAACAACCTTGTGAAGCGATGCAGTGGATTTGATTGTAAAAATAACTGACCACAAGTCAAATGTATTTTTTTCTGTTGTCAAACATGTTTTATTTACTAAACAAAAGCCATAGAATTACAGTTTTTCTTGTTTAGTTAAGTTCAAGTTCTATCTAGATGTGATTTTGATGATTTTAAACCGAAAATTAATTTTTGCAAGAATCGAGCTTCAAGTCATTCAAACTCGGCCGGCAAGAAACTCGACCAATCGTCCACTTATTTCTGTCCACAATAACGAATAAAAACTAAATATAACGGCTCAGTTTTCTCAATCACATACTAACCATTTTGTAAGTTATACTTAGCTACACATAAGTCTTATATTTCCTCACAAGTGTACGACTGAAAATATCAAGAAAAGATAGCCGTATTTAACTTATAACTTACTCAAAAAAAAAGAGTAAGAAACAGAGCGATTCTTGTAGCTACACGGTGGGTTCGCCAGAACATTCATATCTCTAGTAAAATATGTCAAAGAGAAAAAACATCTTCAAATGTCTCAGAAACGTCCATCGTTTATACATTCTTGTCGAGAAAAGCGACGAAAAGATTCAAAAAATACGACAAAAACTGTAGATATTTGGCTACCTGACTTCGTGCTCCATTCATCAAGATGTCAAATATTTCAGAAAGTTTGACGACTCTTCGTCATTGATCGTGATTCGGCTCAGCTTTTCTCACTTTTCTTCGTGTTTCGTGTTCACAGGATACAAAAAACAAAGTGTAACAAGCATTCTTCTGTAATTTTCTGACAGAAAATAGCATTCTTCAAATCGTTTTTTTCGTGTCAAAACAGTAAACTGCACAGATAAAAGTTGTCGAGTCGCTTTGCCATTTTGATATCTTTCGTGAGATTTGATTGGATGATGGGCGATTTCTGACGCTTTTCAGGAGAATTGAAATTTTGATCACTAAAATCTCGCGTAAATAAAGGAGTTTTACGAAAGAAATCCTTGTAGTTATTTATAAAACAAATAGAAAACGTTTCCCGTGTTTACATAGCCTGATATAAACACTCGGGAAAGTTGGGAGAAGTCTCGAGCTCTGTGTAAAAA
>JAUJYZ010000415.1:390000-402672 GCA_033675265.1 Actinostola sp. cb2023
TAATCTTTATTTATTGAGTATAATTAGGAGTTCGATATTCTTAAAACCCATTCCTGAAGCCGAAAATCGAACTACAGTACATACAGTCAATGTCATTAACGTTGTCCAGCTAAAAAGAGATTAACACTACAATAAATGTCACGTGTCTCATCGTATATTTGTTTTGCGTGCGTGAAACAAGCAATTATTGTGCACGTGGAGCCGATATAATTCAAAGTATGAAGTATATCGGCTCCACATGCACAATAGTATACATTGTACTCAGTATCTGTATTCTCATTGGTCGAGAGCCTACAGATAATTCTAACTATTAGTGCGCGCCAGCGATATTTCAGTGGTCTGATGGTTATCTGTAGGCAGTTATCTGCAAAAACGAGCCTGCGTAGGTCAGCGGATTGGTTGTTATCTGTAGGTTATTACTGTCATTTTCGTTCATTTGTTGTTGTTGTTGGATTGCTTATATCTTTGTATTATGAGTCAATCCACATAGACAATGTATAATAAAACAATTATTGAATTCGGTTTGGATGAAATCCGTAATTATCAATGTCTCGGCAAATGTTATTGGCCTCGGCCTACGGCTTCGGCCAATAACACTTAGCTCTACATATTGATAATTCCGGATATCATCAAAACCTCATCCAATAATTGTTTAATATCGCGCGTGCAAAACGAATATATGGTGAGACACGTGACATTTATTGTAGTGTTAATCTCTTTTTAGCTGGACAACGTTAATGACATTAGGGCCATTTATACGAGCGAAAATAGGACGCGTCTTATCTAAGACGCGTCTTAAATAAGACGCGAACTATCCGTATAAACGGCACTTTTTGTCGTGTTCTTAACTAAGACGCGACTTACCGAAGAACACCGTTTTGAGCTGTTCTTATTTTGTTCGCGACTTAAGGTGGTTCCCGCATAATGAATGACCGGTTTGCCGTATTTTTTAACTCGCTCGCTCCGCGTCAATATTGCTTGGATTTTATTGTGCTTAACACAAATACTAATTCAACTATTCTGCCTTTGGACGGTGTATTCAAAATTATCATTGTAAGCCGTGTTTGTGAATGCCAGCCGATATTCAAACAACACTATTTTCACTAAAACTGCTGCCAAGCGTTTTTCCCTCGTACGATTTTTTTTAAACTTCGTGAATGGCCTTTTGAGGTCCATAGTGATGTTCTGACGAGGTAAGAAGGAAATTGATCGAGCCGAAGTCACGTAACACCCGAAAGGTCCAAATTTTGACAAACAAAAATATGAACTGGTGATTTCGGCTCGATCACTTTTCTTCTTACCTCGTCAGAACATTACTAGGGACCTCAAAAGGCCATTCACGAAGTTAAAAAAAAATCGTACGAGGGAAAAAACGCTTGACAGCAGTTTTAGTGAAAATAGTGTCGTTTGAATATCGGCTGGCATTCACAAACACGGCTTACAATGATAATTTTGAATACACCGTCCAAAGGCAGAATAGTTGAATTAGTAATTAATTGTGTTAAGCACAATAAAATCCAAGCAATATAGACGCGGAGCGAGCGAGTTAAAAAATACGGCAAACCGGTCCATCATTATGCGGGAACCACCTTAATTAAGAATACGACAAAAAGTGCCATTTATACGGATAGTTCGCGTCTTATTTAAGACGCGTCTTAAATAAGACGCGTCCTATTTTCGCTCGTATAAATGGCCCTATTGACTGTATATACAAAATACGGGTGAGCGTACCACAGGAAGCCCAACGTTTACAAAATGACATGACCACAGGAAGCCCAAAACATCGTTTAGACAAAATTAGAGGATGGAAAGCCTGTGGGGCTAGAGATTGCCCGGAATTCCAGCTGATCATCCCACACGCCGAGTAAACGCTCAATCAACGTCTAGTTTGTTATTTATTTACTAAACTTCCTTCACTAAATTTCAGTACTAGATTTGCTCAATGCCAACCTTGACTTGTACTCAACAGAATGTGTTTTCATTTGGGTTCTTTCTTTCTCTCATGCGTTTGTTGTATGGCTTCGTTAGAAAGTCCCATACCTTTGATATTTCGTCGTAAAACATCTCATTTTCTCTCCCATGTGGTGTGTTTGGGCTTCCTGTGGTTGCTTTCCATGGTCGAGTACCTTGAAAGGTGACAAGGACAAAATGAATATTTAATTGTTTTCAATGGCATTTGCTTAGAGACAATACAGGACCTCCCTGAATATTACATTAGCTGAGTATCCTCATTAAACATTATTATTATTACTCGGGCTTCCTGTGGAAGGCCCGAGTCTAAAATTACAGACGGTTTTTCTTTGTCGTCATGTTTCTACTACGCCAAATCTGCAAGTGGTCACCATAGCGCATGCGTGTTTACCGCTGACGGCACGGTACTACATCATGGGGCCATTGTCGGGTTTCATATCGTGACAGACTGGGTACGAGTCCCTAAATTGTGATAATCAACACGCAAGACCCACATAGTAAGTTAGACTCTTCCACAGTCCCCGCTCGGCCGTTGCACTCTCTCGCATAGGGACTGTAATGGTACAATGGTAGCGTTATTCTGATTGGCTGGTAGATCTGATCTACTTATCAAGGTTCTTATTGGTTGATTAGGACGACCGTTGGTTTCGGTACCGCCAAGAAGTCACGTACGGATTTATACACGGCGACTCGATGGCGATTTTGGGTAGAATTATGTTGGATTATCGCGAATTTCTCGCTTGCATCGAGACAAATTAGGTATGGATGGAGAGCAAATTTATCGATCTAGCCGTCTTTGGGGACTGATAGGTCTTCGGATGAATTTTCTACGGAGATAAAAGCATTTGAGTGAGCGACACTCGCCATGGAGCTTATTTTAATTTCCTGCCTTGTCATTTTTCTTACGGGGACGGGTCAGATGGCTAAAAATTCCACTAAATGACTCGTAAAAAAGACCACAAAATAAGTGTAAATAAAGGTGACTTTATTTATGTATATATTTGTTATATTTTAGTTACTTATTTTATCAGTTGTTGGTTCGTGTTGATGTCTCATACCGTAATAAATGCATGTCTGTTTTGGGCTGCCTGTGGAAACCTCAACCGTGTTGATCGTCGTTGGGATCCCTGTTTTTCGTTTCGCAAGGCATCATGGGTCCAAGATTCTTGGACCCAGAATCCCTTTCGGCATTGTACCATTACAGTCCCTATGCGAGAGAGTGCAACGGCCGAGCGGGGACTGTGGAAGAGTCTAATAGTAAGTCAGACAGAGCACATTGAGTTAAGCAAAATCCCAAAGTTTGGTGTTAATCGGGTCAATATTGAACGACTTAATACAGCCAATCAAAAATGATCTGAATTTACAAAGAAATGTATGGATTGCCGGTCAACTGTCCGCTGCTCCATACATTTCTTTGTAAATTCTAGCATATTTGAAATGCCGTAAGTCGTTCAATATTGACTCGATTAACACCAAACTTTGGGATTTTGCTTAACTCGATGTGCTCTGTCTGACTTACTATGTGGGTCTTGCGTGTTGATTATCACAATTTAGGGACTCGTACCCAGTCTCTCACGATATGAAACCCATTTTAGTATACAGAAGTTGTGGTCAGCAGCTTATCAACGAAATTCAAGATGGCGGACGTACGTAACGATAAATCAAATCCCAGCATTCAAAAAGGATTCTGCCGTGCTCCCTTGCTCGAGCCAGTTGAGTTGTCATTAATGTTGCTTCAAGTTAAATATGCAAATATCCTAGATAACTGATATTTTTTGGCCTTGCAATTCTGTCTGAAAGTGTATTTCTAACAGATGTCTGTGGCTTAGTAAGAACTCGTAATTTTATTGATGAGTTTGTGAACTCGTTGCTTAATCGAAATATGCTTCGCCGGCTGTCAGCTAGCAGTGCCCCTAAAATCAGCTATTAAATTCTAAGCATGTTTTCGATTGTATTTTTGCCATTCACTGCATGACCCGTTCTGAGCGTGGAAATTCTGCTTTAAATTGTGCAAGTAATAGGCTAAAACTACTTCAATCTGTATGATGATACAAATAAGCTATTAGGTTTCACATTTAAAATCTATCAAATTGAAATTCCACGCGAGGAAATTGAATACATAATGAATCACGTGACTTTATTAGCCATTTCAAAACGAGTGGAGGACTGGGAACGAGTTTTAATAATTAATCTAATTAAGAAATCAACCCCATCACAAGAAAGAGCATATCAGAATTAGTAAGTTTCAGGAGTTTGA
Organism: Actinostola sp. cb2023; assembly: GCA_033675265.1. NCBI lineage: Eukaryota > Metazoa > Cnidaria > Anthozoa > Actiniaria > Actinostolidae > Actinostola > Actinostola sp. cb2023. Next base: position 394,229 of record JAUJYZ010000415.1, read on the forward strand.
TAGGGTTTGGACAAGTAGCAACTGAACTGCAGACATTCAAAAACTGCAAAAAATTACAAAGATATGTATGGTTACGGGGGACAAGTAAACATACATTTCTTTGTAATTTTTGAGATGTTTGGAAAGCTGTTACTCGTTCAATATCTAACTAAACCTATCGAAACTTTGTAAACTTACTAATTCTGATATGCTCTTTCTTGTGATGGGGTTCATTTTTTAATTAGATTAATTCTAAAAACTCGTTCCCAGTCCTTTACTCGTTTTTGAAATGGCTAATTGTAGTATTGTAGTGTCTTCATCTCGAAAACTTTTTTGAGAATGACTGTATTATATACTGTATAAAGTATTTTGAAGTTCATCTCAGAAACTGACCTTTACTTGCCAACACTTTCATCAAAGCTGGTATATCGAGAAGTTCAGAGTATTTTTTCGTCATACCAAACAAGCATTTCCCGGCCTGCAGGAATGTGTCGGTAGGCTCGATAGTAGATATTCCCACAGTACTGAAATACTGTCATGTTTTGCTCTTCTTTGTAACGTGCACATTGAATATAACGCATCCAACTTGATGTTCGTTCATCTTCACCATTCACGTAATGACTAAATCGGCCTTCTTTATAAATCTATAAGAATCACATATGATGATGATGATAATGATAATGATACATGGCTAGCAATTTTACATTTACGTACAGATTGCCGAGTTTACACTAGTTAGACAAACATTTTGTTCAGAGGAATCATAATCGAATATTTATCACAGTCCCTTTTCCCCTTCTGCCCCTCCTTCCCTTCCCCTCCTCTCCCTCCTTCCCCTATCTCCATCAGAAACAACGTGAAATCCACGAGGTCGCCTACGAGGCGCCTAGTCACTCGCGCGCAACTGTGCAGTATGTGATTACCTCCCACATGTATTTCGTATCTACTTCAGGTGTTATCTCTTCTCTTGAAACAATTTGACCTTCATAAGGACCAATCCATGTCCCTGGGGGGACGGGACGGGCAGCACAAACACCAAATTCAGCCCCAGGTATGCTCGACCGGCACAGCTGGACTTCATCCGGGAATACGAGGGCAGCAAGCGGAGATGATGATCTTCTTCTTTGAATTTTATCTAGAAATAAATCGTTAAATATGTCAAACACGAACAGAACACCTTTCTCGTCCTCTTTCTCTTCCATCCAATCACTTTCTTTTTCATTTGCTAAGTCACATTGTGGCGAGTAATTCAAAATCAATACGACTGAAGCTTCACAAACCTGCAGTTTCTTCCTCACTGGCTCTACTCGTCCTTCTTGTTCGTTTTATCCTAATTTCTTCAGGATCAACAGTTTCAATGTCATGATGACCGTAAAGATGCGTGTACAACTCTTCCCATGTGACTTTGCGTCGCCTTTGTGTGTCCGTTAGGGTTTCGATCTTCCGTTCCACGGGTGACGTCATTTCTACAAAAATAATGGTATTCATTGAATGGTAATTCAACAAAAAGCTTTCTAAGTGAACGCCTTGCTCCAAGCTGTTCTGTTTAAATCTAGCTACTATACAGCCCATTCAATCTATTGGTGGTGTGCAGGAAGTTCGTATAGGTAATCGCATGGGGCCGAGTAAAATTAAGGATTAATTTCACGAGTGTTTTCAAAGTTTCCCAAATTGCCCGAGTCACGAAGCGAAGCGACAAGGGCAATTTTGGAAACTTTGAAAACACAAGTGAAATTAATCCTTAATTTTACGAGGAACCATGCGATTACTTGTTTATAACATTGAGGGCAAAATTCAAGCGCGCGTTTATCTTGGAAGCCATTCGACTGCTAAGCGAAATCATTTATTCACAAATCGACAATTCAAAGTTGTCAAAGTTCAATTATTCACTAATTCAGCGAAGAAGACTTACATGATTGCTAAAATGCATGGAAAATAGCTTACTAGCTGACAGGAGCTAAGTTTAGTCAATGAGAAAGTCAATGTGAATCAGAATCCGTCTGAATTAGTCGCTTGAATTTGGACATATTTAGGCGCTTTCCCATTCCTTGTTGTCTCAGTTTTCGAGCTTTTCCCTCTAGGACTTTTCTCGGATTTTGGAATTCGACGTCTTTCAAGATGGACTTTCCATAATTATTTCCTTTTAAGCGCCGCTCATTTATAAATGCTGCCTGCATAACTTTTAGGGAGTCAGGCTCGTACTCATTGTCATTGTCACGGCGTATTTTGTCTTGTTGAGAGCATCGCACTCGTAGTCTTTAAAGTCTTGCTTTACTTCTCTTATCAATGCCCACTTACGAAAAAAACGCTCAACCAGTAATTTGTGCTCTTTATCGCTAGAAATTATTAATTCTTGAATTGCATTGTCATCCACTTCAGGAAAACGGGAGGCCATTGCGAACAAAACACTTCCCGCTTGTAGAATACTTCCTGTTGCTAGGAAACAGACTGACCTCAATTAAGAAAAAAGCCCTCCTTGATTAACCAATCAGAATCAAGTAATTTTGCCCTCTATGTTGTAATAGTAGTTATCTTGCTTTGTTGACTGGGGAAATGACAAACTTAGTTTTCTTTCTTACATGTAATGGTTTGCTGAGGTTACTTCATCACAGAAATAGAACTGGCGAGAATAAGAATTTTATAGATGTTTTTGAAATTTAGGATTAGTCGAATAAACTTTTGAATGTAAAACAACAACAAGAAGGAAGATCATCACTCAAATTAAAACAATTTGGAACAAAAAACACCTTTACTGAAATAAAAGATCAGGTTTGAGAATCATGAGTTATTTCAAATCCGCTCGTATACATTCTCAATGTGATTGGAGGATATAAGACACCCGTGTTCACGTGATCAATTTTTTGTCCAATGAGAACGATTTCTTTTGATGTCGATAATAGAGCTGAGACTTGGATACCGTCTTGTGTTGACGTGCTATACAAACTTCTTTGTGCAAAATGATAATCCATGTTTTTATTTCTGAAAAAGTTGTTAAAAAATTTATAAATATATAATAATGTTGTCAACATTTCATCAACTTTGTCGCTCAAATTAATGCTGTTCTTTCGCGAGATTAACTTGTGCAAATTGTGTACTTACGCTAGGTGTCATTGAAGACTGACTATTAAATTAGGAATGTGTATCATGTATTAATAGCAAAGCCTTTGTACGCACAAAAAGTAAACTATTACATTATCGTTTTGTAAACAGTTACTCTAATTTCACGGTCAATTACTTTGGGCAGGGAATACATTCTTGTAGCGATTAGGCTCTTTATTACCCAAACAATGCCTGCAAACAACAGAAGTTCCTTTTCGAAGTAGAAGCTTTGGCACGTTCAGCACGTGGAGGAGTAGTTTTAGTCTTGTGTTTAGACAAAGTTAATAAACTTCATTGAGAATTTCAAAAGCTAAGTAAATAAAATTTATGAGTTGAACTGACAGGCGTTTGACATATTTTAAATTGAAAATATTATTATCGCTCAAAATGACTACACAAATGAATATCAATTCCTCGACATTTATCAACATTACTAAAATATATTTCTGAATATTACACTTTCCACAAAAAAGAAATCAATGAAAAGTTTTGTTTAAGCAACTTGACGTCTGGAGAATATTCTAAAACACGGTATTAATTATTAACGACCGTTATATGCAACACTACATGGCAAAAACATGGACATTGAGTTTGTGATTTCAAATGACAAATAGCGTAACTCGATAGTTTGGTCGTCCACTGAATCAAACTATTGAAACTAGACTATTTGGACAATACATCAATGATAGTACAACAACAAATTATTCTATGCAGTTATGGGAAATAACGTACTCATCCTTGTGAACCCATGCACGGGAAGTATATAGTCTGTGGGGCCAGGATATAGAAAACTGTGATGAACGAAAGCATTTTATCCTCCTCTTTTCTTCCCTCCGCCTTCTCCTCGGCCCCACTATAAAATTGTACCCTTTACTATAAGGTACCATTTACTTTAAGGTACCCTTTACTATAAAGTACCATTTACTTTAAGGTACCCTTTACTATAAAGTACCATTTACTTTAAGGTACCTTTTACTATAAAGTACCATTTACTATAAGGTACCTTTTACTATAAAGTACCTTTTACTATTAAGTACCCTTTCGGGTTCATATAGAACGAAGCCAATGCTGTCGAGTTAAATTACTCAGTTATTCACTTCAATGAAAGAGGTTGGAAACATATACCTACCTGACACCAATCTCTCCCCGGGCAGTGTGCGGTAGAATAAAGCCGGATTAAAATGTCAGGCAAGATCCAGTTTAAAGCTACCTGCTATTATTATGATTTGTTTTTTATTTGGTCACAGAAAATGTCACCACACATGACCAAAGTTGTAGTTTTTTTTCGTGGATTTTGACAGATGAGTGACAAACAAAGTTACAAATTGATGACGCAAGAGTTCATTCCACCAACGAATGGTTAAGAGTATAGAAAAGTTGCAAAACCAAACTAGTGTAATTTAATTGAATAAAATCTAAATTCTGTAAACAAAACTTAAAGTTTTTTTAAAACGTAATTGGAACTTATAAACTCTACAGGTTATCTTTGAATGAGTCAATGATTCTCTGTTCAAGCGCCACCATGAATTAGTTCAAACAAGAAAAACAGATTTGCAAGGTTGTTCGTCATTGTTTTGAGTAGGTACCTGTTTTATTTAGGGTATAATATCAAAATATGGTTTTGTATTGACATAAGTATATGAATACAAGAAACAATATACTACAATACAAACTCATTCAACGGTTCTTCAGATAAAGGTGTTTAGCAATAAAATTGATTTTGTTCTCTCTGACATTTTAGAAAAAAATATGTTTGCACAATGTTGCATTTTGAAAATATCTGTTCGTCAACTCAAAAGACATTTTCTACGAACAATGAAATTATGAATATTGGATGTCAAGCAGAACAAAAGACAAGCGAAAATCTTTCAAAAAAGCTCAAAAACATTCAATCATGGTCGACATGTTTTGCACGCTTAATATAATAACCTATTTTCTCAATGTTGTTCAATGAACTTTTCGATTGTTAGGCTTTTTGCCAAGAGCACTTTTAACAAAGGCGGTGAGTATGGTATGCAGGATTAACAGCTCGGTTATTATTTCAAACTTAACAACCACTTCACATCATCTCAAAGATAAGAAAAGGTTAGAGTTTGGCTTGATCTGAAGGCAGCCGACTATAGAGAATGCTCTTCAATATTATCGTATGAATTTACTTACGAACGCTCACCTGGAGTGCTTAACCCAAGTTTTTACAAACACGACTGGTAATTGAAAAACTTAAAAGACTACCGAAAAACAGCTTGTCCACCAGCTAAACTACAAAACAAACTCGGGTTGTAGTTTTTAACAAATAAAGACCGAGCGACACAACACCCGTTAGTTAAGCCATTTTATATAATTGGAACTGAGTATTCTTTTCACTGAATATCAAAACACAATAGAGTTTTCCTTAGTTTGAAAAATGAAGTAAACTACAGTTATCTTCTGTCTCGACATGCAAAATATTTAGAGTAATGTTGTCATAATCTTGGTGTCCAAAGTGAAAATGTATCTCATTCAGTGAAAACACTGTTATAAAACAGACAAACCAAACTACTCGAGTCATCCTGTATAAACACTCTTCATCCTATTCTAATGTTTTGACATCACGAACACCAGAAGATTAAACACAATTCACGCTGTTAAATCCTTTACTCTCAAGTACTCAAATTATGTGAAAATCTGAAGAGAGAAAAAAACAAATCGACATGATAAAGTTGACTTTCACGGAAACTGAGCTCTGAAGTACTTAACACAGTTGTAGTTATGGCACGAATTACTTACTGATTATTTAAGTAATTTGAACTGGATTTGTGATAGAGCTCTTCAGATTCATAGCTACTACTTAACAATTATAATGGCAAAGTTTGGCGTCTCTCCCCGGTGAGAAACATCTTTTAAACTTTTAAAAGTCTGCAATTTTGCCTTAAATCGAGCGTCAAGGTGCAAGGTGCAATGTAGCTATATATTTGTGATACCTTTAACATGCTATCTAGTCTAGAAATAGATAAAACAACGATGCTTCTAAAAATAATTCCACACCATATACTTTCAGGTTAAGTTATTGAAACATCACATCTGTAGTATCTTCCATTCGATATAATATTTGATATTGTAAAGCAGTACATTGCAATGCTACTGTTTTACCGGTTTGTAGTTCAAATCCCTCAGTTTGAATTTTGACAGCAAGAATAAGATTGAGGTTAACAAAGCTTCTTGCGTTAATTGACAGGACTGCGAAAAAACCGCTTTTCGCTGTCAAAAACTCCAGCACGACTGATTGTTCAAGATGAATTTTACTGGCAGACAAAAAGCAATGGTATCAATAATTGATAAAGGATTTTGAACAAACAAAGTTGGAGCCAAAGAAAAGTGATGATATTAAACAAAGAATATTATGACATTTCGTTTTTGAAAAATAATAATTGAATAAACTGTAAATATTTAAGCTGGGATTTCTTGTTCTTGAATGAAGACGCGCGCTACAACATCTTCTCTCTCCAAAATTCAGTCAGTACAACTTGAATAGTGGATATGTTGAACCGGTCAGGGAAATTATTGACCATTTTATAATGTTGTTTTCAAAACGTCCACAATTACCCAGCTATACTGAGCTCCAACTTCACCATATGTTAAACAAGCCGGCAGCGTAAACCGCTCGGTCTAAGTGATCGCTAAAATAGAAGGTGTGAATATCCTTAAGGAATTAGACAGAAAGTTTTAATCCATAGACTTCTCTTACATGATTTTAACTGTTTAATTTAATGTCGACGTTAATATATAAATTATTATTTTAATGTATTCATTTTCAGACATTTTTATAAAAGCTAATTTTGTTAAAGTTACCGAATATCGCTTTTTCAAACAAAGTATTTATGTTTGCAGTGATTCAACAAATATATTCTTGACTGGTGATTAGTTTTAAACAAAACAAAGTCTTGTGTGGCTTTATTATGAGAGTGCATTAATTAGGTCAACGATTTACTCTCTGCAAGGATTAATACAAGAAACAGGGTTAAAGTTACACATCGAGTCAGTGGAGAACCAACGGTTATAGGGTTCTTGAAACTTCCATTCTAAAATTAAACAACAAAAAACATGTCCATTATTAATTCCAAAAATGCAAATTTACACACAATCCTTTTCACTATATTAAGTTTGACTATCCCCAAACGGACCGACACTTAGAACCACTTCTGGATATTAAAAATTTATTGTACATACGAAGTACAATTTAGTAGGAGGATTGACTCGATATTATATGTTGGGTTGTTATCAATATCAGCTATCTAATCAATGATGCCACGAAATGAAACCTGAATAATTCATGTAGAGCAGATCGTGTTACTACAGAGAGTCTCCTCGTATCGTGCTGTTGAGTTTGTATGGCGTGGCTTGTCTGTGTCGTACGTTACTTGGACACTCATTTAATGCCCTAGCAATTGTTGCTATGCCTCACAATCTGATATCTTTACCACACAGCATGGAGTGGAGTAGTCTCCTATGCACCCGTTCTTAGTTTCGGGATCCCTGTGCTCCCTCTCCACAATCGGCTGCTTTCTTTTGAACTACATTCCTTTCCCTTTGTTCCATAAAACCCCAATTAAAATGAGCTACATACAATCAGCGTGAGAGTAGGATTTGAAATGTGATGACATATTTGCTGACCTCTGTGATATAATAAACAAAACTGGGCGGTTAAATGGTCTCGTGATTTATCAAATTACTTTTTGAAGCCTATGCAATGCTCACTTTCACGAAAATAGCTCTCTTCTATACAATAATATGTTTTCTTTCTGCCTCGTAGTGGAATTAGAGGAGCAATCTTTACTCTTTAGTCAACAACAAACACTCAGCTAGCCTTGCGTCTGTGACCAATCTTTCAACTAGCGACGCTGAAGTTGAAACGTCAGAGTCTTGAATTTCTAACACGGACTCTAATTGGCTAGAAAATTTGGCGCGAACGGGTTTCAGGATATGAGAACCAAACTCTTATTGGTCAGATCCGGGAAAGGAATGTAGTTCAAAAGAAAGCAGCCGATTGTGGAGAGGGAGCACAGGGATCCCGAAACTAAGAACGGGTGCATAGGAGACTAGGAGTGGAGTGGCCTGCCTGGAAATGAACGTCCCTAAAGCATCAACTAACCATCGATCACGGCGCACGTACGTGAAAGAATGGTTGAAGTAAGTCAAGACAAGTTTGAAAGAACAATAGTTGCAACATGCCTTTACGGTTAGCCTTTGGAAAACACCAAAATATTCAATGTCTTCACACCACAACAATTGGTTTAAAAGATTGAAAATTTCAAACGCCTCTCAATGAACACATGGTTCTTGTCTGCATGTAATCTAAAATCAGAACTGAAAAAAAAGAACACCGACAA